>JAOXOE010000632.1:24295954-24309925 GCA_028565055.1 Phoeniculus purpureus | reverse complement strand
CCAGGGCAGTGGTGGAGTCACCATCCCTGGAGGTGTTGAAGGACAGCCTGGCTGTGGCCCTTAGTGCCCTGGTGTGGCTGACGTGCTGATGTTAGGTCCTGGTCTGGGCTGGATGAGCTCAGAGGGTTTTTCCAGCCTCAGTCTGTCTGTGATTTAAATTTTACTCATTTTACTTGAAAGTCTTTTCAGCTTATGACGGGAAATCTGCTAAATTTAGGTCATGCCCAAAGTTGTCCTGTTGCTCTTGTTTTGTGCATATCTTATGAGCTTCTTGGAGGGGTTTCCTACACTTCAAAGGACAGAAGACCTGCTGATGATTACCTGTCCTTGCTGTAGGACCTCACGTGTGGTAGTTCCTGCTGGGTCAGGTGGGCACCATGTTATGTAGAGATGCCTGGTGGAGTAGGATGCAGGGAAAGAAGTGGGTGGAAAAGCCTGACTACCTCCTAGTAGCAGATTGATTTGCTGTGCAAGGAGGTAAGAAAAAGGTGAAAAAAAAAGGACAAAGAATTAGCTATACAGGGAGGTAAGAAAGAGAGGGAAACAAGAAGAAGAAATGGAGATTAGAAATTATGCCTTACAGGTAGGAGAATCTCGCATCTGTTTGCACAGTCAGCAGAAGCCTTCAATCTATTTGTACAGTCAGCAAGAAAGAGAAGAGCACGATCGTTCTGTTTTCAAAGACTCATTTTATCTTAAAGTTGGGAACAAACTTCTTTGCTTCCCAACATAACTAGAGAGGCTCCGCCAATTTGTTAAGGGGCTGTGATTCTTTGCTAGGCCATTAAAAGTAAAACAAAAAGAGCGCTGTGAACCACTCTGTTCTCCTCGGAGCTGCTCATTATCCACAGCCACAGGGATACACTCGTGTCCTTTGACAGTAAGGAAAGCGCAGCTGAACCCACTGCCCTCAGGAGCTTGCAAAACAATATGAATTAAATGTTGATGCTGTTCGTGCTCCTGTGAAATATCGTTTGGGTTTGGAGGTGGTTGCAAGAGCCGCGGTTGCTTGTGCTTGCTTCTGAGTAAAAGCCACAAGTAAAGGAAGGAATCCTTAATTGATTTAAGAGCAGTGTGTGCAATGTGTAGTGCTGGTTGATGATCCTGATTATCTTAAATGTAGGTGTAGACAGCTTGTATTTTCTTCCATCAAATTCCTGTTATTACGGTGAAGCTCCCTAGGTGCCTTTTTTTTGGTATAGATTTCCCAGCTTGTCCCTCTTTGTGTGTTGCAGGTAGTAGAGGAGTAACATCAGCCCAAAGATCTGATACCCATAAACCTACCTTTTAGCTCATGAAGGCACCAGCGCTAAACATCAGTGTGTGACAGAGCACTGGAAGGGGCTGCCCAGGGAGGTGGTGGAGTCTCCTTCACTGGAGATGTTCAAAACCTGCCTGGACATGTTCTTGTGCAGTTTGGTCTAGGTGGTCCTGCTGTGGTGAGGGGATTGGGCTAGATGATCTTTTGAGTTCCCTTCCAATCCCTAATGTTCTGTTATTCTATGTGATAAAGAAGGGGGGGGAAGGCATTTTCATATAAATAGCTGAAAACGGCATCAAATTTACCCCTATTGGTTCTAACATACTCTGTCCTCAGAGTATGAATTAATGATGATTGACGATTAAATTGATGATTAAAAATAAGCAATTTCTGATCCCTGATTTTAGCTCTTCAGGTACAAGAAAAAATATCTAGATTTGTGTGCTATTTAACCCTCTGATATATCCCAAAAGTTCTTAATTTCACAGAATCACAGAACACTAGGGATTGGGAGGCACCTCAAAAGATCATCTAGTCCAGTCCCCCCACCACAGCAGGATCACCTTGATCAAGTTGCAAATTTCCAGAGCTGTGCTTGAAAAGAGAACATCAGCTCGTGACCCTCAGCTTTTAGCACTGGGATTTCTGTTTTCAGGATCAGAGAGGAGAAACCTATAAGGTCTGTGGCAATGGTTGCAAACTGAAAGATGTTGGATTTGTATATTAGGATGAAATTCTTCACTGTAAAGGTGCTGAAACACTGGAATAGGTTGGCCAGAGAAGCTGTGACTGCTCCATCCCTGCAAGTGTTCAAGGCCATGTTGGATGGGGCTCTGGGCAGCCTGGTCTGGGAAGCAGTGATCCTGCCCATGGAAAGAGCTTGGGACTGGATGGTCTCTAAAATCCCTTCAACTCAAACCATTCAGTGGTTATATGAAAGTAAGTAGAGGTTTATGCTTAGAGTCAATGGTGGCAGTTTTGAGAGTAGAAATACTCCCACATTTTCCCTGGTAGAGAACTTTGACCATCACATCATGAAGTCTGTTTTGCCCCGTGTTAATGCTGGCGGAAGACCAGTATAACCAGAACCCAAGAGTTTTCAGCCAGTTGTGGGTAGGTGATTTCTCCATGAATGAGCTACATATTTAGTTTTGTTTTCTGAATGTTTCAGAGACTCTTTCTGGTTTCTCCACATTACGGAGAAGTCACTTCACTGTTCCACTCACTCTTTTCATGCACAAACACTAATTTGCTTCTGCATCAGTCTGCCTTGTATTACACTGAGTTATGCATTCATGACCACATACACATCAGGGCCAGGCTGGCTTTATGGTAGCTAGTCAATGCAAATTATGCTCATCCCTTGCATCAACCATGCTCTTTATGAATCCTATCGGAAAATAGTCTTTAGTTGCTGGTCCAGCAGAAGTTTTTGTGCAGTGTCACCAATGATGTGATTTCTCTTACTTAAAGCTAAAGCCTGGTCAGGAAATAGTTAAACATGATAGTCTGTGGCCCATTTCAGACTAGGAACGTCTCTCCAGTGCTCTGTCAGGACAACTGGTGCACACTATGACCTGGCATGTGCCAGACCCTTTGTGGCTGTAGGTCAACTTGACCGCACATACAATGTTGACCCAGTCCTAAGGTTGTCTTTAGGGAAGTTAAACAGCAGCTCTGGAGGGACTGGAAACCACTTTGATGGATTAAACCAACCTGCCTATTTCAGTTCACTATCTTAGGATATAATTTAAAACTTTGAAACCAGAGGAGCCGAATCATCCCTTTTGGTTCTGTTTCTTGTGCCGCTCTCATCTCTCAGATACTGGATTTGGACATCTGATAGAGTAAAAAAAAATCTCTTTCAAGATGAGTTAATGCTGGTTTGAGTTGATTTGCAGTCTTTCCCTCATCTATAGGTATTTCCTTATATTTCTATTACGTAGTTTCTAGAATCACTTTTGATTTAAAGTTGTACATACCGGTCTAACTCATGTATCTTAATCCAATAAAATCCTGGATTTTTTTAGAGAGGATGTTATAGGGCTATAGATTAGGATGGTCCACTTCACCAGTTTTTAGTCTCTTCAGAGATAATAAGAAATGACTTGAAGTATCCTATCCCAATTCCAACAGCCAGTATCAGTGTGATCACAGAGCCAGCTCCACAGCCCAAAGGAAGAGAACATCCAGCATTAATAAGACATTTTCCTAGATTACTGTGCAGGAAAAATATGCTCAGAGACAACGACACTGCATTCAGATTCCGGAATGGGCATCCCACCAAGGTGAACAAATCTACTCCAAATGGATAGCAGCTAGTGTTTCAGGCATAAAACCAGATTAAAAAAACCCCAGAAATTTTATTTGAGTCTCTCATATCATCACTATTAGAAAATAGTCTCTGGAACAAGCTGCCCAGGAAGGGGGTTGGATTGTCATGCTTGAATGTGTATAAATCTTATGTAGATCTGGAGCTTAGGGACATGGTTTAGCGGTGGTCTTGAGTCAATTGGGTTAATGTTTGGATTTGATGAGCTTGAAGGTCTTCTCCAACCTGAATGAAAGTATGAGGCCTTCAAAATCTACTGAAACTTTGTGTTGGTATTCAGGGTGATGAGATAAAGCAGACAAAGCAGTGTTACTGCTCTTTTTGAGCCACAGTTCTTGCAAAGCCCTGATACCATCACCAGAAAGAAGATGCCTGTTTGCTCATCTCTGTAGTTAGGCAGCATGTCCTTAAAACAGGGACTTTTCATGCTAAACAGACAAAGACAGGAGGATGCCAACCATTGCCGTGCCCATTTTGCAGACACAAGTTGGAGAAAAGAGGTAGAAAATGTATGTGAAACCCAGAAAGAGTTGAGGTGTTGGCTGGGATGGGGTACCCAGGGGAGTTGTGGAGTCTCCATCTCTGGAGACATTTAAAACTCGCCTGGATATGTTCCTATGCAACTGGATCTAGGGGATCCTGCTGTGATGGGGGGATTGGACTAGATGATCTTTTGAGGTCTATTCCAATCCCTAATGTTCTGTAATTCAGTTGGAGGGTTTTGCTCTGTCCCGCAATGAAATGTAGCTGTCCCAGCCAAAACACAAGTCCATGACAAAACTGGGCTCCCGGCACCATCCCCAGCATCACAAGGGAAGCCCTTAATCCTTAAGTCATCCTTTCACTAATTGCTGTCAGGATATTTTCAGTGCTGCCAATTGAAAGCAACATCCCTCAGCAAGCAAACAAAATTAATGAGGGAAATCCTTTTTCTTTTTCTGCTGATACAATTGGATGTAGGATTTGAAAGTCAGTGTGTTGATGAAATCCTCTGTTACGCCCTCAAAAACACAGCCAAGGAGCAAACAGCAAAGTGTCGTTTTAGAGCAGAAAGAACTATCTAGGTCTCTTTAGCTTGGAAAAAAGGAGCCTGAGGGGTGACCCCATTAGTGTTGATAAATATGGAAAGGAGGGTGGAGCCAGGCTCTGCTCAGGAGCACCCAATGATAGGACAAGGGGCAATGGGTGTGAGCTGGAACAGAGGAGGTTCTACACCAATCTGAGAAGGAACCTCTTCCCACCGAGGGTGACAGAGCCCTGGAAGGAGCTGCCCAGAGAGATTGTGGTCTCCTTCTCTGAAGGTGTCTAAACCCATCTGGCCATGTTCCTGTGTGACTAGATCTAGGGGATCCTGCTGTGGCAGGGGGATTGGGCTGGATGAACTTTGAAGGTCCCTTCCAATCCCTAAAGTTCTGTGATTCTGTGAGAAAGCTTGAGTCTGCAGAGAGATGATGCTGGAACCCAACTCGTTATGATTCAAATGCTGCTGCTTTCACAAGGTTCACTTTCACGTGTGGTAATTTTAAATGGATCAATGTGGAAATAAGTTGCATCAGCATGGAGATGATTTTTTTGGCTGTGCTTAAGGAAGGTTTGTAACGAGTGGTGCTTTCTGCAGCACTCTGAGCAGAAGAGCGAGTGCCCTCACAACATGCTGGTTTCGATTATTCTAGGCAGAAAATACAGCCCAACGATCTAATATCTGTATTTATAGCAATTTCCATTTCATCTCACAGCTCTGCTTTGAAAATATTGATTCCAAGCAGGGAGAGTATTAGAGATTCAAAATGAGCTTTTAAGGTCTTGTAGCAGAGCCGTGCAAATACTTCAGGGGAAGGTCCACCACTGCTTGCAAGAAAAAGGGAAATAAAAGATCTGAGTGAAGTTTATACATTAAAATAAAAGGGGGGGAGGTAGTAATCACAAACCTAAGATACCCTTTACTGAATTATATTTTTTTCATATTATTTTAATTATTATGATGATCCTGCTGTGGCAGGGGGATTGGACTGGATGATCTTTCGAGGTCCCTTCCAATCCCTGATGTTCTGTGATTCTATGATGATCATTATGTGTTTCCCATCCGCACAACACCTGAGCAGGGTGTAATTTTTGCTGTGTTTCTGCTTATGGCTGCCAATCAGAAGGAATAAAGGGTTTAGTTTCCTGCCTTCCCAGATGGCCAACAAGGAAATGAGCCCATTTGTCTCAAAGTAAAATCTTCAGTAAAGTAAAAATGTGAACCTGGGTCTCCATGCAAAGCAGGACCGGGAGTAGGGGACATTATTGTGCTCCACAACAAGAAGTTTCAGCTTCTGGGAATTCTCTGAGAGCTGTTCTTCCTCTTGTACCAGTCTGTTTACTTCTGCAGCTGCTTTTTTGACTTTACAACTCAACCAACATCAATTGACTGTCAAACAAGTACCACTGTGAACTCATGAATAAACATTGTTCCATTTGCATATTAAGAGAGGGCCTTTAGCTGAAAAGGATCCATTTGTGCTCCTGCAATATCTTCATTATTTACTGTGTTCTACTGTAATTAATTGTGTTTTACTCTCTCCAAACTGCGCAGTCTGTATATCTTACGGGCTCTGGAGCCGATGTGCTACCATTATAGTGGTGATCAACACCGCTCCTAAATATTCATGCCAATAAATGGCTCCCATGTGCTTGCTGAATGCCAAGATGGTCTGAAGCATTTGTTTGTCATTCTAGTGGGATCCAGTTTCTTCAGAGCTCACAGAGATGCAGAATTTGATTGTTGTTGCTGTTTCACATGGGAAGAGGAGAAAAGATGTTTGAATTTGCATGAGCAGTGGGGCAGGAATCATAGGAGAAAGCTATGGGATCTCAATCACAATTATAGAACTACAGGGTTGGAAGGGACCTCCAAAGGTCAGCTAGTCCAACACCCCTACAATAAGGGGGAATCATAGACTCATGAGTCTATGCACAAGCTGAAGACTTGCACCAGAATCATAGAATTACAATATTGTTTCAGTTGTAGAAGACCTTTAAGGTCATTGAGTTGAACTGTTGACCCAGCACTGCCAAGTCCACCACTAAGCCATGTCCCTCAACAGCACATCTGCCTGGTACCTATCTGTGGTAGGGAGCAAAGCAGTTTTTCTTCTCTACAGAAATTGAGAGTCATAAGGTTTGAAGAGATCTCTAAAGGCCATCTAGTCCAACCCCCCTACAACAAGCAGGGTCATCTCTAACCAGACCAGATTGCCCAGAGCCCCATCCAGCCTGACCTTGAACGGCTCCAGGGATGGGGCCTCCACCACCTCTCTGGGAAGCCTGTTCCAGGGATCCCCCACTCTCAGATTCAAGAACCTTTTCCCGATATCCAGCCTCAGTCTCCCCTTTTCCAGCTTCAAACCATGACCCCTTGTCCTATCATTCCCTGCCCCTGTGAACAGTCCTCCCCAGCCTTCTGACAGGCTCCTCTCAGGGGTTGGAAGGCAGCTATAAGCTCTCCTCCTGTGCTTAATAATGGCTGAGAGCACTGGGCAGCTGTCAGCTATTTTTTATTATAATAAAATCACAATTGTGTTTAGTCTACAACAACCTCCTCATAATTCACAAATTTCACATTTTGACAAACATCTAAAATTTTTTCCAAGTCCTTTAATATTCATGGCAATCGCTGGTGCTCTGACTGACACCCAGGAAGGCTCCATCAAGGCACCAGTGTAACGATCCTGTGCGACTGGGTCTAGGCCACCCTGCTGTGGCAGGGGGTTTGGACTAGATGATCTTTCGAGGTCCCTTCCAATGCCTAATGTGCTGTGATCACAAATTCAGACACATTTCTCAATGAATCAGTTAGATACCACAACCCCAAAACTTAACTGCCATAAATCCTTAGAGAAAAGCATTTCCCCTCAGAGAAAAGCGCTGAGCGCAGAGAGGAACAACCGATGTCTCGAGCTACTGCTGGAATTCCAAACCAAGGAAATACTGTCTTGCCATCCAGAAAGTTTGTTTAATGAAATGTAAGTTCAGTGTAAACAGTCTTAAAATATATGTGAGTTCAGTCCTTTGGATCAAGAGGAACCAGCGCAGTGTAAACTTGTGCTTCCTCCTTTTAAGTGCAGCTTCAAGGGCCTGGGTGGGGGCACTGCCCCTTTCTGCAGACAAGTGTTTGAGCCTCCCCACCCGCCTCCCTCTAAGGGTGAGCGTATCCCTAGACCTTCCAACCCCAGAATTAATAGTGGATTTACCTTTGGATGCTTGAGATGAAAAAGAACTCACTTTACAGTCAGAGGGAAAGGCGACGTGAAGATTGCATGCAGTCACGATGGTGCTGAAAATGCAATCCAGATGTCCCAATCCCTGCTCCGTGCTGGAGTGCAACTGGGATTTCCGTGTGCTCTGCTGCTGATGTCTTGTTTAGAGAATTCTCTTAAATGCTTGTCTATGTACAACTACATTGTCTGTTGTCCTTGTGGAAATACTAGCTGACCCTGTTGGCCGTCTTTCTAATCGCTGCAACACTAATACTTGATTTTAAGCTAAAACTCAACCATTCTGTATGAAAAACTTGAAATATGTATTGAAATATGTAGTTGTTTATAGGGAGAGGAATAGCTCAGCATGACTGTTCTTTATGATTCTGTTGTGGTCGTAGATCACACGTCCACTTGGACGTGTGAATGTTTAGTGTACTCAGCCCTAAGGGGAGAAGGTGTTTCTGTTAGAGCCACCCTGCTGACTGTGATCACCCAGGTCTGCTCTGCTCTTAGTGCAGATGTTGCTGCCTCTGACCGTGGATATCTGAACTGAAAGTGGTTGTGTGAAGTGTAAACTTCATGATCTAATGGGGCTTTTAAAAACCATACAGCAAGGAGAACGAGGGTGACCACATTAATGTGAAGGGTGGGTGTCAGGAGGATGGAGCCAGGCTCTGCTCAGGGCCACCCAATGATAGGACAGGGGGCAGTGGGTGTCCGCTGGAACAGAGGAGGTTCCACATCAATATGAGATGGAATTTCTTCCCAGTGAGTGTGACAGAGCACTGGAAGGGGCTGCTCAGGGGGATTGTGGAGTCTTCTTCTCTGGAGATATTTAAAACTCAAAACTCACCTGGATGTGTTCCTATGCAACTGGGTCTAGGTGATCCTGCTGTGGCAAGGGGGTCGGAGAGGAGGATTTTTCGAGGTCCCTTCCAATCCCTAATGTTCTGTGATTCTGCGAAGACATTATAAAATAATATAAATAAAAAGGCTGAGATGGACTGTTCACAAGGGCATGGAAAGTTAGGATGAGGGGTCATGGTTTAAAGCTGGAAAAGGGGAGATTGAGGCTGGACATCAGGAAAAGGTTCTTGAATCTGAGGATGATGGGTCCCCAGAACAGGCTGCCCAGAGAGGTGTTGGAAGCCCCATCCCTGGAGCCCTTCAAGGTCAGGCTGGATAGAGCTCTGGGCAATGTGGTCTGGTTAGAGATGCCACTGTTTGTTTGTGAGGGGGGTTGGACTTAGATGACCTTTGGAGGTCCCTTCCAACGCAACACATTCTGTGATTCCATAATGTGTCAGTGTTTAACTTAGTTACACAATTATACGGGGAGGGAGAAGACTAAACATAAATAATGCTGCAGATGTCTCCTAGAACTGGTGTGTGTTGCATTACGTCACCATGCTTTCCTTCACAGGCAAGAAGTGCTCAGATGTGCAAAGCCACAGCTGGGGCCATTGGTTAGGGCACACCATGGGGTCTAGAAGACCCCAGTGTGAAATCCCACAGCACTGTGCTGCCTCATGACGGTTATTTGCACTGAGCTGTGGCTAAAGAGCTGCAACACCTCAAACACTGCTCTGTGGAGCTGCTTGCTCCCCCCAGGCAGAGCCTGATCCTGGAGTGGCAGAAGTTTATTGAGGGATTTGCTTTTCGGGTGAACATGTAGAGTAGGGTTGATGGTTGGTCTCGATGATCCCAAGGGTCTTTTCCAACCTGAATGATTCTATGATCTATGTACTCGGCTGCCTGGGCTCTGGCTTTGGACTCAACCAACCCGTATTTTCCTTTTTCAGAACCACCCAGCCCTGCTGCAGTTTGTAATACAAGCTGAGAGTAAACACCTAGTCATCAATCTGGAGAGGAATGAGTAAGTACCCTTGTTGCACGTTCGCTTTGTACTGGAGGGTCTCAGAGAAGGGTTATAATTTTAAAATTGATGGTTTAAAAGTAACCTGGGGCCAAGACTGCTACTGGTTGCTGATGGAACAGGCTCCTAACAAGAGTTTTGTTCCTGTTTGGAGTGTATTTGCGCACTGCTGGTAGAACAGGAATCTCTATGGTCGTCTGCATTTGTGTGGGTCTGAAAATGGACTTGTTGTCTCTCAGTGTTTTCCTGTTGGTCATTATTTGTTTTACATTTGGGTCTGTCCTAATTTCCTGTGTGTGAAGTCCTTTTGTTTACAGTTGTGTGGAAAATTCTACAGTGTTTGGAACTTTCTGTGGTGGATTCATCTCTCCAAATGCTGCCTGAGGCTGTGGCTGCCTCTATGTAGTGGTTGTAGGACTGTGTTCAGGGAAGACAAGTCAAGCATTTGGGCTTAGCCTCTGCTGGACTTCTACATGGGAGCTCTTGGGGGGTTGTGGAGTCTCCTTCTCTGGAGACATTTAAAACCCACCTGCACATGTTCCTGTGCAGCTTGATCTAGGGGATCGTTGGTGGGGGGATTTGACTGGATGATCTTTCAAGGTCCCTTCCAGTCCCTAATGTTCTGTGATTCTCTGGGTTTGCTGCATGAAGCTGATGATGAGATGTGACCAAATCTGAGCTTGAGTCCTTGTTTGTGGGCTGTAGGTGATCCATCTTCTTCCATGTGCTCTTGACAGCTCCCGCTCCTGTCCATAAACATTCAGAGAGGGAGACCAGGGGCTGCTGTAGAGATGGTCCCATGGATTTACAAAGGTGTGCAAACAATACTAATGTTTGTGGGCTGTAGATGATCCATCTTCTTCCATGTGCTCTTGATAGCTCCCGCTCCTGTCCATAAACATTCAGAGATGGAGACCAGGGGCTGCTGTAGAGATGGTCCATCTCTAGGGATCTACAAAGGTGTGCAAACCATACAGAAATGGAGACACTTCTCTAGAAGTGCATGGAACCCAAGTCATCAAAGTTTCAATCTGCCTTCTCAACCCTTCAACCACGTTTCCTCTAAGAGCATTTTAAGCATACATTGTGCTGCTTGTCTAAGGAAAACCAGAGATCACTCTCAACCTCGGGAAAACTTTATAAACATTAGCAAGGATCTCTGTGTTCGGAACTTTTCCCTGCTGTGAAATAAAAGCAGCAGAGGTATTTTTTTTACTGTAATAGAGAGGCCATAGATGTAAGTGGTGCAGCTCGATGTGTTAAGAGTAAGGAATGTGCACGCGAAAGCAAATGTCCCAGGGAGGTCGGTCAGAGCCATCTCCAGCTAGTGATGGACAACTTCAATAGAAAACAACGGGGCACCTTTTTGCTCCTCTGTAGTAAAACAACAGCAAAATCCTTTTAGTCTCTGATGATTTGGATGAATCTTCACGTTACCCAGCTGTGATCAAGCCCAGTTCACTTTATTATTCAATATCTGGTTCTTCCTTAATGTTATTTCAGTGCTCCTTAGTTCCATTTCTTATCCTTGGAGGGTATGGAGGTCCCCCATGCACAGGTTGCTCTGTTTGGGTAAGTAGAGGAGGATTTAATTCCTATAGTAAACAGGGGTTTAACTTTATGTTCTCCTAATGGTTGTCAAAGGGTGTGCCGTCCTTCAGGAATGGGAAGTATGCAGCAATTGAGGAAACTATTTACATTCCATGTCAGTGATTAAAAGAGCATAAAACTGCTAATACAGCCCTTGCTGAACACCCCCAACGCTCTCGTACCTGTAAAAAAAGTCAGATTTGGAAATGTGTGAGAAGCAAACTCTTCTAGAAGCAGGTCATGGACATGCAGTGAGTTAACTCTATAAGCAGCTCCCTCACTAACCAGATGTGGAGAGGTTGAGAAGTTTCTTCTCGAGAAATACAGTGCTTATCGACAGTTATTTCTTATTGTAACTATCCCTGTGGTGTGGTGTCCACCAGTGTCTGTGTTCTGGTAGGGCTCTGTATAGCGTCAACATACATGGTTTTCATTCCAGAAAGAGTGGGGAGACCTTGAAACAGGCTGCCCAGGGAGGGGGTAGAGCCACTATCCGTGGAGAGGCTCAACAAATGGGCAGACAGGGTGTTTCAGGAGATGGGTTAGTGGTTCAGGGTTGTAGGGTGGACAGTTGGACTTGATCTTGAAGGTCTTTCCAACCTTGATGATTCTATGATTCTACCACAAAGTTCCTCACCTCAGCAGGAGATTCTAGGTGGTGGTGTAACACGGCACTGCTCCCTTGTGTGTGATTGGCATTTGTGTGAGGCGACTCATAGGTCTCAAACCACAGGAAAAGGTGGTCGTGATGTTGCAAAGTCATTTCTGCCTTTCCTCCACTATTACTGACTTGGATCTTCAGAGGAAATAATGGTCTGAGTGTTGCAAGTCTGTGCAGAAGCTGATCGTGTGGGTTTCTTCTGCATGTGTTGGGCATGTTGACCCTGGCATGGAGACACAGCAGAGGAGGCGAGGTGTTTTGGGACACGAAGCAAACAGTGATCTAAAGGGTCTTGCAAGTATAAGGAGTGAAAAACAATGTCCAGAAGAGAAATGAGTGCTTGTGTGTTTGCAGAGCAGAGGATCACTAGATCCACTGCTAGAGTAGGTTGACCAGGATGGCTCCAGGTGGGTTTGGAATGTCTCCAGAGCAGGAGATTCCACAGCCTGTCTGGTCAGCCTGGGCCAGGGCTCCTTTGCCCTCACAGTAAAAGAGTTTTCCCTCATATTGAGGTGGAACTTCCCATGTTCTGGTTTGTGCCCGTTGCCCCTTGTCCTGTCACTGGGCACCACTGAGAAGAATCTGGCCCCATCCTCTTGACCTCCACTGTTTAGCTATTGATCAGCACTGATCACATCCCCTCTCCATCTTCTCAGGATGGACAGCCTTAGGTTTCAAACTTTCCTCATGAGAGAAACGCTCCAGTCCACTCAGCATCTTAGTAGCCTCCACTGGACTCTCTCCAGAAGTTTCTTGCCTCTTGAACTGGAGAACATGAAACTGGAAAACATACTCCAGATGTGGCCTCACCAGGGCAGGGTAGCAGGGAGGAGAACCTTCCCTGACCTGCTGGCCACACTCTTAGTGCACTGCTGGAGGCCACTGGGGATGCAGAATAACAGCTGGTGGCAGCAGGCCAGATTGGGCCCAAGGAAGACTGTGGAGTCCTGAGGTGTGAGAAGGTCACTGCATACCTGGAGAGGGAAACAGTGTTTGCAAGCTGCAGCTGCTGCCTTTGAGCCTCCCAAGCTGCAGAGAGGATGAGCAGATGTACATGCAGACCCTGCCCCCTCCATCTTCCCGATGATGGTGTGAAACAGGCAGCTCAAATATCTTGGAAGCATTGGTGCTGAGTGTTGGAGTAGCCATGAAATCAACTTGCTTTAGGTAGTAGAGAACTAAATGCAAACATCTTTCCTTGAGTACTAAGTGACAACACACACAAAGCTCTGATACGTGTGCTGTTGCTTTACATGAAGCTACAGTAAGAGATGTTATTCCTTGGAGAACACTGGGGGTGGAGGTGCATGGGACCCCTAAATTACATAATTTCTGCATTGGGTCATGCAAAAACGAAACTGGATGTGATTTTCCATGGTTAGTAGGAACAGCTGCTTTGAGTAGTCTTGACATTAAACTCCATTTATTGAAAACCTTAGAGATTTTCCAAACCTTGAGTTATATTTCAAAACATGATTCAGATGCATTAAGGCAACCCCAAGTGGGGACTGATGTGTTAAACCATCTGTTATCTATAGAAATATTTAATGTTAGTTTGGTGTTTTCTGATATTTAGACTCAGCAGGATGTGTTCGTGTGTCCTGGGCAAGATGTTGTAAGTTCTGGAAGAGTTACTGGTGCCTAATTTCACAGCTTAGGGTTTAAAATCTCCTCTATGGTTTCCAGCTGTTCAGATGACTTTAGTACAGATTCATTAAATCCTGTAGTGACTAATTTTCAGGCGTTGCACGTTTATAATTGCAAAAACAAAATTGTCTGCCGTGAATTCACTTTGTCAGTCATGGGAAACCTGCTCCCAAGGTCATGTTGTGAGTAGGGTTCTTACTACGATTTAGCTGCTAAATCCCATTGCCCTCTGGAGAACCTGAAGTTCTGTAGTACCCTAAATGCTTTAGAAACACTTGTCACAGAGTATCACAGAACATTAGGGATTGGAAGGGACCTCGAAAGATCATCCAGTCCAATCCCCCTGCCACAGCAGGATCCCCT
>JAOXOE010000632.1:24273735-24284548 GCA_028565055.1 Phoeniculus purpureus | reverse complement strand
AACTTCTTCACAGTGAGGGTGACAGAGCACTGGAAGGGGCTGCCCAGGGGAGGTTGTGGAGTCTCCTTCTCTGGAGACATTTAAAACCCTCCTGACCGTGTTCCTATGAGACTGGATCTATGGGATCCTGCTGTGGCAGGGGGATGGGACTGGCTGATCTTTCAAGGTCCCTTCCAATCCTTAATGTCCTGTGATTCTGTGTCATAAAAACTGGGACAGCTTGATGAAACCCTCAGGTTAACAAATTAACCATCGTATAGTTATATGGGACTGTGAAATAACAATGAATTTGAACTGAATATGACACCCATTTCTACCTGGGAAATACCGGGGCCATTTGGAGTGGGTTAAAACACTGAATTTCCTGACTTTCCAGACAATTCTGCTCCAGAACTGCTCAAACTTTTGCTTGACATCAGCTTTTTTCAGTTGGAACTTAATGTTTCAGCGTGGCCACGAAGTCCAGGGCCATAACAATGTGTGGAGAGAACATTTAGACCGTCATTCATCTTCAGAGTTCATGAAAAACGGAGAGAAGTTTGAAATTTATGGTAGCAGAAGACAATGACTATTTTAGTGGGGCCATTTAGCACTGTCATTTGCATGAAATTAAACACGGTCTCTTATAAATTTATGTATGAAGTTCTGGCACTCCGCAGCGTTTGAGAGACAGAGATTTAGAATGCGATACCGGGATAACACTTGGTGGATATATTGCGAGATCAAAGTCTCTTGATATGAAAATGAAATCTCAGTTTTCTTTATCTTTTGCAAGGGACTCTTCTTTTATTAGTTCTCCTGCAGCGGTCTCCAGTAATAGGTGATTCAGCAGGATTTTTCGCATGCCCTGAGCATGGGAGGGTTCAGGCTGGATGTCAGGAAGAATTTCTTCACCAGAAGGTTTATCAAACCTTGAAGCTGTCACTCCCAGGGCAGTGCCAGAGTCCCCATCCCTGGAGGTGTTTAAAAATTGGGTAGACATAGAACTTAAGGACATGGTTTAGGGATGACCTGGCAGTGCTGGACTGAAGGTTCAACATGAACTCAAAAGTCTCTTCCAACCAAAACTGTTCTGTGATGAACGGGCTACCTGGGGTGGGGCTTATCGGGTCTCCTGCTCTGGACATGTTTAAAACCTGCCTGGATATGTTTCTGTGCAGCTTGATCCAGGGAGTCCTGCTGTGGCATGGGGGATTGGACACATTGATCTTTCAGGTTGCCTTCCAATCCCTGATGTTCTGTGATTCTGTGGCTAGAACACGCTTTTAGGACTGTGCTAGTTGATGAGGCTGAGACTGGAAGGAAACTCTGATGAGGAGAGGCTGAGGGAGCTGGGGTTGTTCAGCTTGGAAAAGAAGAGACTCAGGAGGGATCTTCTCCCTCTCTCCAACTCCCTGAAGGGAAGTTGTAGTCAGGATCTTCTCCCAGGCAACCAGCACCAGAACAAGAGGGCAGGGACTGAAGCTGCCAGGGGAGGGTTAGGTTGGGTGTTAGGAAGCCCTTCCTCACAGAAAGGGTGAGCAGACCCTGGACTGGACTGCCCAGGGCAGTGGTGGAGTCCCCATCCCTGGAGGTGTTGAAGGACATCCTGGCTGTAGAACTTAGTGCCGTGGTGTGGCCACTGTGGTGATGTTAGGTCCTGGGCTGGGCTGGATGATCTCAGTGGGCTTTTATAGCTTGAATAATTCTGTGATGTATTTAAAAGATTTCTCCAAATGTTCACTTTTGAGGTGAGAAAGTGGTGCAGAGGACAAGCTTCTTTATCCAATATGAAACCTCACCATGCCAAAGAAACAGACAGACATTTAACATTGTACAGAGAAGCTCGTGTGCTCTGAGGGTGGAGTAGCATGTAGGACCACACTACACATTTGGATGCCATACAAGACTGAGAGCAGTAATACTCTGTGCCAGAAAAAAAGCAGGATGATGTTCTACTAATAAAATATGCTCGTGTTATCACCTTTGGCGAGCAGTACTGACTGAGCTGGGGTTTCGTATTAATTATTGAAAACTCTGCTTTTTGGGCTCCCAGGAAGAGAGTTTTATGATTACAAATGCAGCTGGCGTCGTGCAGCTGCCAGCACCTTTTTAAAACAAATTCCATCTTCTTACTACTCCTGTGTCTTCACATAGTCATCAGCTTGCTCAGATGACACCCTGTTGGTGTATTAGACAGCTGGGCAGGGGCAGGCAAAGTAAGGAGCAGAAGGAAGGCAGAGCTGGAAAATAAGAACAAAGAAGCTGGTAGAGAACATCAGGGATTGGAAGGGACCTCGAAAGATCATCCAGTCCAATCCCCCCACCACAACAGGAACTCCTAGATCAAGTTGCACAGGAACATGGCCAGGTGGGTTTTAAACATCCCCAGCAAAGGAGACTTCACAATCCCCCTGGGCAGCCCCTTCCAGTGCTCTGGCACCCTCACTGGGAAGAAGGTCCTTCTCATATTGGCATGGAGCCTCTTATGTTCCAGCTTATCCCTAACCCAGTCCTCATCAACCAGGGCAAACTCCTCTCTTGTCTCAACTTCCTCAGAGTAGATCTGTCACTGCTGTCGAATCAGTGACCCTTCACGAATTTATCTGAGCTGTGCTGATTTACAGTATCTGGCAGTCTTGTACTACAGGTAGTAGAAAAAGCATACTGGACTAGATGTATGATCTGTAAATCATAACTTTCCCTGCCCGTGGGAGGAGGGTTGGATGTAGATGATCTCTAAGGTCCCTTCCTACTTAAACCATTCTAAGATGTCCATAAACTGGGCTCATTTTGGGGCACCTCAATACCAGAAAGGCATTGAGGGGCTGAAGTGGGTCCAGAGAAGAGCAACAAGGTTGGGGAAGTGTTTGAAGAAGTAACCTTCTGAGAGGGAGATGGGGCTGGTTAGTCTGGAGAAGAGGAGGCTGAGGGGAGACCTTATTGCTGTCTGCAACTGCCTGAAGGGAGGGTGTAGAGAGGTGGGGGTTGATCTCTTCTCCCAAGGAACTAGTGACAGGACAAGAGGAAATGGACTCAAGTTGCCCCAGGGGAAGTTTAGGTTGGCCATGAGGAAAAGCTTCTTCCTGGAAAGGGTCCTCAGGCCTCGGAATAGGCTGCTCAGGGAGGGGGTTGAATTGGCACCTCTGACCGTGTTTCACAGTTGTGGAGATTTGGAGCTTAGGGACAGGGTTTAGCTGTGGCCTTGGGACAGCTGGGTTCATGGTTGGACTCAACAAGCTTGAAGGTCTTTTGCAACCCAAACTGTGACAATTCACAGTCCGCAGCCATGACAGATTACTGTCCTGGCCAAGAGCTCACAACATGTCGATCTTCCTGTGTCTATGGCTACCATCCTGGTCAGATTGGAAGACCCTTGCACCGTGATGTGATCAGCTGAATGTGCTCTAGCCATCTACATTAACTCCCATAGCATTTAAAGCCACAGTGAATCATCAGATGTTTACCCACTGGAACGGTCTCTATAGTTACAGGATGTAACTATAACTTGATATCCAGAACATCTGGGTGGACACGGATAACGATATGGAACTGCAATGTGTCTGCATCCAACTGCAGCTTCTCTGGGTGCAACTGCACCTAATTTATGGTTAATGTCATCTCTAGATGATCATCTGTAGAAACATTGTTCGAACATCTTACTTTTTATTTTAAGAACCGTCTATTTATTGTGACAGGAACAGAGGATTTCCTCTGTAACAAGGAGATAGATGAGCAAGTGCAAATGTCTCCAGATAATTGAGACTGACTGGGTGGTTCCAGCTAGCAGATCTGTTGCTGATGGAGAGAACAAGATGGTAGTAATATGTTTGAGTGCTCCTCCTGTGGCACAGCAGAGTTTTATGGCTTCTGGGCTGTTTTGCTGAAGGCTTTTGCTTTATTATGAGTTTCTGGGAAATTCTCAACCTGAGCTGAGTAAGGCCCAACAGTTGTTACCAGCCAATTCCTTCTAGGTTTTTCTCAGTGTCACTTAATGACAGGACAAGGGCCAATGGGTGTGAGATGAAACAGAAGGTTCCACATCAATATAAGATGGAACTTCTTCCCAGTGAGGGTGACAGAGCACTGGAAGGGGCTGCCCAGGGTGGTTATGGAGTCTCCTTCTCTGGAGATGTTTAAAACCCACCTGGCCATGTTCCTGTGCAACTTGATCCCCCTGCTGTGTTAGGGGGATTGGACTGGATGATCTTTCAAAATACCTTCCAATCCCTAATGTCCTCTGATTCTGTGATTCTTCTGCAAACTGTTGTGTCTTGGTGATTTTATCGAGCAACAACGTAATTTAGTCATCTGAGGGTGGCAATGTGAAGATCAGCGACCTGAGATATTGGAGGAATATTCAAAGCCACCGTCTGTTTTTAATATGCAACGAGGGTGTCTTATCTGCGGAATAGAAAACATTTCTTTATCAAAGCAGCTGTATCACAGAATCATTCTTCATCTGAACAGTCAGTGCTCATGAAGCTGCTCAGTGTGGAAGATCAAGTGGACATACTGCAAGATATGCAGCTCAAAGCTGATGGATCTGTCAGGCTGGAGAAGAGGGTCTTTTCCCATTAGAAATAGAATCACAGAATCACAGACATTAGGGATTGGAACTGACCTCAAAAGATCATCCAGTCCAATCCCCTTGCCACAGCAGGATCTCTTAGATCAAGTCACATGGGAACATGGCCAGGTGGGCTTTAAACATCTATAGAGAAGGAAACTCCACAGTTACTCTGGGCAGCCCCTTCCAGTGCTCTGTCACCCTCACTGTGAAGAAGTTCCTTCTCATATTCATGTGGAACCTCCTATGTTGCTCTAAAAATCCTGCCAATATGAACAACTTGGTTTTCTAATCTTGAACTTAACTTTTCTAGAGTATCATTTAAGTCCTCAACATGTAGGCAGAATTTGATTGATATTCCGGTACAGATCAGTGCTAATGATGTTACAAGAGGAAGATAAGTCAGAATAAACATCACATTATGTTTGTGTTTGCGCTCGTGCCCCTGCAAGCCTTGTGCAGCACAGCGACTGATTTCTTTGGGGACAAAAATAAACTTGAACATAGTGTTGGATCAGTTCCCTGCAATCTGTCTAAGTCAAGCTTTCAATACAATTTTCAGGCATGTTTCTTCGAGGAAAATATTTGACCTAGTAGATCATCATATTTCACTGTCACAATTGTCATTCCCTTGATAATTAGCCTTGTTTCTCCACTTTCTGATGTGCTGCTGTGCTGTTCCTCACGGCTAGGAAGCTGATGCTTAGGAATTGCTGTTCGAGCAGGGGATGATGTGACCTCAAAGGACAGCTCTGCAGTTCACGTATCTACCTTTGCTTTATGCAGACAGTTCTGGGGGTGATTAAGTGGGTGAATCATCCTTAGCGTAGGACCATCCTTAGCGCATGGGATCGTCCTTAGGACAGGACCATCCTTAGCATATGGGATCATCCTTTGCACACACATGATCATTCTTCGCACAGGATCATCCTTAGTGCAGAACCATCCTTAGTGCAGGACCATCAAAGTCTTGCAGGGAGTGTTGGACCCTCTTTACACCCCTGAACTCACAGAATCACAGAATGGTTTAGGTTGGAAGGGACATTTAAACTCATCTAGCTCTACTTCCTTGCCATGGGCAGAAACATCTCTCACCAGACCGGGTTGCCCACAGCCCTATCCAACCTGGACTTGAATCCTTCCAGGAATGGAGCTGCCACAGCCTCCCTGGGTAACCTGTTCCAGTGCCTCAGCACCCTCACAGGGAGGAGTTTCTTTCTCAGATCTCATCTAAATCTGGCCTCTTTTAGCTTAAAGCCATTTCCCTTGTTCTATCACTACAAACTCTTGTAAAAAGCCTTTACTCTTGTAACAACAGTGTCTAATTAGAGCAGGAATGGCAGGGTATGACACTGCCTAAAGGATGTGGGGATCTGTGTGTCACTGATGAGCCAGGGTAGCATGGAATCCTTCCATGAAGCCTTTGGAAAAAGGGTTGTGATCTCCACAACAGTTTTGTTACGGCTTAGGGAGATTCCGCAATTGTCTGTGGTTGCCAATCTGAAGTGGTTTGGATTCCAGTGTTTTAATTTGTTCCTTGAGCCGAAGAGTTTGTCTAAGAGAGCTGGAGCCGGGCTCCGAAGCATGCGAGAAGGCATAGCGTGAAAAAGGCTTGGAAGGAGCCCCAGCTGGTTAACAACCAGCCCGAATCATCAGCTGTGAATCCTTGCCTTTGCCTACAGAGGAAATAATATCACATTAATAAATGAAGCATTCAGGGTCTGGGCTGGGAGTTATGTGGATGGAATAGCACACAGTCTAGGCAAAGACAAACTCAGACTGTAAATGGAGTCTGAACAGTATGGGCTGTGTTATAACCTGATTTGGTCAGGGAATTAAGAATTGATCCATTTAGGGACTTAATGCTGAATTGTTCACACTCGTATGTGTCCTCCAGCAGCTTTTACAGCTACGTGAGACTTACTACCCTGCTCTCTAAAACATCTTAATCTAAAAATCTATTCTTTTTGAAATAAATTTGTTATAGTGAGATGATCTGAAAGACTGGGACGACAGCAAAGATGCTTTTGCCATTTATTTGCCAGCGTTGGAGTTAAACTCTTAGGCTGTAATAGACTTTTCTACAGATCATACAAAACCCCAGCGAGGGGAAAACTACCTTCCCTGTTTCGCTCGTGGAGATTCAAAATTATTCTGCTTTCTCTGGGGATCACAAGGAATCAGTGACAGAATATAAAGGCTGTGCATGAGATTTTCCAGTACTGACCTACTTCTTCTCTCATTAAAATCACTTTTGAGTTTTACCGTTGACTTTTCAGGCAGAGTCAGGCCAATATTGTGTGCTCATGAAAATTGCGTTCCAGAAAGCTTCCTAGTAGTTGTGTCCAACCCTTCCCAAGCCATGGGTCACAACCTGATTTCAAAAGCAGCGAAGAGCCCGGCAGCATTGTGAAACTTACTATTTCGTGGCTTAAGTTTGCATCTCTTGGGCTGTGCCAGGAAGGAGAAACCACACAGCAGACCCTCTTGGGAAGAATCTGCTGGTGCATTTGCCTCTGTGATCCTCCGTCAGGTCTGGAGGAGCAAAACCACGATGAGGAGAATCCTGGCAGTAATGTGGAGAGGGGCAATAGCAGCCCCTACAAGCTTCCTAAGGGAGGCAGCATCAGGGATGTCATTGCTTTACACCTTCTATTTTCTTCTCTAGCCCTATCTCATGTGGAGTTGTGAGGAGCTCTTACCATCACAGAACACTAAGGAATGGAAGGTACCTTGAAAGGTCATCCAGTCCAATCCCCCGACCACAGCAGGATCACCTAGACCAAGTCATACAGGAACCTGTCTAGGCAGATTTTAAACATCTCCAGAGAAGGAGACTCCACAACTCCCCTGGGCAGCCCCTTCCAGTGCTCTGTTACTCTCTGTCACCCTTCACACCCTCAGTGTGAAGAAGTTCCTTCTCAGATTGATGTGGAACCTCCTCTGTTCCAGCTTGTCCTACCATTAGGTGACACTCAGCAGAGCCTGGCTCCATCCTCTTGACACCCATCCTTCACATATTTATCAACATCAATGATCCAGTGCCTCAGCACCCTCACAGGGAGGAATTTCTTCCCAAAATCTAATCTTCATCTATCCCCTTTAGGAATGGAAGGGATCTCGAAAGATCATCCAGTCCAATCCCCCTGCCACAGCAGGATCACCTAGATCCAGTCACACAGGACCACATCCAGGCAGGTTTTTAAACATCTCCAGAGAAGGAGACTCCACAACCTCCCTGGGCAGCCTGTTCAAGTGCTCTGTCATGTGAGCTTGAAGCATTTAGGAACAATATTTATTTATTATTTATTTTTTCTTAATTCTTTTGTGCTTTGGGCATTTGGCAGCTGGGAGAGCCCTGCCAGAGGAGCACAGGCACGATGAAAAGGGTTTTCATTGGGGTTCTGTGCATATCCTTAAGAGAGAAAAACCTTTTACCTGGGTCAGGTTTTTCCTCAGGAGGAAATGCTGAATAAGCATAACAGCCTTAAATGGATGGAAGCCCAATTTTCCTAATATTGAAGTTAGAATCAGAGCCAGGGGTTTGGTTTTAGTCTAAATGAACTCTGGGATGTAAAGCCGAGACCAAAAGAAAAACAGAATTTGGAAGTGTACGCTTCAAAGTTAACGAGTAGTTACGCTGTCTGGAACATTACACAGGAAATAAAAAACTCCAAGGTAGGTTTTTGCCTCTCTCTGCATCTTATTTTGGCGGGGTTTCGCCTTTTTATTGCATTACTTGGTATCAGAGATTTCGAAAAGAAAGGCTTAAAACCCACCTGGTCGTGTTCCTGTGAGACTTGATCTAGGGGGTCCTGCTGTGGTGGGGCGGTTGGACTGGATGATCTTTTGAGGTCCTTTCCAATCCCTAATGTTCTGTGATTCTGTGATTGTGCTTTTGGATAATTTAGGGAGACAGTGATGATGAGTTTGGGTTTTTCTCCAAAGGTATAAAATATTATCTGTCCCTTGTGATGAGGCATTGAAAGCCTGAGAAAGCAGCAGCATTGTGCCCTCCAGTGACAGGAGCTGCTACAGCAGCAAGAAGGAGGCTTGCAGGCTCTCTGGGGACTTCTCTCTGCGCAGGGAATCATGGCAAGTTAAGATGAATTACTCAAAAATCCTACATCAGTACAGGCTAAGTGAAAATATCTACATTCCACTCTCACCACCCTCCCTTCAGCAGATGTTTTCGTTCAGATGTGAAGTGCCCTTCAATTTAGTGTAATCTTCGTACCCTTGGACATCCATAGAATTGGACTGGATGATCTTTCGAGGTCCCTTCCAATCCCTAATGTTCTGTGATTCTATGTAATTTGGTTTGGCTCGTAGGCTAAAATAGACCAGAGAAAGAATGCCGCTTCCACAGACATAAGTAGCTGTCAGTGGTAATAGTTTTATATCTTTTGATGGATGGTCTTGTAGGAACAAGAAGCTTTGGGCTCTGCGGTACCCAAGAACCTTGATTTTGCAACTGGATTCCAGAAGGAAACCCGCTGGGCTTGGGGAGGCAGCTGTGGCTCAGGGTGCTCCGCACATTGCCCTTTGTTGGGTTGGAATTACTTCAAAGACTGCGCTCTGAAAGAAAATAGGCTGGGTTCATAGATCCATAGAATACCAGGGATGGGTATTCTGTGGTGTAGAATATTCTAGGGTATTCAAGGGTGTTGGAAGGGATGTTGAGGATCATCTAGTCCAACCCATCCAGCTAAAAACAAAGTTTAAATTAGATGTCCCAACAGCCTGTCAAGCTGGGTCTGAAAACTGTCCAATGTAGGGCAATTGACCTCTTCCCTTGGGAGATGATTCCAGTGGATATTTGTTCTCATGGTGAAGAATTTTCTTCTGGACTCTAATCAGAATCTCCCCAGCAGTAACTCAGACCCATCACCCCTTGCATTTTCTGTAGGACTCCTTGTGAAAAGGGAGTCACTATCTTCTTGGCAGCCATCCTTTAGGTACTGGGACATGGTGACAAGGTCCCCACTAAGCCTTCTCTTTTCAAGGCTGAACAAACCCAGCTTTCTCAGCCTTTCCTCACATGGCAGGGCTTCCAGCCCTCTGATAATGTTCTCTGGGCTGAGACAGAGGAGAGACAACCTGGCATTTCCACTGTCCTCAGGGAAAATCACTTGTGCTGGGGTGGGAACACAAGGGCCATTGCAAACACCAGGGTTATGCTGAGAGCTGCGACGCTCACTGGTTGCTGTAGCACTTCCAACCTGATGTTTGTTGATGGGAGATGAGTGTCTTGAATGGCTGATTCAGTTTTTCTTTACTTTATGAGGCAGCGTCATCGCCTTGACTGATTTCACGGCCAGTGTCATCATGATCGCATCTCCATTTAGGTTTTCAGCACTTGTGTGCCCTAAGGGCATCTCCAAAGGACAGGCAGCCCAAAGGTGAATAGAGGTGCATTTCTGTGACAGTGTAACTGGTTCAGAAGACAATCTTGCTCTTCTGCATGGAGGGGGTACAACTGAGGTGACAGGTCAAAGCTGGCAAGTTTTTCTGAAGCCTCTTTTATTATTTGAAGTGTGAGTATTGATGCAACTCACCTTCCTTTTCTCGTTTCCTCATGCACATACAAGTGTGTGCAGAGAGAGAAAGAAATCCCAGAACAAACAGGAAACTGAGAGAGAAGGGTGAAATCAAGGAAAGCTGACACAGGGCAGTGATTTTTTTTAAGAGTTGTGTCTTGTAGAGCTGGGTGATGTGAGCAGAGATTTATGGGGATGCTTGAGCAGAGGTTGGCTTGTCTGCCATCTCGCGCTGCTGAATAATCACATTGCACACGAGGTCTGCCTGAACCGGAGGAGAAGGGAAATCCTTTCTTTCCAGTGAAGTGAGCAGATCATATGGAAAACAGCTGGGATTGAACTACATCCTGATTTAATAAAATACTAGTAGTAGTGAGACTACCTTATGCTGTCATGGCAGCTCTTTGGAGTGGCCAGGTGGGAATCACCACCTTTTAAACTATTATTTCCTGGGTTTTTTCCTACATTGCTTTTTCAGAAGGGATAAAGCACAAAGCAACCTCAGCCTGCACAGACTACAATGCAGAGATTATTTTTTGCACCAAAAGAGATATTTTACAGAATCACAGAATTATTAAGGCTGGAAAAGCCCTCTGAGCTCAGCCAGCCCAGAGCAGGAACTAACACCAACACGGCAGCTAGGCTGCCAGCCAGGCTGGCCTTCAACACCTCCAGGGATGGGGACTCCACCACTGCCCTGGGCAGTCCAGTCCAGGCTCTGATC
>JAOXOE010000632.1:24263540-24273635 GCA_028565055.1 Phoeniculus purpureus | reverse complement strand
AGTGGCACCCAGTGACAGGACAAGGGGCAGTGGGTGTGAGCTGGAGCAGAGGAGGTTCCACATCAATATGAGAAGGAACTTCTTTGCGGTGATGGTGCCAGAGCCCTGGAAGGGGCTGCCCAGGGAGCGTTGTGGAGCCTCCTTCTCTAGAGACATTTCAAACCCTCCTGGCCATGTTCCTGTGTGACTGGATCTAGGTGATTCTGCTGTGTCAGGGGGATTGGGCTGGATGATCTTCCAATGACCCTTCCAATCTCTAATTTTCTGTGATTCTGTGAATCCCTAATGTTCTGCGGACTTTTCAAAGCAAATTTATTCATTTCAGGGGAGGACCATGCGCAATAAGGAATTCATGCTATTTATCACAGCCTGAAAAACAATGATGGCATTTGCGCGTGAAGGAACAGAATGTACACATGCTACCAGGATGGTGGTGGTGTTTATCCACCAGAAGAAAACAATGCATAAATAAAAAAAGCTTTGCCTGAGGCCCCCAAAGTGTAGTGTTTTGCAAGACTCTCTTAGCAGAAGCTTCCTAACCTTGTCTGAATTCTTCTGTGGGTTTAACTGCCAGAAAGAAAACAAAGGAAAAAGAAGAGCCTTTGGTAGTTTTGTATTTTTCAGTGGTTTTGAGGTAGAGAGGCTTGTTCTGACCTTTCCAATAATTAGAGATCTTTTCAAAGTGGCTTGTCCCGGAGAAGGTACAGCCAGTCTGGGCCCATGCTGAGCGGCTATTTTGGGTGCGATTGCTATCTCAAAGAGAAATTACTCTGTCTTTGGGTACGTGAAGAACTTAAATGCACATTAGACCTCGCTTTTTGGTGGAGGTTTTTGTTATGAAGGTTTAACTACAGCTTTAGTTTTATTGTCTCCATGAATCTGCCCACTGAAAGTTGTTGTTTGAAGCCAAGTCATTTTTATTCGGTTGCGACTCAGCCCTGTTTTATTAACATTTGTAAATATTTCAAAAACCTCGGGTATTTCTAATGACTCAATTCACAAATTATACAGCAGAAGGCTTTAAACCGAATCCTCCTCTCCCCTGAATTTTCATTCCTGAATAAAAACAACAGTACAACTGCAGCCCGTGGTTCAGACTTAAATGGGTGTCGCAGACATTGTTTTTTCCCCTTGTGAATCAGTTTCAGTAGGAGAAAGCAGAAACAGAGAGAGACGACTCATACAGCTGAGTGAAGCATCTTCCCCTTCTCTGGAGAGGTTTAAAACCCACCTGGCCATGTTCCTGTGTGACTCAATCTAGGTGATCCTGCTGTGGTCGGGGGATTAGAGTGGATGATATTTTGAGGTCCCTTCCAATCCCTAATGTTCTGTGATTCTGTGAAAGCCCCACTAGAACAACTTCCGTCTGAATTAAATCTCTGGAGACTTTGGACATGATAAACATCAGCCCAAGCATTATCTGTAAATGCGCCAAAAGGAACCACCCAAACCTGTCCCTTCAAATATTGTCACCAGCAAGGGACCTTAAACTTCAACCCAAACGTCTGCAGCTTTTGAGACAAAAATAAACGTGTAGGCACAGGCTTCTCATCTCCCTCTACTCTGCCCTGGTGAGACCACAGCTGGAATCTTGTGTCCAGTTCTGGGCCTCTCAGTTCAAGGACACAGAGCTGCTGGAGAGAGCCCAGCACTGAGCCACAGAGATGATGAAGGAGCATCTCCCTGCTGAGGAAAGGCTGAGGGAGCTGGAGCTCTGTAGCTTGAAAAAAAGGAGCCTGAGGGATGACCCCATGAATGTTGATAAATATGTGAAAGGTGCATGTCAGGAGGATGGAGCCAGACTCTGCTCAGTGGCACCCAGTGACAGGACAAGGGGCAGTGGGTGTGAGCTGGAGCAGAGGAGGTTCCACATCAATATGAGAAGGATCTTCTTTGCGGTGACTGTGCCAGAGCCCTGGAAGGGGCTGCCCAGGGAGCGTTGTGGAATCTCCTTCTCTGGAGATGTTTAAATCTCGCTCGGCCATGTTCCTTTGTGTCTTAATCTAGGGGATCCTGCTGTGGTGGGGAGATGGTACTGGATGAGCTTTCAAGGTCTCTTCCAACCTCTAATGTTCTGTGATTCTGTGATTCTTGTTGCGCAATAACCAACTAAACTAAAAGCATCTCAAAGTGGGTTTTTGTTTTTCATGACTTAGGTAACCTCCGGCTGCTTAGCTGAAAAAGAGATGCTCTTTTATGCAAGAGCAATTTGGACTGTTATAAAAATAATTACTTTAAAAATCTATACTGCACATATGCAGATGGTTAACAAACTCTGGCTCGCTCGCCAGATGAAAATGATATTGGGGAAAATCCATGCTCTAGAGATAGTGCCATTCCATTAGAAATGTGCAAAGTATGCACAAACATTACATCTATATTGTTTTCCAGAACAGACTGTATCTTAATGCCAGATGTTTTATTCTTTCCATATCTTGTTGTAACTTAACGATTACTGTTCTTTGAGTTTGTCCAGACAAGGAGAGGACATGTGTATTTTAGATGCACCAGCTAAACGCTTGTCTGTTACAGACAGAGGAGGTTCTAGTTGTTTAATCTATCCACCAGCTCTCTCCTGCTTAGTCGTATTGTCTAAATAACACATACATCTCCCCCTCTGCTCTGCACTGGTGAGACCAGGACCTGGACTCCTGCGTCCAGTCCTGGAGTCCCCAACATCAGAAGGACACAGAGCTCCTGGAAGTTGTCCAGAAGAGAGCAACTTAAATGATCAGAGGGCTGGACCACCCCACTGTGAGGACAGGCTGAGCAAGTTGGAGTTGTTCAGCCTGCAGAAGAGGTGACCTTCTAGCAGCTTTCCAATCTCTGAAGGAAGTGGCTACAAGAAAGCTGGACAGGGATGGTAGCGAGAGGACAAGGGGAAAGGGTTCCAGACTTGAAGAGGGGAGACTGAGGTTGGACATGAGGAACCAATTCTTTGCTCTGAGGGTGGTGAGATGCTGAAACAGGTTGCTCAAGGCAGTCGTGGCGGCCCCATCCCTGGCAGTGTCGAAAGCCAGCTTGGCTGGGGCCCTGAGTAACCTGCTCTAGTGAAGGTGTCCCTGCCTACACAAGGGATGATCTGCTTACTAGATGATCTTTTGAGGTCCTTTCCAACCCCGGTTATTCTATGATTCTATGATGGGGTTTTTTTGGTGGCACTCAGGTTTAAAGCATGATGGTCAAGCTTAATGATCTTGGAGGTCTCTTCCAACCTTTCTGATTCTATGATTTTATGATACATTTTCATTTTGTTATTGATCCAACCTAGATTTTCCTGAACAGACACTTTTGACATATGTCACATTAAACATTTAGATGCACTTCTAGTGAAGATTGGTGCCTACATGTTGCACCAAACCACCTAAACCTTCTCTTTCTATGCAACCATTGCCAAAGGGAGCGATACCTTAATACCTTTGTGCTCTAGCCATGAATAGCATCATTTGCATCAGACATTTACAGCTGTCCCAACAGGGACATTTTTCAGGGAAATTAAAGCATAAAGAGTCAGTGAAGTCAAAGTTTAAAGAGTCAGCAAAATCCAAGTGTAGTGAATCAGCAAAATCAAAGTGTAGTGAGTCAGCACAATCAAAGTGTAGTGAATCAGCAAAATCAAAGTGTAGTGAGTCAGCGAAATCCAAGTGTAGAGAGTCAGCGAAATCAAAGTGTAGTGAGTCAGCACAATCAAAGTTTAAGGAGTCAGTTGTTCAGTTCAGACTGAATGATAAACAGTAAGTTTCCTGGGTCTATTTGGGAAGATGGCTTTTCCCAAAATTCTGAAGCACAGTTACATTTTGGAGCGTAGAGAGGGATTTTTATTGTAAATTAAACTAAGTTCAGTTTTCATCCTTGATGCTTATTACTGAGTTACTTAATTAGCAATTTCTGGGAGCAGCCATAATAACTGCAACAGACGTTTTAGAAGAGGCATCAACACTCTTTGTGTTAATAAAATGTTAGAGCTGTGTTAGTTTTCCAAGTGTTCCTGTTAAGCACCAAGTGCTATCGCCAGTGTTTTGCCCACAGTAGCTCATAATTGAAGGAAAATCTTTCTTTAAATAAGTATGGACCGCGGTTGTAGGAGTCTTCCACACTGCAATAGCTCTCCGACACATAAGTACGCGTTAGGAAAAGGATCCAAAATATGGTTTAACAAGCATGTGACAATAAATTAAGGAAATATAGTTTGATATGTGAGAAAAATTGGGCTCCACAAAAATACTCATCTCCTCCTAGTCACAGCTGTGACTTTTGAATATGTATTGAGCCGTGCAAGGATAGCTAAGCTAGGCGCTTGGCAGTAATAGTAAAGTCATAAATATACATGAAACGTGAAAAAACAGTTTACAGCACTGAAAGTGAACGTTGGAAGGGGTAAGCACACATACCTCTGGATAAAAATTGCAATTCATCGTCAGCACAGGGAGCCTTAACTTAGAAATGTTATAGGGTCATTAGATTTTCTCATATGTGCTGCATTGCTTATAATTGAATAGCGTATTAACAACGGAACGGTTGTTTAAAGGAAGAGAAAGAACCCTCTACCCGGGCAGTTTAGGTTTTAATATCTACTCTCCAGCAGAAACAACTCATTTGACATTCAAAAAGAGATCTTGGCTTTTCCTCTCAACTCACTTTACCTCAGCAAACCAGATGGCAAATGTCTCACTGAAAAGAACCAGTGAAAACAGCATCTGCATCTGCCCACCCTCGTGTTTTTCTTGCCAGTAAAGGGGAAATGATGTTAAATGTAGGGTCTTATATTAAACACTTGTAGCTACATTTCTGGTTCTTCCCATTTTGCATTCTGACACTTCATTGGGCTGACCTACTGACAGATTGAGCTTATTTTGAGCTATAGCGGGGAATTAAACATGTTTATTGACTTTCTATATCACGTGAGATCTTCTGGCAATGAGCAAATGTACTTTTGAGTGATAGCTGGTATTTCCTTTAAACTTCTCGCTTAGGTTTGTAGAGATCAGTTCACTTTCAGGGTGAAGGCTAAGTTATCTGCTAAGTAGATGGGAGATATATCCTTCCAGATTCATAGAATCATCCTGACTGGAAAGGACCTCCAGGATCATCCAGTCAAGCCCTCAGCCCAACAGCTCCCTAACTGCTAGACCATGGCCTCAAGTGCTCTAGCTACTGGATTTTTAAACACCTCCTGAGATGGAGACTCTACCACCTCCCTGGGCAGCCTGTTCCAGCGCCCAACCACTCTCTCAGGAAACAACTTCTTCCTGAGGCCCAATCTAAACCTCCTCTGATGCAACGTGAGGCCACTTCCCTTCATCCTATCGTTAGTAATCTGGGAGAAGACACCAGCGCCAGCCTCACTACAGCCTCCTTTGAGGTAGCTGTAGAGAGCAATAAGGTCTCCTCTAGCCTCCTCTTCTCTACACTGAAGCTTTGCACAGCACAGGTGCCAGCTTGGTTTACAAACTGTACAACATTTAAACTTCCATATTTAGCCATAAAACAAGAAAACCTGTTCCTTAGGTTCTTTTGTGGCTTACTGAGAACTTTTGAAATTAGCATCACACGTTGCCTTCAGATTTCTGGTTTATTTTTTGCATCCTATCAGCTAGCGAGAGTCAAAAAAGAGGAAGAATGGAACATATGGAAACTGTTTTCATATTTCTTCCTGTGAAATCCTATTTGGCATTAATATTATCACATTAAGAGTTTGATTACTGGCTGATGAGGTGAAGTGGGAGGTGATAAATCATGCTTGCAATGCATTCATGAGGGAAGAGTAGGTGTGCTGTAAAGGACATGTTAAATTATGACAAAACTTACAGCCTATAGGAGTTTTGGGTCTGTGTTGGTGGTAATGGGGAGATCTTCAGAAATGTAGGCTGTTGGAAGAAGGAAGGTAACATACTGAGAAAGTCAATTAAACAACTGAGTCGGGTTTTGTTTACGAGAACCTACCGTCACACCTTATTTATTTTATATCACACAGAAAGATATTTTCTTTATTCCTTCTTATTTAACTTGCTCCTTGGTGAATTTTGCGGTGGTGAGGCATAGCCAGCTGGATAGATGATGGCAGAGCGGTGGATGTAGTCTATCTTGACTTCAGTAAAGCATTTGACACGGTCTCCCACAGCATCCTCACAGCCAGAAAGTAGTGGTCAGTGGGACAGTCTAGTTGGAGCCCAGATCTAGTGGAGTCCTCCAGGGGTCGGTAGTAGGACCAGTCCTATTCAATCTATTCATAGATTACTTGAATGAGGGATTAGAGTGCACTGTCAGCAGGTTTGCTGATGACACAAAGCTGGGAGGACTGGCCGACACCCCAGCAGGCTGGGCTGCCATTCAGTGGGACCTGGCCAGACTCAAGAGCTGGGTGCGGAGAAATGGAACGAACTATAACAAGGGCAGTGTAGAGTCTCGCATCTGGGCAAGAACAACCCCAGGGACCAGGATAGGTTGCGGACTGACCTGTTGGAGAACAGTGTAGGAGAAAGGGACCTGGGGGTGCTGGTGAACACCAGGATGACCATGAGCCAGCAGTGTGCTCCTGTGACCAAGAGGGCCAACAGCATCCTGGGGTGGATCCGAAAGGGGTTGATTAGCAGATTGAGAGAGGTTCTTCTCCCCCTCCTACTCTGCCCTGGTGAGACCACATCTGAAATCTTATGTCCAGTTCTGGGCTCCTCAGTTCAAGAAGAACATGGAGCTGCTGGAGAGGGTCTTGTGCAGAGCCACAAAGATGATAAAGGGAGTCTTTCTGTTATGAGGAAAGACTGAAGGAGCTGGGTCTATGAGCTTGGAGGAGACTGAGGGGTGACCCCATTAATGTTGATAAGTATGGAAAGGGTGGGTGTCAGGTGATGGAGCCAGGCTCTGCTCAGGGGCACCCAATGATAGGACAAGGGACAGTGGGTGTGAGCTGGAACAGAGGAGGTTCCACATCACTTTGAGAAGAGACTTCTTCCCAGTGAGGGTGACAGAGCACTGGAAGGTGCTGCCCAGGGTGGTTGTGTAGTCTTCTTCTCTGGAGACGTTTAAAACCAGCCTGGACATGTTCCTGAGCGACTGGATGTAGAGGATCCTGCTGTGGCAGGGGGATTGGACTAGATGATCTTTCGAGGACCCTTCCAATCCCTAATGCTCTGTGATTCTGAATATACTGGAATGTGGCTTAGTGGATTTAAAGTATCCCCCAAAGAAACCCAGGTAAGAAATACATTGTCAAAATAAATACACTTGAAAATCACAAGTGAACCCCAAGCAACAGCAGTGCTGTCCTGGACCTTTTCCTGAAAGCACCACCGCTATTTTCAGTGCAGGATGGATGTTTTTTGACATTTTTAGATTACACTTGAGATAGGAAATAGATATGATCAGTTCAGAGCATCGGGGTAGATTTTGTTCGCATAAATTGTAGCTGCTCCACATACTTAACCTTGAAAGACTCCTGTCAAAGAAATACCATCCTGGGAAAGAAGTATCAAGTCGCGAGCTCTGCAGTGTCTCATTATGCCCAAATACCTGACATTCCCAGGCTGCCAGCAGGCACTCTCCACGCTCGTCCACTTGAAAAGTAACGTCTCATTTGTTTATCCAAACAAGAAAAATGATGTTTGTGTAGAAGTCACATCAATTCAGGGCAAAAGCCCTCACTGGAAATTAATAGATGGACTAACTGACTAGTTGTGTTTTCAGACCACAGTATAATTTAAATTAATTTTTAAATACTCAGCTTTTCCTGCTGCATATTTTAACTTGCCTTGCAATAAACTGATGGCTGTGTAGTACTTACAGACATCATGTAGAATAGCTCTTGAGAAGGAAGGATTCCATTAAATTTAAAGAGGAAGGAGACCTATGAGTAGGAGAAGTCACTGGATTCTTCCTGGAGAGAGTGGTCAGGCACTGGAATGAGTTGCCCAGGGTGGTGATTGAGTCACAGTCCCTGGATGAGTTTAAAAGTCGCTTAGATGTGGTGTTGAGGAATCTGGTTTAGGGGTGACCTTGTAGAGTGGGGTTGATGGTTGGGCTCGATGATCCCAGGGGTCTTTTCCAACCTGAATGATTCTATGATTTGTCACCAGTAGTGTTCCTCATCTTTGTGTTCTCTGCTGTTAGAAGGTCTGCTATGACACAGAGGTCGGGATCTCACTACTATGAGCTTTATTGTAAAACATTTGTGCTTAGTAACATCATAACTGCCTTGGTTTTCTGCAAACCACAATAGACTGTGGTCTCCCCCTTCCATGAGTACAGTCTAAAAGGCCAGAACATCCTATATCCATGATTCCTGCTGCATTTTCTTGGGAAATGCCTTCCCAGCAGCCTCTTTCTTTCTGAAATATTTATGCATCTAATTGCCTTGGACTCAGTTGTAAGAGTTACAGGGAACCTTCCCTTCTGCCTCCGTATTCTCATAATCTGACTATGTATGACTCTGTACTCTTCTATAGGCACTGCTTTCCAAGGAAAACCCAATTCTTCTTTCTCACAGCTCTGTAGGAATCTGCTGTACTCATGGGGGTTTTGAAGAAAATCAGAACCACCACTGATGTGGAGATGTTTCTTCACTGGATCAATGTCTTCATGTTTTGCTACACTAATTGACATCTTCCTTGAAACGACGCAATTAACTTATCGTCCTGTGAAAGGCCTTACAAGTTTGAGTAAGCTGCATATGTTATGTTTACTTCATAGAATCATCCTAGCTGGAAAGGACCTCCAGGATCAGCAAGTCCAGCCCTCATCCCAACAGCTCCTTAATCCCTGCACCATGGCCTCAAGTGCTCTAGCTACTCAGTTTTTAAACACTTCCAGGGATGTGGACTCCACCACCTCCCTGGGCAGCCTGTTCCAGTGCCCAGCCACTCTCTCAGGAAAGAACTTCTTCCTAAGATCCAGCCTAAACCTCCCCTGGTGCATCCTGAGGCCATTTTCCCGCATCCTATGATTAGTAATTCGGGAAAAGAGAGCAGCATTGTTCTTGCTACAACCTCCTTTTAGGTAGTTGTAGAGAACAATAAGGTTTCCTCTCAATCTTCTCTTCTCTAGACTAGATAACCCCAGTTTTTTCAGCTGCTCTTCACAGGACCTGTTTGTCACCTCTCTCTCCTTGTTGCCCTTCTCTGGACCCGCCGCAGCACCTCAATGTCCTTCTAATACTGTGGTGCCCAAAACTGGACCCAGTACTCAAGGTGCAGTCTCATGAGTGCAGAGTACAGGGGCACCATCACCCCAAAGCTGTTGGTTGCACTGCAGTGCCTGGTGCAAACGCTGTGGAACCCCACCATAAGCTGCAAAGAGCACTCCTCACTGACATGCCTTCTATGAATTTTCCTGCTTCTCTCATCCCTGTTTCCTTTAGCACCATCCTCAGTCAGTCCGCTGCGCCACACCAGGTCAAATGCTTTACAACAGTTTAAACCACCTAATCATCCATATCCAAACAAACACACGTCGCTGAAGGAAATCAGGCTTGCTTGACACGACCTATTTTCCTCCAGCAGTGCTGGCAAAGATTCAGTTACAAAACTTCCTCTTGCTTATAAATTGTTTTATAGGTTTCAGCCTCTTTAAAATGCTACTTGAGCGGCTTTCTTCCTGAATCCAGGTTAAGCTCTTACATTCCTGATAGGGAGAGCAGCTCAGAGTGAAAACCCTGCAGGCATGGTATTATAACGTTGCTCCTTGTAGTGGGGTAGGCGACCTGGGAGTCGCTCTTGGTTCGGTGTTTTTGCAGCTGTCTGATAATGGGGGAAGGAAAGGAAGGGCGTCTAGGGGTATGAAAGATGTCCTCTATAAAATAAAGCGCAGATGTGCCTCTGTGATTCTGCTTTAAGAAACCCTATGTTCTTCAGTTAGTGAAGGCTGGGATATTACAGAATCGCATGATGGTAGAGGATGGAAGAGACCTCTGAAGACCATCTAGTGCAACTCCCCTGCTAAGGGTCACCTTAATATACAGAGTCACAGAACGTTAGGGATTGGAAAGGACCTCAAAAGATCATCAAGTCCAACCCCCCTGCCACAACAGGATCATCTAGATCCAGTCACACAGGAACATGGCCAGGTGGGTTTTAAACATCTCCAGAGAAGGAGACTCCACAA
>JAOXOE010000632.1:24236396-24246948 GCA_028565055.1 Phoeniculus purpureus | reverse complement strand
TCCAGTCCAATCCCCCTGCCACAGCAGGATCCCCTAGATCCAGTTGCACAGGAACATGGCCAGGTGGGTTTTAAACAAGTCTCCAGTTTTCTGAAGGTGATGGTGGCACTTACCTTTGATTTTGTCTAGATTGGGCTTTTGCCTTGCACTAGAACATCTGGCAAAACTGAAGTGTTTGTGCTGAGGAACACCTATGGGAGGAGTCAATGTGGAGGTGTGTTCTTCTTTCTGGTGGTCTTAGAAATGCTCGGTCCTGATTTCAAATTTAGCATGAAATTGAGGGGATTCTTTACGGTGAGGGTGATGAAGCACCGGAACAGGTTGCCCAGGGAGGTTGTGGCTGCTCCATCCCTGGAAAGAAGTGTTAAAGGCCAGGTTGGATGGGGCTCTGGGCAGCCTGATCAGGTGAGAGGTGTCACTGCCCATGGCAGGGATTTGGGACTGGGTGAGCTCTGAGGTCCCTTCCAACCCGAAACTGTCCATGATTCTATGTGTTGAAAATTACACGGACGATTCGGCATGAAAACGTGCCGGCTTGCAGTCCTCATTTGGAAGAGAGAGCAGTCTGGAAACGTGTTGTCTTTCCACAATTAATGAAGGAAATGTTCACATAGTGCAGCTTTGATAGCGGAGGTTGTAATTTTCCATACTTCTCACCCAGTTCTGGTGGCCATCATGTCATTAATCTTTGATCGCTATCTCAACTGGAACCACCGAAGGACAAAGGCAAGGGGACATGGCCTTAATATTTTGTGTGCTGTGTTTCTTTCAGGGGGCTGTTAGCCAGCAGCTTCACAGAAACCCATTATCTGAACGACGGCACTGACGTGGTTCTCACACGCAATTCCACGGTAAGGTTGGCGTTCTGTGGGTGGATGATGCTTCATCGTTAGAACCCAAAGTGCTCTCTGCTGGGATCTGAGCCATGAGATGAAACAGCAACATGAGTGATCTTTTTTTATTGTTGCCTTCAGTACTTTTTTGACTGCTGTGATCCTACAAATGATTTTTTTAGGGAGAGACTTTAAAGAGAAGCTGCGGGGTTTTTAACCAGGTGACTTTTTATAATTCAGTAGGATTTATTTAGCTTCTTGGAAATATCTGCATTCAAATGCTGTAATAAATGCGGCGAGTGCTGGTCGGTTATGGAGGAAAGTCCTGGTTCAGTCAGGAAGAGTCACAGAATCACTGAATCATTAGGGATTGGAAGGAACCTCAGAAGATCATCCAGTCCAATCCCCCAGCCACAGCAGGATCACCTGGATCAAGTCACACAGGAACATGTCCAGGTGGGTTTTAAATGTCTCCAGAGAAGGAGACTCCACAACCCTGTTCCAGTGCCCAACCACTCTCTCAGGAAACAACTTCTTCCTAAAATCCAAACTAAACCTCCTCTGATGCAACTTGAGGCCATTTGCCTTCTTCCTATCATTAATAATTTGGGAGAAGAGACCAGCCTAAGCCTCGCTACAACCTCCTTTGAGGTAGCTGTAGAGAGCAATAAAGTCTCCTCTCAGCCTCCTCTTCTCTAGACTAAACAGCCCCAGTTCCCTCAGCAGCAACCAGTTTTAATTACAAAGTCTGTATTTTTAGTAGTTTTAATTATTATTAATATTAATAGTTCTCTTTATTAATATTGTTATTGCTCTATAACAACCGTATAAAGCATTTATTACGTTATAAAGCTATTTATTTATGAACGCCATCAGAAGAGGCATCGTTCTTCATGTTCCCATCCATAACGGGCTGTGCTGGTCTCGGTGAAAGCCATTATTTCCATGCACAGCACTGCTCTCCTCCAAAAGCATCCTCATTATAGCTCCAGACCTCCTGAGTAAAGCATTTTGAAAGCTTTCAGGGTTTTCTTTTTTTTTTGCTGGCTGCTCATATCTTCTTCAAAATCAGCTTCGTAGGAAATAGTTCTTTGTTTTAGAAACAGGAAGGCTGCCTAGAATCCTAAAGGAAGTAAAAGGGGAAGAAAAGAAGCACGCAAGTTCTGACAGAGTAACCCGTGTTACGATGAAGATGTGTCTGCAGTTAATTGCATGTTTTAATGTGATGACTATTACTGAAGGATTCATTTTAAGAGTCTCCTTCTCTGGGGACGTTTAAAACCCGCCTGGCCATATTCCTGTGCGACTTGTTCTAGGGGATCCTTCTGTGGTGGGGGGATTGGACTGCATGATCTTTCGAGGTCCCTTCCAATCCCTAATGTTCTGTGATCCTGTGAATTCATCTTTCAGTAAAGACTGCAACATGGTTAGAGAACATTACGTCTTATGATTCTACTTTACCTCTCTTCTTCAGGGAGAACATTGATTTAGTCAATAGTTGAAACCAAAACCCAATTCCCCATTGAAAAGTTTGCTTACTTAAACTGTCCTCAGAAGGTTGACCCCAGCCAGGTTTGTGTCACAGCCGGTTGGGAGTTTCTCTAGCACACGAGTCGAAGTCACAGAATCCCAGAACATTAGGGATTGGAAGGGACCTCAAAAGATCAGCCAGTCCAATCCCCCTGACACAGCAGGATCACCTAGGTCACATAGGAACACAGCCAGGTGGGTTTTAAACATCTTCAGAGAAGGAGACTCCACAACCCCCCTGGGCAGCCCCCTCCAGTGCTCTGTCACCCTCACCATGAACAAGGTCCTTCTCATATTGATGTGGAACCTCCTGTGTTCTAGCTCACACTCATTGCCCCTTGTCCTATCATTGGATGTCATTGAGCAGAGCCTGGCTCCATCCTCCTGACACTCACCCTTCACATATTGATCAACATCAATGAGGTCACCCCTTAGTCTCCTTTTCTCTAAACTAAACAGACCCAGCTCCCTCAGCCTTTCCTCATCAGGGAGATGTTCCACTCCATCATCCCTGTGGCTCTGTGCTGGTCTCTCTCCAGCAGCTCTGTGTCCTTCTGGAACTGAGGGGCCCAGAACTGGACACAAGGTTCCAGATGTGGTTTCACCAGGACGTTGTAGAGTAGAGGGGGAGGAGAACCTCTCTCAATCTGCTAACCAAGTCTCAGTTCTTTTTCTGGTTTATAGCACTTGAGAAACTTGCAAGGCATCCAAAGCGGGTCTTGATTAAATGGTCTCCAGGAAGGGCAGTGCTGGTTTCTGTATGACAAATCAGCCATGGTAATTATTTGTTTTTCAGGGGGTCATCCATTTTACAGACTGGTTTGTAGGAATAAAAGGCTGTGATAGGGGGGGAAAAATATCTGCTGCAGTTCAGTGGAGTTACTGAGCTAGAAATCAATTTTCTAGCAGTCCAATTGCAGGCCATGGTCTGATAAGTTTACATCTTCGGTATTGAACTTCGGCATCAAATAGTGTGTGGCTCTCGGGGAAGTTGTGAAATGGGCCACAACAAGGAACTCAAAGTTAATAAAATGACTGTTTGTGTGTGGAGAGGGAAAGAAATGGGGAGCTTTGCTTTAACTCGCTCTGAGAAAGGCAGCTGGACTACAGCAGCGACCTCTGTGGGGTGAGACATCACCTTGCCCTCCCCATTTCACTGGGGACTGTGCTAAACACTGGCAATACTGAACCCCAAAACTGCTGCCTTGAGACGTCAGAACTGCACCTCTTCCTTACACTTCCTTCAAGTGTCAGGCTGGATGGGGCTCTGAGCAATCTGTTCTAGTTAGAGATTTGAAGGATGAGTGTCAGGAGGATGGAGCCAGCCTCTTCTCAGTGTCATCTAGTGACAGGATGAGGGGCAATCGGTGTCAGCTGGAACATAGGAAGTTCCACATAAATATGAGAAGGAACTTCTTCACAGTCAGGGTGACAGAGCACTGGAACAGGCTGCCCAGGGGGGTTGTGGAGTCTCCTCTGGAGATGTTTAAAACCCACCTGGATGTATTCCTGTGTGACTTGATTCAGGGGATCCTGCTGTGTTGGTGGGATTGGACTAGATGATCTTTCGAGGTCCCTTCCAATCCCTAATGCTCTCTGATCCTGTGAATTTCATCTTTAGAAAGTCAGATGTTGCTGCTCTGTGCTCAGCTGCTCGCACTGGAAATAGAGATGCTCTAAACAAATACGTTTCACAGAAGAACCTTATTTGCAGAGAATTCCTATGAACTCATGGATCATGCCATCTTGCCCAGTATTTTCATGGCTGTTGCCTCCCTTAACAAAATCAAGGTGGTCTTTAGAAGTCTGCTATGTGAGCTTTTCTAAGTGAAAGCCATGGCCCAAGCCTGAAAAGGTTAATTAATGCAGCGAGCTGGAGGTGGATGAACTGAGTAATAAAAAGGCACAGTGAGCTGCCTGTCAGGTTGAGGCATGAGTGATAACTTTCCTTCGCACTAATAAGATAGGAACCTTTTACAGCAGTGTTTTCGGCTTCCAGGTGGCATTCAAAAGGAGCCACAGGAAAAGAAAAGGCTGGACGTGACACAGTCATTACTTTCCAGCCAGTCACGTAATTGGGAATGTAATATAACCTTTAGTCAACAATAAAATTAACCTTGATTCCAGACAGAGATGCGTATGTGCTGAGAAAGTATCTCTGTTGTGGGAGCCTTTTGCAGGCAGCAGATTATTAAGGAAATACAATAACCCAGCTGCAAAATGAAATTGGATTGTTGCCTCTCAAAATAGAAGACCCTCTTATTCTTGGTTGTTCTTAATAACATGCAGCCGCTCAGTTGGGTAATTCAATAAAAGGTTTCCTTTCCAACCTGTTTCCCTTCCCCTTCGTTTGCTGTGAGTTTTGTTCAAACCAGAGGGGTTGGGATTGGCTTTTTTATGCTTCTCGTTATACAGAACTGCCTCCGATAGATATAAAGAGATGTAAATCATAGAATCATTAGGGATTGGAAGGGATCTCGAAAGATCATCCAGTCCAAGCCCACTGCCACAGCAGGATCACCTAGATCAGGTCGCACAGGAACATGGCCGGGCGGGTCTTAAATATCTCCAGAGAAGGAGACTCCACAACACCCCTGGGCAGCCCCTTCCAGGGCTCTGTCACCCTCACTGGGAAGAATTTCCTTCTTGTATTGATGTGGAACCTCCTCTGTTCCAGCTTGCACACACTGCCCCTTGTCCTATCACCAGATGACCTTACATAAAGATGTGTGTCTATAGGACATAGTAAAATGGATAATCTGATTTGTTCATCTGGTTATAAGGGGTTGTGAAGTCTCCTTCTCTGGAGATGTTTAAAACTCACCTGGACATGTTCCATGTTCTAGGTGATTCTGCTGTGGCGGGCGGATTGGACTAGATGATCTTTCGAAGTCCCTTCCAATCCCTAATGTTCTGTGATTCTGTGACTTCATCATCCAGTAAAGGCTGCAATATGGTTAGAGAACGTTAAGGCTCTGTGATTCTGCTTTCATTTCTCTTCTTCACGGAGGACATCAGTATAGTCAGTAGTTGTAACCAAAACCCAGTTTCCCATGGAAAATATTCCGTACTGTAGCCCTAGACAAAATTATATAGGAAAAAGTGATTAGTCATGCAACCATTGACCCACAAACACCATTGACCCTCTTTAAAAACACTCCCACAAAGCTAAACAAAACCCCCACACTCCCACATTTGGGGTTTAAAAAACACTCTATTTAGGAACCATTTGGATTCTGAAGTGCAAGAACTGCTGTGCTGGGGGGAATTGGACTAGATGATCTTTCGAGGTCCCTTCCAATCCCTAATGTTCTGTGATTCCGTGATGCTTACAGGGGCAGGAACGATGCTGTGAGTGAGGTTCTGAATGCGGCAGCTTGAAGCTAATAATGGCTTTGAAATTCAGGGGATGGAAAGCCAGGAGAAAAGGAGAGAGCTGAGTGTTTCTGACTGTTGAAATGTTTTCTCTCTTTCACAATCAGGGTCACTGCTATTACCACGGCAACATAGGAGGGTACCCCGACTCCTCAGTCAGTCTCAGTACCTGCTCTGGACTCAGGTGAGCCAATACTTCAGCAATATTTTTGCTCCTTAAGAAACCTTCTTGGTACCCACTGATTTTTTTAGTTTGCATTCTACTGATGGTATAAATCTCTCGTTTTCAAATGTTGGTGCAATGTGTGTAAAAACATTATTGTTCTGAAGACAAAAAAAGAGGATATTCCAGTTTCTGAAGGGAGGAACCTGCAAGAAGGCTGGAGAGGGACTTTTCCCAAGGGGATCTAGTGACAGGACAAGGAGAAGTAGTTTGAAACTGAAGGAGAGGAGGTTCATACTAGATCTTACAAAGAAGTGCTTCAGTGCAAGACAGACTGTGGAATCGATTGCCTGGAGAGGCTGTGGCTGCCCTGTCCCTGGAGGTGTTCAAGGCCAGGTGTACTTGTGTGGTGCAGTTGAGAGGTGTTGCTGCTCCTGGCAGCGTGAATGGAATAGATGAGCTCTGAGGTCCCTTTCAATCCCAACCATTTTATGATTCTCTTCTATTCCAAAGGGAGAAGCAGTCTGTGGGGTTTCCGTTGCTGTCCCTTCTCTCTTGTTGCCTAATCCTTGTCTATACCCTCCTGTAGCAGCCGCACGGTGCTTGGCACACATCGGCAGCTCTCCAGTCCTTATCCTCAAAGCTGTCTCGGCAGTGATGGCAGAACTGCTTTGCAGCCACGAGCTCGTGCACCATCCAGCAGCCTCACCATTAGGAGAGACTGCTTTACAAACGCGACTGTGGAGCTCAAGGAATGGTGTTTATGGCAGGTATGATGCTGAGCATTAGGATTTTAGCTACTCGTTAACAGAAGGGCACCAGATGCACATTGCTGAAAACTAAACCTCTTCTGAGCTTGAGAAAGGAACAGGCTGACAGCATTTTAAATGCACAATGGACACAGTTCAGGAAACAATTATCTTCCTTGCTTGGACAATCAGAGACTGGTATTTACTCACGGAGCTGTTCCAAATCACAGTAATTAACTGTAAATTGGCTCTAGCGTTCTCCCTGGAAAACCCAGTTTTCCTGTCAGATTTCCAGCTGTCTCAACCTTTTCTGGGTTTGTTTAATGTATCTACAAACAGCGTGAGTAGCTGCAGTCTTTTCCCCTTGGTTCTGCGTGTTGTGCAGCAGCGATGGTATCGAGGCTTTTCTAGCAGAGCGCTGGGACTGACAAGAGCACAGAGAGCAAACAGTTTGTTACTGGGACCCCTCTCCCTGCTTGCTGCAGTGGGTTGGATTCCCATGGTTCATGCCCACAAAGAGGAGTTTTATGGGGCTGCTTCAGTGTGTATCTGGTACCTTCCACATGAATATTGTAATTAACCTCTTGCATGGACCATGGCAGTCTGTGTTCACCAGTCATTCGTGCAGCCCTGGTGTTTTAGTTAAAGAGATGGCTTTGCTGCAGAGTCCGTAGGGAACCGTGGAATCAGTAACGTTGGAAGTGACCTACAAGGTCATCAAATGCAACTGTCAACCGACCCCATCTTGCCTAATAAACCCTGTCCCCCAGAGACACATCTACTACACTTTTGAACCCCACCAGGGACAGCAACTCTCCCCATCCCTGGGCAGCCTGTTCCAACCCCTGATCACTTTGTCAGGGAAGACATTTTTCCTAATGTCCAGTCTAACCCTCCCCTGGCACAACATGAAGCCTCTTCCTCTTGTGCTGACGGCTTGGGAGAAGAGGCAAACCCTCACCTCTCTACACCCTCCTTTCAGGTAGTTGTAGACAGCAATAAGGTCTCCCCTCAACATCGTTTTCTCCAGACTAAACAACTCCAGTTCCCTCTGCCTCTTCTCATCAGACCTGCCCTCCAGGCCCTTCACCAGCTTTGCTGCCCTTCTCTGGACCCACTCCAGCATCTCAATGTCCTTGCAGTGAGGTAGACTATTTGCACTGTGTGGGACAGCATCTGCATTGATATCTTGCTGCAGGGCTACCTAAAACTGAAGAACTCTGAAAAGAAACGTCTTCGTTACACACCAGGAGCATTTTCTTTCTCCTCTAACGTGCCGTTCTTACAATCCTTGAGCTCACAGAGTCATTTCCCAGTTTGGAGCAGTCAGGTGTGTCTAGCCCTCGTATTTCTGCAGTGACCTTTTTCTGTGCAGCCTGGCAGTGTTAGGCTCCTTCCCCACAGGAAAGGTGCAGCAGCATGTTTTCCAGTTCAGAGTTTCTCTCCCAATGCAGGATGTGCTCTGGTAGGAGAACAGCTGAGGATGTATGTCAGTATCCATGTCCATTTACCTGCTGCATTCAGTTCTGAGGTTGGTTAAGAGTGTCTGTGAGCAGGAACAGTTTGTGATAAGGGTTCTTGTTGTCTTACTCCACGAAACTCATTTCACAGCCTGATGCCCAGTAGTAATTACTTCCAGTCATTACCTGTGCTTGATCCGAGCCAGCGATGTCCACTTGAAAGGCTTCCTAATGTCCTGTCAGCTCCTTGAACCATCCAGGCCTCCGCAGTTAAAACTGGTTAGGAACAAATGGCTGGGTGGTGTGAAATCCAAAGTAGCTCCACTGAGGTCCTGAGAGCACTAAGCATCTCCCAGAAGCAGGCCCACAGGTCACCATATACTTCTGACACCAACACTTTAATGAGGCAATGCATCCCCTGAGAATTTGGGTGGAAGGATCAGTTGAAGTTGTCTCTGCTGACTTCAGGTTGGAAAAGACCAACCACCAACCCTACTCTACAAGTTCACCCCTAAACCAGATCCCCAGCACTACATCTAAGCGTCTTTCAAACTCATCCAGGGATGGGGACTCAACCACCACCCTGGGCAACCAATTCCAGTGCCTGACCACTCTGTGAAGACTTTTTCCTTCATGTCCAATCTAAGCCTACCCTGTTGGAGCCTGCAACTATTCCCTCTGGTTCTGTCACTAACTACTTGTGAGAATAGACCAGCACCCAACATCTCTAGTGTCCTTTCAGATAGCTGTAGAGAGCAATGAGATGGAATGGGGTAGGATGGGCTAGGTGTGATGGGGTATGGTAGGGTGGAATAGGATAGGTAGGATGGGATGGGATAGGCTAGGATAGGATAGGTAGGATGGGATGGGATGGTGCAGGATATGATAGGGTGATGTGCTTGTCACCAGCTTGCTGGAGCAGGGGCTCTTGGTTTTCCTTGGCATGCTAAAGACTGCACACTCCAGAGGTAGAGCCGTAAGACACTGTGTGGCCGTGGAGACCTGAAGGAGAACAGTCCCTTGAGCAGCCGTTTCGCTTGCGGCAGCCGGTGGAAGGAAAGACTGGTCTCATTCTCAGGGTCTGTTCCTGGCTGTGTGACAGTTTCTGAGTGAATTGGACAAATCCGCCTGTCTCAGTTTCTCCATCTGTGAAATTCATTTAATGATTGTTCCCTACCTCACACAGCTGTTGCGTGGGGCTAAAGTTGAAGCGTCTGAAAAGCATCTAATGAAAAGCAGCGCAGGCTGTTAGCTCACTGCAATCTCAGAGCACAAACTTCCGCCCACTCCTAGCAGACAGGCACCTTGAGGCATGATTCCAGGTGGGGACAGGCAGGGAACTGTGTCTTTTCCCCCGGATTAGGAGAGTTCATTAAAAGACATGAAACTAGTCATAAAGACTCGGTTCTACGCTTCAGCAGGCTCTGAAGCCCCAGTGCCCAGCGGTAGTCAAAGAAGCGAAAGGGATCATAGGAAATACTGGGACAGAAATAGAGGGTAGGACAAAACCCCTCGTTACCACCTGATAAATCCACAGAGCACTTCACGTCTTGAATCCTGCGCACGGTTCTTGTTTTCCCTTCCTCATCCCCGTCTCAGCAAAGGAACCATTATACCCGAGAAAGGTACAGAGCAGGGCAAAAATTGTGATCAAAGGCACGGAGCTGCTTTTATCGAAGCGGAGAAATTAGACTAGGATTTGTCACTTTCGAAAGCGATGACGAAGAAAAGGGGTTGTGACGAAACAAGGTTGAATATCATGCTGAACGGGGGACAATGACTGGATATTTTCTGTAACCCCCACACTAGGAGGCATGAAATACAACCACTAAGAGCAAAGGAAAGGACTTTTTAGTCCCCATGTAATGAAGCTGCGGAGCTCACCGCTACAGGTGGGTGTTGATGTAAGAATCAGAATGGTTTAGGTTGGAAGGAACTTGAAGATCATCCAGTTCCAACCCTCTGGAAGACACCTTCTACTAGAAGATTTGTCATAGAAACAATTCAGGGATGGGAACTTGGGGAGCCTCTCTAGGCATGTTAAATCCAGAGATGTTCTTGACACTCATGCTGTCAGAGCTGGGGGGGGACACTGAGGGGTGACTGTTCTTATGTCTCACAGAATCACAGAACATTAGGGATTGGAAGGGACCTCGAAAGATCATCTAGTCCAATTGCCCTGCCACAGCAGGATCCCCTAGATCAAGTCGCACAGAAACATATCCTGTTGGGTTTTAAACATCTCCAGAGAAGGAGACTCCACGATTCCCACATGGGCAGCCCCTTCCAGTGCTCTGTCACCCTCACTGGGAAGAAGTTCTATCTCACAGTCATATGGAACATCCTATGTTCCAGCTTACACCCGCTGCCCCTTGTCCTGTCATTAGATGACACTGAGCAGAGCCTGGCTCCATCCTCCTGACACCCACCCTTCACATATTT
>JAOXOE010000632.1:24203959-24221097 GCA_028565055.1 Phoeniculus purpureus | reverse complement strand
ACCTTCCCAGTGAGGGTGACAGAGCCCTGGAACGGGCTGCCCAGGGCAGTTGTGGAGTCTGCTTCCATGGAGATGTTTAAAACCCACCTCGACATGTTCCTCTGTAAATTGATCTAGGGGATCCTGCTGTGTCAGGGGGATTGGACTAGATGATTTTTCGAGGTCCCTTCCAATCTCTAACGTTCTGTGATTGTTCAACCTGCTAAGGCACAAGCTCTGCTCTGCGTTATATGTAGAGTTTCTATCTGTGTAGGGAGATGCATTGTCTAGCCTTAGGATTTCATTAACCTGGGATGAACGTGGGCATAATAACATCTGGAACAGCCCAGAGAAAAACAGACCGTTTTGCAGAGGCATTTGGAGAACAAAGTCTGTTGCAGCAGCTAAAGATGGTCCAATCGCGAGGCCAACAAAGGGCCTGTGAACACAGTCAATAAGATACATAGCCCAAGGAAGCTGGCACAACTAAATGATGCAATTCTTAAGGAAGCGGATGTTAATAGTAAGAGACACTCATCGACTTTTTTGCTATTTGAAGTAGTTTTTTTACCACAATAAATGCTGAGAGTCCTCCGCTGTGTTTTTTGAACGAAGTGAAGTTTATTTTTATTGTGCTGTTTGGCCAGAAAAAAAGAAGTAAATTAGGAGTCCAGTAGTGAAATTATAACTGAGGGAGTCTTAATTTAGCTGAGAACTAATCAAGTGATGCTTCAAGGGCAATAACTCAAGGAGAAGCATTCTTGATTAAAAACAAGCTGCTGAAGACACCTCCACTTCTTCTATAATTGTCTTGCTGACTTATTACCGGAGGGCAGGTGTTTATATGTTACCTGCTTAAAATTAATTTTGCATGTTAGACTGTATTTATGTTTCACGCTTAATTTCTGCTCAGCAAATGCCAGCATTGCCCAAATGGCTGTAATGCATATAAACAAGACAGAGATCTAGCATTTGCTTTTCTCAGCCTGTCAGCCAGATCTGGGCTTGATCGATTCTTGAATCCATCTTCACATTAGTCTCACATTAGGATTGTTACCTCTGCTCCACTGCTGATACTGCTCTGGCTCCCCTCTTCTAGTAGCTGTGGTGTTTACCAGTGGGATAACAGTGTGTGGAGCCCACAGTGCTAAAATCACTTGTTTTTATTTGCCAAGAGCAAGACTCAGTGCGTTGGTGCTTGAGGCAAGAGTCAGCCATGGAGACGTCTGCCACAGCATCAGATCCATTCAGAAGTGAAGGTCAGAAAATGGGCAGACAGGGTGTTTCAGGAGGTGTTTTAGTGGTTCAAAGTTGTATGGCGGATGGTTGGACTTGAAGGTCTTTTCCAACCTTGAGGATTCCATGATGTGTGAAGATAGTTGCAGCTTGAAGGCAGATATTGAACTTGAGTGGGACATGGCATACCTCTGGATGGCTTTGAATGCCTTATGGGCATCTAGTCAGATCTGAAGTGTTGCCTTTGAGTCATGAAGAAGGCTAAGGGGAGACCTCATTACTCTCTACAGCTATCTGAAATGACATTATAGAGATGTTGGTGCTGGTCTCTTCTCACAGGGAATTAGCAACAGAACCAGAGGGAAGGGCTTCAAGCTTCAACAGGGGAGGTTTAGATTGGACATCGGGAAGAAATTCTTCATGGAGAGAGTGGTCACACTCTGGACTGGGCTGCCCATGGTGGTGGTGAAGTCCTCATCCCTGGATGTGTTTAAAAGTTGCTTAGATGTAGTGTTGGGGGATGTGGTTTAGGGGTGACCTTGAAGAGTAGGGCTGGTGGTTGGACTCAGATGATCCCGGGGATCTTTTTCAATCTGAGTGATTCTGTGACTCTGTGAACATATTTTGTTTGAGTCAGTCCTGACAGACCATAGAATCATTCAGGTTGGAAAACACCCTTGAGATCGTCAAGTCCAACCAACAGCCCTACGCTACTAAGACGTTCACTTTTGCCCTGGAGAATAGACCATTTGAGCCTCTCCATGAAAGACACACGTGCGTTACTATTCTGTTGTAAGAGTCTAACCCAGTGTGGTCTAAACTGGGGTTTAGAAATGTGTTTCCATTTTTCTTCTCTTATTAGTTTTACAGGCCACTGAATATCCGAGTAGCCCTCGTCGGAGTGGAAGTATGGAATGATATGGATAAATGTTCTATTTCCCAAGACCCTTTCACCAGCCTCCATGAATTTCTGGACTGGAGAAAACTCAAACTACTACCTCGTAAACCCCATGACAATGCACAGCTGATAAGGTAGACCTGACATCACATTTATTCGTTGTGATTGATCTAGGGGATCCTGCTGTGGGGCAGGGGGATTGGAGTGGATGATCTTTTAATGTTCTGTGATTTGGGAGTATCTGCACTCATGTAGAAGTATAGATGTGTAATAAGTAAATACTTCTGGTGTGAATTTTTGAGTGATTTATGCTGATGTCAGTCTAAATTTCTACTATTAAAAAAAACCAGTCCTGCCCTCCCCCCAAAAGCAGGGGTAAGGGGGTTTCTCTGTTAGAAAAATCTCAATAAACTTTAAAGTGAAGCTGGACAATTAATTTGCATCTGACTTGGAGATCAAATCATACAAATCATTTATCTAGTGACTTGATCCAGGTGATCCTGCTGTGGCTGGGGGATTTGACTAGATGATCTTTCGAGGTCCCTTCCAATCCCTAATGTTCTGTGATTCTGTGTAATTGAGGGAACATTCTCAAAGACACTTCAACCAACCCAAACAACCCATAACAAAAACATCTCTTTCTGGAACTGATGTCATTCTCTTGAGCTGATACTGCTTTGAGCAGTAAACCAGGGAGGTGGTGGAATCTCCTTGTCTGGAGATGTTAAAAACCCGCCTGGCCATGTTGCTGTGCAACTTGGTCTAGAGGATCCTGCTGTGGCAGGGGAATTGGACTGGATGATCTTTTGAGGTCCCTTCCAATCCCTAATGTTCTGTGATTTTATCTAGTGATTAAAGGGACCTCTCTACTTATTATATTGATCTTCTGAAATTATAAGGATAGAGTGAACCCTTCCTAACTGTCCCTCATGAGGTATTTGGCTGCTCTCTGTATAATAATTCTTTGGAATGATTAAGATTCTAGGCTGTGTGTTGTAACAGGTAGCCTCTAACTTCCCACTGCATTAAAATAGCCCGCCCTTGAGCTAGAGACATTATTTTTACCTTTGTATTTCTATTCCAAACCTCAGTTGGGTAAAAAAAAAAAGACGGGAAACAAAAGTCCTGTTGCAGCAGTAAACCCAAAGGACGCTGATCAAACAGACCTTTCTCATAGCAGGGATGTTGTTGTTGCCAGCATGAGTAATCTGTGCTTCTCATTGTGTGAAGCCTGCAAATGTCTGCAGCTGACACGTTGGAAATGGGACCTTTGAGACTGGCAGGAGTACAAGACTGGAAATAATAAGGTGGCATCTTGGCAATGATGTGATTCTGTGATTCTCCGTCTCCTTTCCTGTCCTGCAGTGGCGTTTACTTCCAAGGGACTACCATTGGCATGGCACCCATCATGAGCATGTGCACCGCAGAGCAGTCTGGAGGGGTCGTCATGGTAAGTGGGACTTGAAACCGGCCCAGCTGGTGCGACACAACCTTGAGGATTGTAGGGCTATATTGTGTGCCAGAACATCACCCTTTTTGTGCCTTATTCAGTCTCAATGTTATCTGTCTCCACATGCACATTGCTTGCAAATTGTAGTTTCTGTAGTGAAAAAAAAAATCAAAATACGGCCCTAAAATACAGCAGGACCTTGGTGCAGGAGCCCTCTGTTCCTCATCATCATTAAACCAGGTGCTGATGTGCAGCAAAGGGTGATGTACTTGCCATGCACTTGGGTGCACCTGTGTTACAGGCAGCAGCAGCCCATCCTGAATCTTTTATTGTATTGATTTTGTTCTGTATTTACAGAGTTTCCTGGGTAAGGCCTTATTTTCCATCTTTGCAGCACAGTGAGTCTATTACATTGGTAGACAACAAGAACAAACAACAGCAGCATTTATCCTGCCTGAGCCCCCCTCAAAGATGTATTTTCCTGGTAATGTTGTTGTGAGACGCTAGACATGACAGACCTACAAGTAAACACCTCAGCCAGTTTCTGAGAGTAGTTCTGGACTGTTTTCTTTCAGAATTATTATATTTTTAAGTTCTTAACTGAGACCTAAAACCCTCCTTGATAGTCTCTGAACTCAGCGTGAAGGTGCAGAAAGCTGTTGTTTCCTACAGCTCTGCCTGGACTTCCAGCATAGAAACTCTATGGTTGGAAGGGATCTCAGAGATCATCTACTCAAACCACTGCAGTGAGCAGCGATGTCTCTCAGACTTGGTTGCTCAGGGCCATATCCAGCCTGGCCTCGAACACCTCCGCGGAGGAGGCAGCCGCAGCCTCTCCAGGCAATCGATTCCAGTCTCTCTACCCTGGCACTGAAGAACTTCTTCCTAAGAAAGATGTAGTCTGAATCTTCTCTCCTTCAGTTTCAAACAATTTCCCCTTGTCCTATCACTAGCCCATGTGGGGAAAGTCCCTCTCCAGCCTGCCTGTAGGTACCCTGCAGTCATTGGAAGGCAGCTTTAAGGTCCCCCACCAGATTCTTCTCTTCCCGAGGCTGAACAACCCCAGCTCCCTCAGCCTCTCCTCATAGCACAGGTACTGCAGCCCTTGGGTCATCTTTGTGGCCTCCTTTGGACTTGCTCCGACAGTTCTGTGTCCTTCTGATGTTGGGGAAACCAGAGCTAGTGTTTTCTGGGTGGTTCTTTCCAGCTTCCTTGGGACACCTCAGCTGCAGATCCCTAAGAAGTCAGGTGGGAGCTCAGCAGTGCCCATTGTTCCTCAGGTTCCCAGTTCCTCAGTTTCATGAGGCTGACTTGGAGGGGTTTTGTTTCAGGATAATCCTTGCAGTGAAGTAATCCCAGAACAGAATCAGAACATTAGAGATTGGAAGGGACCTCAAAAGATCATCTAGTCTCAGAGATGCAGCCTTGTGAAACCTCTGCGTTTCCCTCCTTCTCAACTAGTGAGCAAGCTGAAGCTGGTTCATGGTGCAAGGGCTCTTTTGTGGGCTCTTGGACAAGCAGGCAAGAAGCCAAGCTCGGGTGATGTGTGGAAGGCACTGTGTAGATGGTTCAGACCAGGAGTATTTACAAGGTGAGCAAGGAGGCTGCATTGTGAGCAGGAGAGGGAAGGAACAATTCAGTCACGTAATTTAGAGTAAGCCCTGTCAAAATTCTGCAGAAGACTAAGGCTTCAGTGGCTTGGTGGCTTTAGAAGCTGAGTGTCTAACGTGTTTGTTACAGCTTTTCACTGGGTACCTGGGGAGAGCTGCAAAAAGAGTAAATGAGGAAGGAAAAGCTGCAGGAGCCTCCCAGTGCACTTCCAAGTCTTGGCAGCAGGATGCGAGGCAGACAGCCCCATCGTCTCCATTTCACCCTCACTGCTTTGGCTCTGGCTGCAGTCGGAGATGCCCTCAGCGATGACTTTTTTGTCCTTTGGACCGTTAGCATAAGCTTTAAAACAGGCGACAGTGTGTTTTACTGCAAAGTCAGTCCTCTTTGCTCTGGAAACTGTCATTTCAAACAGGAACAACAGAAAGTATTTCATTCCAGTAACCAGAAAACAAGAATCAGCATTTCTTTAAAGTGCTCCCAGGGCACTGACAGAGCAGAGACTGATTTATATGTCCATGAGAAATGCAGTGTCTGTGTGCGAGTCCAGAGCCAGGCAGCAGCTTTGGTCATGCACGATGTTTCTCAGAGACTCCCACCTCAGTGAACTTCATCTTTTCAGGTGACAACTACCTCCAGTTATTTAAGCAAATCCTCAAAAGGGAGCCAAACCCTCAATAAGCAAACGCTCACCCCCAAAAGCCTAATGGGCTGTTGCCCAACATTCACCCCCACACTCAGAATCACAGAGTTCCTGAGACTGGAAAAAGACCTGTAAGATCAAGTCCATGGTTAACAAAGACTAGTTTAGGTTTATACAACAGAAAGTTGTTAATGGTCTCTTCAGCTTGTAAAAGAGGAGACTGAGGGGTGACCTCATTAATGTCTATAAATACGTGAGAGGTGGGTGTCAGGAGGATGGAGCCAGGCTGTGCTCAGTGTCATCTGGGCATAGGGCGTGGGTGCAAGCTGGAACATAGGAAGTTCCACATCGATATGAGAAGGAACTTCTTCCCAATTAAGGTGAAAGAGCACTGCAACAGGCTGCCCCAGGGGGTTGTGGAGTCTCCTTCACTGGAGATGTTTAAAACCCACCTGGATATGTTCCTGTGTGACTTGATCTGGGGGATCTTGCAGTGTCACGGGGATTGGACTGGATGATCTTTCAAGGTCCCTTCCAATCCCTAATGATTCTATGATTCTGTGATCTACCAGTACCTACAGGAGATACACAAAGGATTCCACATCAGTATGAGGGTGACAGAGATCTGGAGGACTGCCCAGGGGTGTCTCCTTCTCTGGAGACATTGAAAACCCACCTGGACATGTTCCTGTCCGACTTGGTCTAGGTGATCCTGCTGTGGCAGGGGGATTGGACTAGATGATCTTTTGAGGTCTCTTCCAGTCCGTAATGTTCTGTGAATCTGTGATGATGATGGGAAGACCTGCCATATGAAGAAAGGCTGAGAAAGATGGGTTTGTTCAGCTTTGAAAAGAGAAGGCTTAGGGAGGCCCTTATCACCATGTCCCAGTACCTGAAGTGTGGCTACCAAGAAGACAGTGACTTCCTTTTCACAAGGAGCATATGGAAAAGACAAGGAGTGATGGGTGTCAGTCAGTGCTGGGTAGATTCTGACTGGAGTCCAGAAGAAAATTCTTCACCATTAGAACAATTAAGCACTGGAATCATCTCCCAAGGGAAGGGGTGAATTGCCTACATTGGACAGTTTTCAGACCCAACTTGACAGGCAGCTGAGATACCTAATTTAAACTCTTATTTATAGCTGGATAGGTTGGACTAGATGATCCTTGAGGTCTTTTCCAAACTGGTAATCTGTGAAACTGAGCAGTCAGCCATCCTTATAATTCAGACATCTTTATAACTCAGACAACCTTTTACTCATCCCACACCAAACACTCAATAGAAAAACCTCCTACATGCTCAAAATTGATCTGGAAGATGAGACAGTTTTCATGAGAAATCACATTTGGATGCAAAAACTCCTATGATCTGATTGTCCTGACTCTTTCTGCAGTTAGTCAGCTCTGCCATATGATCTAAATTCCTGTGTCATGCCTCTCTGGGAGCCTGATCCTCTCTGTTTTTCTTTGGGGCTGGATTCTCTCAGTGGTAGGTGACGCCCTGTCTCCCACTAAATTTAAGAGAAACTCACTGTGGGGAGAGCAGGTATTGGAGCACAAGAAGCTTTTGTTGTATCAAGAGCATTGAGGAGGGACTTCTTCACAGTGAGGGTGACAGAGCCCTGGAAGGGGCTGCCCAGGGGGGTTGTGGAGTCTCTTTCTCTGGAGATGTTAAAAACCCACCTGGATAATGTTCCTATGCGGCTTGGTCTAGGTGATCCTGCTGTGTTGGGGGGATTGGACTGGATGATCTTTCGAGGTCCCTTCCAGTCCCTAATGTTCTGTGATTCTGTGAAGCAAGTCTGACACACAATTCAGTCTTCATTGTGTTTCAGAAGATTGCCCACAAAATTAATGGCTTTAAAAGCAAAGTACTGCTGCGTCACTGCAGTTTAATGCAGTTTTCTCACTCGTGTCAGGTTCCTGCTGGCTTTAGTGGGAAGTCAGGCTAAATGACAAGCCCAGAGCCGAGGCGCTTGCGTTGCGGTGAATTGCTTAAATGAAATAAAAGGGAAACTTACTCCTACAGCCGAGTGAAACTGCAGGGAAAGGTGCCAGGAACGGGGCGTTTGCCCATTGTAGCTGTAGGTGACAGGATTCTATTATTACAATTTGATCAGAGCCTCAGCGGAATGAAGTCGGGCTGAAAGCAGCCGCATGTTTTGTGCAACAGCTTGTAATGTCTTAACGGCAGAAGGTTGCTTATTCAGTGCTTGTGAAACTGTTGGGTAATGACTTTTACTGCTCAAGTTAACTTTAAGGGACCCTGGTAGAATAAATCAAAGTCACATTGCTATTCATTTCTTTAGTCCTTGCGATACTTAAACGGTTTCTGTATCAAATGGGACATGTCACTGTTTGTTTTGATAATCTTCATTTATGCTGCCTTCAAATAACTGCTTTTGCTGAAGCATCACATTCCTTGTTTTAAAAACCCTCGCTAGAACTGATAAAATTGCATTCCGAGTGGATGGGAGCGAGTAATGAGAACCTCATGGGCTGTAATAATTGTTTGCCTAGTCGAGACCCAAATGACATTTCAGATCGTTTATTGCTCTAGTTCGGGAGTGGACTGTGTGAGTTCTTGGGTTTATTTTTAATTGACAGCTTTAGAGGACTGCAGATCCTGCTGTGGTGGGGGATTGGACTGGATGGTCTTTCAAGGTCCTTTCCAATCCCTTATTGGGCTAGATGAGCTTTTCAGATCCCTTCCAATCCCTAAAAAGACTAGATGATCTTTCGAGGTGGTTTCCAATCCCTAATAGGACTAGGTGATCTTTTGAGGTCCCTTCCAATCCCTAATTGGACTGGATGATCTTTCAAGGTGCCTTCCAATCCCTAATATTCTGTGATTCTGTGCTAAGTTGAGTCTCCCTTCTGTGAGCAGAACAGGCACTGGCAGAATAAAGAAAAGCCAAACTCAAGGCTTAGAGGAGTTTCTGTCTTGACCGCAATAGCCCTGAACTGAAGGCATTGCTCCAACATGCCTCTGGTAAATTATATTAAATTATTTCATTGTTTTCTTAATCTCTGGTCCTGGATTGTTTTCCAGTAGAGTAGGAGATTGTGCTCTGTTTGTGACACTAGGTTCAATTACATCGAATTCTCTAAATACTTCATAAATTACTGTGAGCACAAAGAGAAATCACTCGGTACGTGACTAGTATCTAGATATGCGATGGGTGTGAGCTGGAACAGAGGAGGTTCATCAATCTCAGAAGGAACTTCTTCCCAGTGAGGGTGACAGAGCACTGGAAGGGGCTGCCCAGGGGGGTTGTGGAGTCTCCTCCTCTGGAGACATTTAAAACCTGCCTGGCCATGTTCCTGTGTGACTGGATCTAGGTGATCCTGCTGTGGCAGGGGGACTGGACTGGCTGGTCTTTTGAGGTCACTTCCAGCCTCTAATGTTGTGTGATTCTGTGATAAGACACATGCAAGTGCTGTACAGGAGCAAATACTTCCTTGATTATTAGAATCGTTAAATTATTTTGCTGTGTAGTTTTGCTGTGTTGTTCCATTTACTGGGACAGGTAGTACAGCTTCTTCCAGCAAACTGAGAAGCTAACCGCAAGCAAACCGGCTGCTATGTTCGTTGCAAAGGTTTCAATATTAAAATTTTAAAATTCAAAGAGATTTAAAGCTTCAAAGAGACCCTTTGTTAGAAGAACACATTTTTTTGAGCTTATTCCAGAGGCAGAAGGTATAGTTTCTTGTCTTCGGGATGCCTCTATTCTCTTCTTGATTTTGTTTTCTGTTTGAGAGAGGATTTATTAAAATATTAGTGCAGACAGTTGAAAGAAGAAACCCTTAAATCTTCCCCAAGTCGTGTATTAAGAGCCTCATTAATACAGAGCTAATGTTGGAGAGAGTTTTACTTTTCACTCCTTTTTAATCTGCAGGTTGGCTCTGGATGATACTAACAGAGTTATTTAAAGGGAATATATTCATATATGCTTTTAGAGCAGGCAGCGGGACACAGTAATTCCATTTACTGACTGATAAATAGTGGATCATGCATTTATATTACATGTTTATGCCTTTAGGGAAAGCTTTCATATGAGTACTGTGGGGGTTTTTGTAGTTCTCCCAAGGTAAATGATCAGTGTGGAAAGGTCTCTTCCTTGTGGTTAAGCCAAAACATTGCTCTGATCGGCAGCCTCTAATCAAATCATGCAGGTTCTCTGAAATAATTGTCTCCAAATCAGCATCTCAACCAAGATTAGTGTTAAGATTTCAATTTGGCACTTCCATCCTTCAGAATACTCAGAGGTGCTGAGAAAGAGCAGTCGAAGATTTGCTTGGCTTTTGATTTTAAAAGGGAGGTTTTCAGAGACACTTAGTTTTATTTACAGTCTTGGACTTTCAGATACCAAAGAATCATAGGAGATTCCACATCAATCTGAGAAGAAACTTCTTCCCAGTGAGGGTGACAGAGCCTTGGAAGGGGCTGCCCCAGGGGATTGTGGAGTCTCCTTCTCTGGATACATTTAAAACCCACCTGGACGTGTTCCTGTACAACTTGGTCTAGCTGATCCTGCTCTGACAGGGGGATTGGACTGGACGATCTTTCAAGATATCCCTTCCAATCCCTAATGTCCTGTGATTCTGTGAAACAGACTGAAGAATACGAAATAGCCTCTTGCTACTGGAGTTTACCTCCTGATGTGAAGGATCTTCTCACTTTTCTCTTATCACACTCATCCTCACCCATAAATGATGACCTTTGCCAACACTCCCCATCTAGATGACTGTTTTCTGCCACTGCTGTGTCTTGAGAGTTTGGGAGCTTCAACAAGAAGGGCAATTTTAAGCCCTAAATAAAGAGCTGGCCCAGATATTCAAAGCCACCCAATGATCTCACGTGTCTGACATGCTGGGGAAACTGGGTGGCCAGGACAAGCTGTCCTGAAATTTCCAGGTACATGAGGATGCATTTGAAATAGTGTCTGTGTAACAGCTACAGCTGGTAAGTCCATAAAAGATCAGGCAATAGGACCTTAGAGGGGCAATGTGTAGTTTGAGTTGGTTTGATGTGTTGACCTGACTAGTTCCTTTGCTTTTTTCTTTAAGGATCACTCGGAAAATCCTCTAGGTGCAGCAGTCACGCTGGCGCATGAGCTGGGACACAACTTCGGGATGAACCACGATACCTTGGAGAGGGGCTGCAACTGCAAAGCGTCTACTGATAGAGGAGGCTGCATCATGAACCCCTCCACTGGGTAAGTGCGAGGACAAGTCTCTGTCACAGTTAAAACATCCTCATTTCAGTCTGTGCATCAGGTATATTTAAAGGGAAGAAAGCAAAAATCCCTTGTGCCTTTGTGGCCAAGAAGGCCAGTGGCATTCTGGAGTGGATCAGAAGAGGGTTGGCTAGTAGATCGAGAGAGGTTCTCTGCCTCTCCTCTGTCCTGGTGGCACCGTATCTGGAATACTGTGTCCAGTTTTAGGCTCCTCAGTCCCAGAAGGATGCAGAACTGCTGGAGAGAGTCCAGCACAGGGCTGCAGACATTGCAAAGGGAGTGGAACATCTCCCTGATGAGGAAAGGCTGAGGGAGCTGGGTCTCTTGAGCTTGGAGAAAAGGAGACTGAGGGATGACTTCATTAATGTTTATAAATAGGTGAGGGTCCCTTCCAATCCCTAATGTTCTGTGATTCTGTGAATCTCACAGCTGTGCCACTCAAGCTAAAGCAATTGCACTTGTTGTCCGAGCACTACACGCACCCTTGTACCTTTCTATTGCCGCGTTACCAGTGGGAGAGGGAACAGTGCTGGCAGCAACTGGTTAATTTTGAAGAAAAGCAAAAACCAAACTGTGTGGCCAGCATCAAATCAGAATTTCACCTTCTCTCATCTTGCCAACTGAGTATTGGTCATAATAGGAAATAAGCAGCATCCCGAGGCCAGGATGGAGATGAATGTGTAGGAAATAAAGTCACACAGGAAATACATTATTAGACTCTCTGTACAGCCTTTGTTTCTTGCAGAGAAGGTTCTTAGTTTTGCACAGACTTCTGCTTTTCATCCCTTGATATAAGTGTGTAGCAGTTTTAGCAGGGGAACAAATTAAATCTGTAAGGTCAGTGGGGTTAGAGCTGTTCTGTGGCCAGAGGGAGATCTTCCAAGAAAAGAGAAGACACTGTGGGACATAAAGCCAATGAACCCGTGGTCACCTCTCTGAGTCAGTGCTGAACAGTTACTCTGCTGATGATAAAGGCTCCGAGTCAACGGAGAAGAGTTAGTGGGTTTGCAGCCACACAAAGTGACCGGGGTAACTGGTGACAGCTTGCGGCTCTGTGTTTCAAAGTCCTGTTAGAAACTGAACGATGTAATGAATGAGTTGTCCAAGTCCCTCTTCAGATAACACTGATGGGATTAAACTGAAGTAAGAGGGAGTGGTTTTAACAGAGGTTTCTGATGGGAAGTGATGTGCTGGACTGGACTACTAGCAGAAGTGTTACTGCCTGTGACTGGAAGCTGGTAAGAACCAGCTGGAGACATATCTGTCAGCAGTGTCTTGTAGGTACAGCTGGATTTGTGTTAGGGTGAGAGCATGGTCTAGATCAGCTTCTGATGTTTCTTCCAGCTCCAGCAACCTCTGTGTGTGCTTGCACTTCATCTGTTGCTCAAAAATCTCTTCTGGGAATTCTGATCAGCTCAACCTCTGCCTTCTTGGAGGCTGTTTCTGGGAAAGGAGGAGAGTAATCTGGGAGAGGCTGAGAGAGTGTTGGGCAGGATTGCTCCCTGCTGGTCAGCCTAACAGCAGCCTTGGCCCTTCTTCAAAGACCTGCTGTCACCCTCCTCCAAGGCAGAAAAAGGGGTCCTGGCCAGAGACCAAGCACAGCAAGTTAAGAGACAAACAAAAGAGAGTTGTGTGTGTGTGTGTGTGTTCAGGAGAATGAGAGTGATCTCCACACTCTGTGGAAAAGTAACTCAGCTCTTCTAAAACAATAGGTAGTTAACGCCAGTATGGACTTGCACTCTCCAGAACATCAGGGCTCATAACCACACTGAAAACAAACTGGAACTGGAAACAGAGTTCTAAGGTGAGGGGAGGTGATCACTGGTAAGCAGTGGACACATGGGTCTGGCCTTTCAAAGATGCATCCAAGCTTTAGTCACAGAATCACAGAACTTTAGGGTTTGGAAGGGACCTCAAAATATCAAGTAGTCTAATCCCTCTGCTGCAGCAGATCACCTAGACCAAGTCGCACAGGAATATGTCCAGGTTGGTTTTAAATGTCTCCAGAGAAGGAGATTCCACAACCTCCTGGGCAGCCCCTTCCAGTGCTCTGTCACCCTCACTGGGAAGAAGTTCCTTCTCATATTGATGTGGAACCTCCTCTGTTCCAGCTCACACCCTTTGCCCCTTGTCCTGTCATTGGATGACACTGAGCAGAGCCTGGCTCCATCCTCCTGACACGGTCTCAGTTGAGTTGCTGGCTGGGCAGCCAGTTACTGCACTTTTGCAATAATGTAGGAGATGCTCTCAGGGCATAGTTTCGAAGCACTTTCTGAGCTCCTGCTGTGAAGATCTCACTCATGTGACCTTAGATAGCTTTTCTCTGGTTCTGCCTTCTGTACCTGAGTCCTTTATGTGGCTGAAGCTGTCCTCTGTGCTGGGTGTGCCAGTCATGCAATTCCAGACTGGTTTAGGTTGGAAGGGACCTCAGAGATCATCCAGTGCCAAATGGGCAGGGACACCTCCCACCAGACCAGGTTGCCCAGAGCCCCATCCAGCCTGGCCTTGAACACTTCCAGGCATGGAGCAGCCACAGCCTCCCTGGGCAGCCTGTTCAACTAGTGCCTGAGAAAGAGCTATGACATTCACAGAAGTGAGTAGGCTGGTTGGTTTGCAGTGGTTGGTTATTGATTTCTAAATGGAAATGTTACCATCAGTTTTATAGCCGACTTTACCTTCATAGTGTGCTGTCGATCTGTAATAAATATTGTGGAAGAAGCTTCTAAGCCCTAAGCCCAACTACACTGTACCCACTTAACTCTTTGAATATTTACCCAACGTCTGACCAGCTGTGGCAGTTCCTCTGAGCAGTGCTAGGCAAAGAACACGGAAGAGTTTCCATCTCTGCATGTACGTGCCAGTTGAGTGAAGGCCAAATGAGTATTTCCTGCCTGAAATTAAGGTGCTGGAGTGGGTCCAAGGAAGGACAATGAGGTTGGGGAAGGGTCTGGAGAGCAAGCCTTGCCAGTAGCAGCTGAGGGAGCTGAGGCTGGTTAGTGTGAAGAAAAGGAGGCTGAGGGGAGACCTTATTGCTGTCTGCAACTGCCTGAAGGGAGGGTGTAGAGAGGGGGTGATTGGTCTCTCCTCACAAGGAACAAGTGACAGGGGGAGTGGACTAGATCATCTTTCGAGGTCCCTTCCAGTCCCTAATGATTCTATGACAAGAGGAAATGGCCTCAGGTTGCACCAGAGGAGGTTTAAGGCCTGGAGAATAAATTGAGGAAGAGGAGGCTAAGGGGAGATCTCATCACTGTCTACAACTGTTTGAAAGGACACTGTAGAGATGTTGGTGCTGGGCTCTTCTCACAGGTTATTAGTGACAGAAGCAGAGGGAAGGGCTTCCAGCTTCAACAAGGGAGGGTTAGATTGGAAATCAGGGAGAAATTCTTCCCGGAGAGAGCGGTCAGGCACTTGACTGGGCTGCCCAGGGTGGTGGTTGAGTCACCATCCCTTGATGAGATTAAAAGATGCTTAGATGTGGTGTTGGGGGTTGTGGTTTAGGGGTGACCTTGTGGAGTAGGGTTGCTGGTTGGACTCGATGATCCCAAAGGGTCTTATCTAACCTGAATGATTCTATGATACTAAGTTCAGGTTGGCCGTGAGGAAAAACTCCTTCCTGGAAAGGCTCCTCAGCCCTTGGAACAGGCTGCCCATGGAAAGAGTTGAATCAGCATCCCTGGCCGTGTGAGATCTGGAGCTCTGGATCTAGCTCTCAGTAGCACTCCGTGCTCCTCTGCTTTCTGTCGGTTTAGGGTGGGTTTAACAAGAAAGACTAATCTTTGGGCTGAAGCTGATGTAAAAAGAAGCCTCTGAGAAGTGCTTGTGTCTAAAAAGAGTAGGAAATACATGGGTTATAACAGAGGCCTCTATAAACTGCACTTGCGAGTCATCGGTGTGGTTGTACAGCAAATGGGAATGTTTTAAGGCTTTGTACTTAAAAGTGATTTCATTAATTATTGCCATTTCCATTCAGTTCTTACGTTTCAGTCTTTGAAGAGGTCTTGATGGAAAACTCCAGGGATCAGGGTGGAATGTAACTCTGTTGGTTCTATCTTTAATGAGCTTCCGATAGCTTTTACTCTTAGAAGATCCCAGCAAGATGTTTTCCACTCATGTGAGAGCCACAAAAGCCTGACAGCCCCACGGTTTTAGCACAATATAGTTTGTATAACATGGGATTGAGCTCATAAACCCCTACATTTGTGGCACTCCAGGCCTTTTTTAGACCTTCAAACCCGGACTATGGAAATCACATAAATCCCACTGCAGAAGTTTGTGGTTTGACTGTAAAGAACAGTATCAAGAAGGAAATATTTAATGTTAACACAGTGCTCCCTTCCCATACATGTGTTTTAGGTTCCTTGGGTTCTGTGAGACTGTTTTGACTGCAGCCTGTTCCAAGTGGAAAAGGATAGAAGGAGCCTTAAAGAGATCTGCAAATGGTTTTACTGCGATGGCAGTATTTGAAAGTTAAGCGAGGCTGGTTTTGTGCTCCACTTGGTTTCCGAGTTATCTCCCCGACGTTTCCACCCTTAGGAGAGAAAATATTCCTACTGACAGCTAGATGAGCACAGAAGAGTTCTGGGGACACCCAAGGCATTCATCTCGGTTTCTAGCACTGCAATTAAAGGAGGATTGAGCTCAAAATGTGGAGGAAAATTAAGCCAATTAGCAGTGGGGTTATTTTATTGAATAATTTTGGAAAGGGCCTTTCCATGCTCTCCTTCAGCTATCTCTGTGGGGTTTGAAATCATCGTAGTAGTTGAAAGTTTCAGACTTGGTATTTGCTTGGAATTCCTTGCCAGCCCTAAGAGCATGTTCTTCCAGTTTATACCGAGGTGACTTACACAACCAGTCATCAGGGAAGCTGAGGGTGCTGCAAACACACTCTTCCTTTCCTTAAACTAAAGGTACTCCCCAATGCCTTTCTACTTTTACCCTCAGTTTAGCTGTTTATGAGAGACCAGGAATCCACTAAGGACAGCTAGTCTTACCGAGCTCATTCTGATGCTGATCCTACTGTAGTCTCCAGCCCTGTGCAGAGTCCCAGCAGCTGCACTAATGAAAGTTTCTTTCCTTGTTGTCTCACAGAAGAGTGCTACTCTTAGCAGGATCATCTCTTGTGGCTGAATCATCCCAGCCTCAGCTGATTAAAATGCCAGGCAGGCTCCTAGGATGGAGCCACTTGCTTCTCCTCTCTTTGCAGTTCCATAGGCAGGAGCAGGTTTTCACCAGGCTGATCGAAAGAGGATGATGGGAAAAAGCTGCTTTTTGGTGTCTCCTGCGGTCCCCTTTCCACCCAGCTGTGGGGACGGTAGAGATATTTCTCCAGGTCCATTCTGCTGTCCACACTCCGTTTCTTTCCCTAAGCCTGTATTGAGATGAAATACCTCATACTGGTCCCTTCCCAACCTGATATCACAGAACATTAAGGATTGGAAGGGACCTCAAAAGATCATCTAGTCCAATCCCCCTGCCCCATGATTCATATTGATTTGGGAGGATGCAAGCTTTAACCAGAGACTGAAAGCTCTAAATCACAGGGAGCTTCTCCACACCCGTTCAGCAGGTCTGAACTACACATGGAGAATGCAACCGGCTAAGAGTTTGTCCCTACAAAGAAGCCAAATGGTAGGAAGGCAGAAAGGGTTTGTGCTGAGGAACTGTCGTGCATTTGAACTTGAGCACCAAGAATTGTGTCCCAGGTGATCCTGCTGTGGCAGAGGGATTGGATTGGATGATCTTTCGAGGTCCCTTCTCATCCCTAATGATTGTATGATTCTATGATCTTCCAAATCCTACTGCACGTCAGGCACAGCCTGGCTGCAGGTCATCACAGAACCACAAGAACATTTAGAGATTGGAAAGGACGTTGAAAGATCATCTAGTCCAATCCCCCTGCCACAGCAGGACCACTTAGACCAAGTCACACAGGAACATATCCAGGCAGGTTTTAAATGTCTCCACAGAAAGAGACTCCACAAACCCCCTGGGCAGACCCTTCCAGGGCTCTGTCACTCTCACTGGGAAGAAGTTCCTTCTCATATTGATGTGGAACCTCCTCTGTTCCAGCTCACACCCATTG
>JAOXOE010000632.1:24188550-24199166 GCA_028565055.1 Phoeniculus purpureus | reverse complement strand
CAGGGCAGTGGTGGAGTCCCCATCCCTGGAGGTGTTGAAGGCCAGCCTGGCTGTGGCCCTTAGTGCCCTGGTGTGGTGGATGTAGTGATGTTAGGTCCTGGGCTGGGCTAGATCAGTTCAGAGGGCTTTTCCAATCATCCTGTGACTTCTGAAAAGCAGTTTTGTCCGAACACACTCTCTGTAGTCATCCTCTCAAAAGCAAGTTCCTAAAGTCAAGATTATTTTCACTCTTATTTCCAAGCTGCTCCTGACCAGTCTGAAAAACAATTCCCAGTTTTTACAAGGGAGCCACATCAGAATTGTTTCTGCCTAAAACAGGCAATTAACTGCCTGAAACAAAGGATACCATCGTGTTGGTAACGCGATGGTGACATCCTATTGGGAACTCTGTGAAGCATCTTCAAAATGCCTTTTATCTAACCAGAAACCTGTAGGAAGCTGATCTTCACAAAGGTATTTAGAGCCATGGGATTGAGTGTTTGTCTCGTTTTCTTTGTCCTGTGCTGAGGGTATTGTGAGATTGATTTAAATCACAGAATCACAGAACATTATGGATTGGAAGGGACCTCGAAAGATCATAAATACGGGACATTCTACTTGGTCTTCTTATTGGCATTTCCTTCACTGCCGGCAGCTGCTGGCAGGGACCACACGCCTGCTGCTCTGCTTCTCCTCAGCCGGGGACCAGACCTGACCTGACTTTTCACCTCTCTTTCTGCTATTTGTTGGTTTGCTCAGGTTTTTTTCACTTTTACTGCAGCCAGCGTTGGATTAACCCCAGCTTCTAAGCAGTAGATTGTGAAACCCAAACTCTGGGCGATCCAGCACATTTTTATTAATGAGGTAGTGGTCTAAAAGGAAACGGAGCAAAAGATGAGCCAGAGGCAAATTCAAACTGATTACAGCTACTTTCCTTGGCTGTCTGGGTTCCAACAGGAAGCACAATTGCTTGAGTTCAATTCCCGTAGAGCTTTTGCAATGCAGATAACTCCAGAGTAGAGCTGGAATGCTGCCAGGATTGATGCATTGGTTTAGTATTGCTTCCCCCCCAGAATGCAGGACTGGGAGCCACAAAAGACCTCTCCACAAGAGAAAAGAACTTCTCTGACCATACGTTTATCAAAGTTAAAGTATCTGCTAATAGTGTTTTAGCGGCTAGTTTTGTGACTGTGGAAATCTCAAGCCATGCAGTTCGAAGCCATTAAGTGTCGTTCTTGTGGAGAAAGCTTTGTAGAACTATCCAGCCGTTTGTTTTTTCGCTGCTTTCTGTCCTGAAGTCCCACATTCAGCAATCAAAATCTGCCTTCAGGAATATTTCAGGTAGTGGAATTGTCCACCTAGGTTTAGTGGAAGAGGTCAAGTCTCAGCTGGGGCTGTGACACCCCAGTAGGGACAGTTGTAGTGGGATTCCTTGAATGTGTTCTGGAGTGCTGCACCAGCCCTAGGGCCACATTTAAGAATACATATAGAATAGTATATAGAAAACTCTACAGTTTTAGGCAAATCCTTCCAACACTGCTGAAAAAAGTGTGTCACATCAGCTCTGGGATTGGTATTTGTATAAAGCTCTATCATGGGCTACTTGCAAGGGTCTCCCAAGTCTTTCAGGAGTCCATTGAGTCATAGACTCATTATGGCTTGAAAGGACCTCCCAGATCATCACGTCCAGCCTTCATCCCAGCATCTCCCTGGACCATGGCCTTAAGTGCTCTAGCTACTCATTTCTTAAACACCTCCAGGGATGGTAACTCCACCACCTCCTTGGGCAACCTGTTCCAGTGCCCAACCACTCTCTCTGTAAAGAACTTAGTAAAGAGTCCTCCAGTTAACCCTCTTCTCCCAGTTTTCCTGAGCATTTGTCATTTGCCAAAGCTTTGGGTGGGTGAGAACCTGCAGATACCCTTAGGCTCTCCTTTCATTGTGCTTGTAGGATCTACTTTAAGATTGGATTTGTGCCTCTCTCCCTCAAGAGCACTTACAAATGAAGACATCCTTTAAATAATAGATGAAAAAGCCCTTCCCTCATATGGCACTTGTCTAGGTTTAAACAATTACTATTAAAACATGAGATGTATGAAATCATGTCTAATGACAGAACCTGATACATGAAGGCGCCAGTAGTATTTGAACACCTATTTCAATATCAAAGCAAACTGGATTTGATCTTCTCCATGATTCCTCATTCTGTGAGGTACTTGATGGTTACTGATTCATTAACAAATGTGCTTTACAGAGTAGCTGCCTTGTCAAAAAAGTGTCATCTAATAGCAAATCCAGTTTTATTCTAGTAGGCTCATAACTCTTAGGAGACCATAAAAAGTTGTTTTCAAGAGATGAAGAGCAGCAGTAATGTGTAGAAGGTCAAAGCCAATGGGGATGCTTATAAGTGGGAAAGAATTATGTCAACTAGGTCAGGAGTTAGAGGAGGCTGGAAATTTGTCACAGCCCCTTGAAGTCAACACCTCAGAGTCTAGAAATGTTCATGTCACTGGAGCTTCTGCCTTCTGAGGGGTTATTCTTGTGTTATTCCCTCTGCTGCTGACATTTTTCAATGGAAATATCACTTTGATCTGAATTAACTAAAGCAACCCTATCCCCAATTTTTAAGTGCAAGAACGTTCCTATGTAAGACTGGAATATGCGATGGAAAACCTACACATAAATCGTAGGATCATTCAGGTTGGAAAGACCCTTGAGATCATCAAGTCACAGAATATTAGGGATTGGAAGGGACTTAGAAAGATTAGGCAGTCCAACCCCCCAATCAATAACTCTGCAAACTCTACCCTATTTATTCTGCAGAATAAGTCATTCTGTAGAATCAGAACAAGAGGCAGCTCACAGCTTTTGGAAGAGTTGAGGGAGCTGAGTGTCTTGAGCTTAGAAAAAGGAGACTGAGGGATGACACCATTAATGTTGATAAATATGGAAAAGGTGGGTGTGAAGAGGATGGAGCCAGGCTCTGCTCAGTGTCATCCGATGATAGGACAAAGGGCAGTGGGAGTGAGCTGGAACAGAGGAGGTTCTACATCAGTGTGAGAAGGAACTTCCTGGTGAAGGTGACAGAGCACTGGAAGGGGCTGCCCAGGGGAGTTGTGGAGGCTCCTTCTCTGGAGATGTTTAAAACCCACCTGGACATGTTCCTCTGTGACTGGATCTAGGGGATCCTGTTGTGGCAGGAAGATTGGACTGGATGATCTTTCGAGGTCCCTTCCGATCCCTAATGTTCTGTGGTGCTGTGTTCTGAGCTGCTCTCTTCCTCTCCAGTTGTAAGTGAGCCCTTGCACAGCCAAAAATCAAGAATTTTGTAGACTAAAGAGAGTAAATTCTCATATCTGTGACTCTCAAATGTTCAAGGGTCAAGAACAGACATGAAGACACACTGCTGTGACCTCTTCAGACAAGGTGTTATGGAAAGGGTTGGAAATTCAGCTGCTTGACTAGTGGAATTTTTGACTCAGAGGGCTGCGACTCAACCCCTCTGTCATCCTTGAACACCTTCCTGCTCCTAAAAAATACAGCTGATGCCTTAGCTACTCTCTCCAGCTTTATTTTTCAAGCCTTCTGGACAAACCCCAGTATTCTACACCATTGGAAACTCGTGAGTCAACAGTTGTTCCAATAACTATACTCTGAAAAAAAAATCCAGCTGCCCTTTTCAAATCAATATTATCTCCAATTATCAGAGTACCTCAGGGAGGAAGGCCCAGTGGTACTTAATAGAGCTCTTTGGGGCTGCTGTGCATTTTAATTGAGTGAATAATTGTAAACCACTGCAGGGCCCTTGAGGTGAAAAGGCTCTGGGTAAACGTTGCTGTAATGCTGAATAATCAGGTTGTGACGAGAGCTGGAATAAACGAACCCTATAAATAGATAACAATATATGTATAAATATATATGTTTAATATATGTGTTTGTAGGTAGGAACAGCAAAATATAGTGTGGTTTGGGGTGGTGGAGCACAGAAGAAGTAGATCCAAGGTACTGAATGTTTAGATGTCTAAAGAAGTAAATAGAGAAGGTTTGGAAGGATTGGAGAAGGATTCAGGAAAGAGATTGAGTGGCTGGAGTGGATCCAGAGGAGTGACGAGCCTGGGGAAGGGACTGGAGGAAAAGGCTGATGAGGAGAGAGGCTGAGGGAGTTGGGATTGTTTAGCCTGAAGAAGAGGAGGGTGAGAAGAGACCTTATTGCCCTTAACAGCTACCTGAAAGGAGGCTGTACAGAGACCAGTGTTGGCCTCTTCTCCAAATAACTGCTGACAGGATGAGAGGAAATGACCACAAGCTGAGCCAGGGGAAATTCAGCTTGGAAGCTAGGAAACATTTCTTTAGTGACAGAGCTGTTAACATTGGAACAGGCTGCCCAGGAGGTGTTCAAAAGGCAAGTAGGTGTAGCACTTTGGGACATGGTCTGGTGCTCATGGAGGTGTTGGGTTGAAGGTTGGACTTGATCTTAGAGGTCCCTTCCAATCTTAATGAATCTGTGATTCTGAGGAACCAAGGGAGCTCCACTTCAGATGACTTTCCCAAGGTCCTGCCGCAGTGCAGGGGTAGCTTTGGCGGAACACACTGGCTTCAGTGTGAGGTCTTTAGCAGCTCTGCTGTGTCACCCTGCATGAAGCAGAAGCCACTCTGATTCTCCTAAGTGCTTTGGCTGTCTGAACTCTTGAGACTCTTTTCTGGGGCAGTGACTCTGTTTCTCTGCTTGTTCTCTCTTGTTCAGCCTGATAGAAGAGGGAATGCCATCTTGTCTAGATCATGTTTTGCCAAAAAAAAAGGCTGAACCAGGTGATCCTTGAGGTCCCTTCCAACCTGCTGTTCTATGATTCCATGGTTTTATAGTTCAAGCAACTGGGCACTGCAGTGCTGCCACAAAAACCTCTCTATTCTTAAAAGGGGTCACTTTGATGTCACTTTGATGGTGAAAAGAGCTGACCAACCCAGGCTAAACACAAAACTGGCATTGAGTGCTTGAAATATAAATGAATGGGACAAGACCAGGCTCTGTTTCTAAAGGAATCGATTACTGAGCATCCTCTCACTGCTGCGAAGCTTTCATTTGCAGCAGCAGTCAAAGCTGGTTTTGCTGGGAGCCAGGATGTTCATTGCTGGAGATAAAGCTCATCTTCCAAACACCGAGGAGACAGTGAGGAATGCTGTGGGTTCAAGAGGGGCAGAAGGGCTCCTACGCTATTTAACTTGGTCTAAAACCTCTGAAGAGACTGATGTGGGCTATTCAGCAACTTAGAACAGGAATTGGGCTGGACCAGAGTTTCCTTTCTGAAAGACCCCTCACATTTCTTTCCGTTTCCCAACTGCAGAACGTAAGAACTAAACATCTTGAGTTAATGATACGGAGACATGTAGAGACCGCACCTTGAGTACTGGGTCCAGTTTTGGGTGCCACAGTATTAGAAGGATGCTGAGGTGCTGGAGCGGGGCCAGAGAAGGGCAACGGGGCTGGGGAGAGGTCTGGAGAACAGGCTCTGTGTAGAGTAGCTGAAGGAATTGAGGTTATTTAGTCTAGACAAGAGGAGAACTTACTGTTCTCTACAACTACCTGAAGGGAGGTTGTAGCGAGGCTGGTGCTGGTCTCTTCTCCCAAATTACTAATGATATGATGAGAGGAAATAGCCTCAAGTTCATTAGGGGAGGCTTAGATTGGATCTTAGGTAGCAGTTCTTTCCTGAGAGAGTGGCTGGGCGCTGGAACAGGCTGCCCAGGGAGGTGGTGGAGTCCCCATTCCTGGAGGTATTCAAAAACTGAGTAGAGCACTTGAGGCCATGGTGTAGGGGTTAAGGAGCTTTTGGGCTGAGGGCTGAACTTGATGATGCTGGAGGTCCTTTCCAGCCAGGATGATTCTGTGATTCTAATGGAATATAGTGATTGCTCATAAATTTTTAAGCTATGGAAGATTCTCCAGTGGCTTGTATGAGCTGGTAGCTCAGGGCTAACTCCAGTGGGACAAGCATTTGAGCTACCACAGAATGTGCAACCATCCCTGTTTAGAATAATACTGGAACCTTTGAGACAAAGACTGACTTTCCTGTGGTCACACCATTACCTACTCCCACCCAAAGTTAGTCCTTCCAGATGATGTCTGAGGCCACAAGTTGGTGTGAGGAAGCTTTCTGCATTTGCTGAGAGGACACAACTTCCTTTCACATCACCATTACTTCGTAATTTTTCACAAGCTCCAGATTCATGTTAACTTGGTGCCTAATGCTACTGACATCAGATAGCTGTAGCTTCCCTCCCCATCTGCCAGGGATTTCATGCTTCTGATGAAACAGCTTTAAAAACTGCAAATACAGCCAAAACGTAGCCCAAAAATCCCAGCAATCAAAGTCTGTGGCTGTGACAGGGGATTTTTGTTTGCCAAAGACATGGGGGATGGCTGTGTGTCAGAGTATCAGGGTATTAGAGATCAGTTATGCTTCCAACTTAGTACCAACTGGCATCATTGATGTGGGATCTTCTCTTGCACGGTGTGGTTACCCTTCAGGTGCTTTCCATTTCTCCTGGTGGGGGTTCATCTCTGGTTCTGGGGCTGCTTGGTAAAGAACAAACAGTTTGAGCTAATTTCATCATATTCCGTGTGCCGCACGGATGTCAGCTGAGGAAACAGGCGTCAAGAGCAGGAAAAGCCAGAAGATGAATGGAGCACTTCGTTCAAAATAGGAAACAGCTTGAAGTTCCTTTGGGGGGACACAGAAACCTCATTCATTTCCAATGACACTGTTTCACCTCTGGTACAGAGTGAGGCTTCTGTTCTCCCGGTGATGGACAGACACATCTCACATTGATGCAAATGACCCAGAGCATTCAGGGATTCAAAGGAACAGCCCTAAATGCTGACAGTTTTGACTGGTGAGCTGTTCTCGTGATCCTTGTGGGGCTGAGACATATGGCACAGGATAAAAATGTGTTGTTTGTGTCCCTGGCTCCGCTTCAGTCTGTGTAAGGTATGGATGTCTCATCTCGGTGGGTATCAAAGCAAAGCTGCGTCACTGGAGTGAAGGATCTTGCCTGGGTGATGCAGTATTCATTTATTCAAGCTTTGATACGAGGATCATGTCTGATCAAGCACTCAACTACTTTGTGAAGGATTTATCAGTCGGATGTATCTGGGTTGCTGGAGTTTTCCTGGTGTTTGGTGGCCGTGTACATCCATCTGCTTGTTCATAGCCACGCACACAACATTCTGTGCGGTTATTTTTTTCCCAGTCAAACTAAGAGGAAGATGGGAATCTGTGGTGTCCTGTTAAGAATATTGTGTCCAGTTGCTCAGTTCCAGAAGGACACAGAGCTGCTGGAAGGGGTCCAGCGCAGAGCCACAGAGATGATGGAGGCAGTGAAGCATCTCCCTGATGAGGAAAGGCTGAGGGAGCTGGGGCTCTTGAGCTTGGAGAAAAGGAGACTGAGGGGTGACCCCATGAACGTTGATAAAAATGGAAAGGGTGGGTGTCAGGAGGAAGGAGCCAGGCTCTGCTCAGTGTCATCTAATGATAGGACAAGGGGCAGTGGGTGTGAGCTGGAACAGAGGAGGTACCACATCAATCTGAGAAGGAACTTCTTCATGGTGGGGGTGACAGAGCCATGGCAGGGGCTGCCCAGGGGGGTTGTGGAGTCTCCTTCTCTGGAGACGTTTAAAACCTGCCTGGAGGAGTTCCTATGCGACTGGATCTAGCTAATCCTGCTGTGGCAGGGGGATTGGACTGGACGATCTTGGGAGGTCCCTTCCAATCCCTCATGTTCTGTGATTCTGTAAAGAACATCTCCAGCTGCTCTATAGAAAATGGTCAGTAGGTTTCCCAAGGGCTTTTATTTTCTGTTCCATTACTCCATGTACCTTCCTTGTTTCCCCAAGGGGCCCAGAGCTGCAGCTCACAGCCTGACTCCTACCTCATGCTGTTCAGAAGCATTTTTATTTATCTTAGAGCCTGTCTTTTTTCCTAAACATTTTGTTTTTCCAGAAGTCAGATTTTTTAACGTGGAGGTGCCTATTAACTTTCTGAAGTCATATGTCATTGAATCACAGAGCTGTTTAGTTTGACTAGACAAGCCCTGTGGTGATACACAAGAATTATCCTCTTCTTCAGAGCCATGTTTATGCTCTTTTCCAATGAGCTGCCTGCTTTATTGCACGAGTGTGTGAAAGGGGTGATTTTCAATAGGCACAGAATAAATCCTGTTCTGCAGGGGCACTCATAACCTTTCTAGAAGCTCCTGATTAACTTCTTTATGTGAGCGCAGGAAGCTCTGTTGCATTTGTAACTGTCAAACATTTCTCCTTTTTAATAGAAATGATCCTTTTCTGATACCTATAGGCATCATCGTTCATAAAGGAAGCTTTGCATCTCCAGGTATTAGAAACACCAGTAGATTAATCGAAGTCTGAGGTTCAGCGGAGCAGAACTGGCATCTAGTATCTTGCTTGTATGTAAAGATTATGCCCTAGCACCATGGGAGTGATACAAAGCACTCGGGGAATAAAACCCAGTCATCAGCAGACTGGCTCCCTGTGCTGCCCTAACATTGAATTACTGCTGGACCACAGAACATCAGTGATGAAAGCACCAGGTCCTAGGGGAGACATTGATTTATGACCTGGCTGTGATACAGTTTCAGCATGACCATCTGCACCTATCAGTGCAGGGAGGTCACAGCAGACTTCAGGACATGAGAGCAGTGGTGCCACTTTGTCTCATATCTGTGAGTCAAAATGCAAGAGTTCTTTAGTGAAAATGGAACCGAGTTTTTGAGCCCACTCAGTTCCAGGAGGACCAACCTCAGGTACCAGTATAGGCTGGGGACTGACCTGTTGGAGAGAAAGGGACCTGCGAGTCCTGGTGGCCATAGGGATGAACGTGACCCGGCAATGTGCCCCTATGGCCAAGAAGGCCAATGGCATCCTGGGGTGTATCAGAAGGGGGGTGGTTAGTAGATGGAGACGGGTTCTCTTCCCCCTCTACTCTGCCCTGATGAGACCACATCCAGAATCTTGTGTCCAGCTCTGGGCCCCTCAATTCCCAAAGGACGCAGAGCTGCTGGAGAGAGTCCAGCGCAGAGCCACAGAGATGATGACAGATCACAGAATCATTCAAGTTGGAAAAGACCCCTGGGATCATTGAGTTCAACCATCAACCCTACTCTACAAGGTCACCCCTAAACCACATCCCCCAACACTACATCGAAGTGACTTTTAAACACATCCAAGGACGGTGACATAACCACTTCAGAACTGTCATTGTTGTGAAGTGACCAGACCTGTCCCTGTCTGGCAAAAAAAGAAAGAGTAAAATCACAGAACATTAGGGGTTGGAAGGGACCTCAAAAGATCAGCCAGTCCAATCTCCCTGCCACAGCAGGATCCCCTAGATCAGTTAGGATGTTTTGCAGTCCCGTAAGTGCAGGGCTGCCCCTTACAAGCCCAGTATTTTTTTAGGATCCTGATCAAAACTGACTCTATAACTACACGTGCTGCCTTAACAGCAGCTACAAAGTGAAAAGGGAAGGAAATTCTCTTACAGAATATATTATATGGGGAGGTGTGTGTGTGTGTGTTAATGCTTTGTAAGATGTTTTTTAAAATTTACAGTGAACTGTATACCTCAACCCTACATTGAAGGGTTAAAGATGTGAACACAGTATTCTTGTTACTGCATGGATGTGCTTCAAGGTCACCAGAGTGATAGAGAGATGTTTTCATCTGGTAACGCAGCCTCTTCCTTTCTCTCCATGTCTTTTTTCCTTCTAGGTACCCATTTCCCATGGTGTTCAGTAGCTGCAGCAGAAAGGACCTGGAAAACAGCCTGGAAAAAGGAGTGGGAATGTGTCTGTTTAACCTGCCTGAAGTCAAAGAGTCCTTCGGTGGGCAGAAGTGTGGGAATGGCTACGTGGAAGATGGAGAGGAGTGCGACTGTGGGGAGCCTGATGTAAGTCACCACCTGAGAGTTACTGCTCACCTCCTGGCTGCGGGTCTTTAACGGTGACGAAGGGGTTTGGCGTGTTTAATGCTATTTGAGGTCAAATAAAACACTCTCTTCTCTGCTTCTCTCTTATCAGCTTAAACTTCAGAGTCTGCAGAAACGTGAGGAGTTTCTGCTTGACATGCAGTGATCTGCTAAAGTTCAGGCAGGGCTTTAGTTAAGAAGGTTGTTGGTTCACCATTAGAGAACAAACTTTCTCATGGCTTATCTGACCAACTACCTGTCCTGTTTTGAACAACATAAATTTGTCTAAGTAAAACAAAATAAGCAGAAACTCCGATTTGACGCATTGCTCAAATTTTCCAGTTGAGTGCTAATTGAAAATTGGTTTCCATGTATGAGAGGCCACTCATATATCAATATAGTCATCAGTATTAATATACATACCCTCTCTATATTAAAAAATTTTAACAGATGAGTATTAATGTTGATTAATATAAGTGTTCATGGAAATATTCACAGAATTATTGGTTGGGCGTTTTTTTTATTGCAGTATGCTTCAGCATTTGGGCACAAAAACTTTCCATCCTGAGACCACTTCTGGAGTCTTGTGTCCAGTTCTGGGCCCCTCAGTTCCAGAAGGACACAGAGCTGCTGGAAAGAGTCCAGCGCAGAGCCACAGAG
>JAOXOE010000632.1:24150246-24160530 GCA_028565055.1 Phoeniculus purpureus | reverse complement strand
ACCTGCCTGGATGTGTTCCTGTGTGACTTGGTCTAGGTGATCCTGCTGTGGCAGAGGGATTGGACTAGATGATCTTTTGAGTTCCCTTCCAATCCCTAATGATTCTATGATTCTAGGATGAGGTGTTGAGAGATCTGTTTTAGGGGTCAACTTGTAAGCTAGGGTGGGTGGTTGGATTCTATGACCCTAGGAGTCTTTTCCAACCAGAGTCGTTCTGTGATTCCTCTTCCACACCACGAAAAATCTCAAAAAAGGGGAAAAAAACACTCTTGGAGGGGGATGAGAAAGGAGAAAGTGAAGAATCTCTTTAATTTTGCCTCTGTGTGTGTGTGTGTGTGTGTGTGTGATGGATACACTGAGGGTGATTCCCCTTCTTATTTCATTAAGTGAAGATGAAGACTAATAGCGATGAATAATGAAAACACAGTATTTTTTCTCTCCTGCATGGGTTTCGGGTTCTAATTCCTGTGCTCTTTCAGCCCCCTGATGAGCACCTTGCTTCTAATGGCGCGGATAATGAGAGATTTATGACTTCTGGCTTTTTGATAGCGGACCTGAACTCATTTGTCCGTGCCGTGGCGGCTCCTGTAATCATCTCTGCAGGCAGCCAGCTACAGCTTCAAGGTGTGCGAGCAGGGAAAGATAATTCACTTAACAAATCTCACGATGCTGCTTGTAATAGAAGAAAACCCATCCTGACATCTTTAGAAAAACCACTTCTCTGTTTTGTTTACATAATGAACCCTGTTCCGACCAAAATAATTTCGGGCCGCTTTGCTTGCCCTGGTTTCAAAATCTCCCCGACGAAGCAGCCTTAAAATACTGTTATCTTTGCGCGGCTGTGTGCTCGAGCCCTTCCTTTTGTGGCAGAGCACTTTGTTTGTGCTGGTTTGGCTTTTCTTCATGAAAAGGAAGGGTTCGAGTGAAGAGCTGGCAGCTGCTTTTTCCTCCTTTAAACCCGGTGTTTCTGTTTGACCCCCGTTGTCAGCAGGGCCATGCTGCTTCTTACAAGGAGTTCGGCAAAGATGCTTTAGTAGGGCTGATGCGCTCTCCCTCTGTCATCCGCTCTTGACGGGTGAGTGCAGTGTGGTTCCTAGTGCTGTGCGAGCTCTTGGGATGACACTGTGTGCTCCTGCAAGCGTCTTAGCACAGCTGCAGAGTCATACATGAAGGAAGTCTGCCGAATGTCAAGTCTTGCAGAGAGGGAAATCAGGTGGGTTTTTGTGAGTCTGTAAGACAGGAAAATCCATGCGTGGCTGTGGGGCTGCCTTCACTTGGGTGCTGCCTTCAGACCTCACATGTGGCTGTGGGGCTGCCTTCACTTGGGTGCTGCCTTTGTATTCATGTACAGCTATGGGGCTGCCTTCACTTGGGTACCGCCTTCATACTTCATGTGTGGCCATGGGGCTGCCTTCACTTGGGTGCCGCCTTCATACTTCACGTGTGGCCGTGGGGCTGCCTTCATAGCTCAACACAACACCTCATCTCCTGCTGGAGCTTCTGAAGGCTCCGGGTACATCTGTGAAGGATGGCAAGACTGCGCCTGCATCAGGGCTTTCTGGAGACAGATCACACTCTCCCCTAATGACTAAACACAACATTCACCCGTAGATTCCCGTAAATCAAATTAATATCAGCAGAGATTTCAGTATAAGGTCAGAATTTCCACATCTGTCTGTCTCTGCTTTCAGTACTAGAGGTGAACTTTAGCTTCAGTGCTCAATTTTATTTTAATGACAATCGTCTCTGCAGTTTTATGGTGTTCTTTCTTTATGACACATGAAGAAGACCAGGAGACATGGATTTGGTTCTAGTGTTCGTTCTGGCTTGGCTTTCATCTTAGATATATCTGTAATGTCCGGATGGTTTTTTTCCCTTTGGATGACTCACTTCGGATCTGAAGAAGTGAATTATGATCCCTCCCAGCCCTCACTGAGAGGGAATGTGGTGAATCTTTAATGGTGACTCTTTTTTTTTTTCTCCTTTTCCTCAAGGCTTTCTTGGGTGTTTGGATTTAAAAAATCACAGGAAAATTTAAACCAATCTAATGTTTTAAACAGAATGAACTGCACATGAATTTTTCCAAGTTGATTTTAAAGATGTCTTTTATCTGCTGGTAACTCGGAGTAGAATAATAGAAGGAGACGCGTAGAAGAAGAGGAAATGCATAGAAGGAGAAAAATTCTTACAAAATGAGTCTTAAGTGATGCCAAAGACATAGTTTTAGCTGAGGGGTTGCTCTGATGCCTGACCCTGCAGTCCAGCCATCAAAGCCCTTTAGCTCCCAGCAGAGTATGTGAGTGTTTTGGGGTCATCAACAATGCTGACCAGTGGGCTGTAGGAACCCTGGCTGCCATGGATCTTGGTGCTTGCACATGGGTCAGTTGAGGACCCGAAAAAAGATGAGCTTTTTGGTGAAGAGGAGAATTTTCCCTTTCTCAGACAATTTATTCTGTGCTGCTGCTTCACAGAGTTTAGAGGGAAGCGCTGGAGGTTCCTGGAGCCTCCAGAGGGGTTCACATTGAGGTGATGCTGGTGGCTCTAGGGGGTTGGCAGATCTACTCAGTGCAGAGTAAGCAGGGCTTGGAGCAGAGGCACGGAGAGCAAAAGCGCTGATGCTTTTGAAAGCTGTCAGCATGTGAGCAGTAAAGGAATAAAAGACAGAACTTGCATGGCAAAACATGGAGATGAGGTCAGGGCCAGTGATCTAAAGTCTTAGAATCACAGAACATTAGGGATGGGAAGGGACCTTGAAAGATCATCTAGTCCAATCTCCCTGCCACGGTAGGATCACCTAGATCCAGTCGCACAGGAGCACGTCCAGATGGGTTTTAAATGTCTCCAGAGAAGAAGACTCCACAACCTCCCTGGGCAGCCCCTTCCAGGGCTCTGTCACCCTCACCATGAAGAAATTCCTTCTGAACTCCTCCAGGGACAGTGACACAACCCTCTCCCTGGGCAGCCTGTTCCAACCCCTGCCTACTCGGGTCATTCTAGCTCTGCCCAGTGTCACTCTCGTTGTCATCAAACAGCTCCCCACTACTATGACAGTAGTGATAGGATGAGGGCAATGGGTGTAAGCTGGAACAGAGGAGGTTCCACATCAATATGAGAAGGAACTTCTTCCCAGTGACAGAGCCCTGGAACAGGCTGCCCAGGGGGCTTGTGGAGTCTCCTTCATTAGATGCGTTTAAGACCCGCCTGGACGTGTTCCTGTGCGACTTGGTCTAGGTGATCCTGCTGTGTCGGGGGATTGGACTGGATGATCTTTTGAGGTCCCTTCCAATCCCTAATGATTCTATGATTCTATGTGTCTAGCAGAGACCTGAAACACTGGTGAAGGAGTGTCGTCCATGGACTGTTGTCATGTATGTCTCAAGTCTAGTGCAAGCCCTCAGCTGACTGCAAACTGGGCTGTCCTGTACACGCCAGACATCCGTGGTTCCTCACCAGCCCCTCACCTTTGCAATCTATCTGTGTTTTAGCAAGCTGATTTACAAGTACATCTTTTCTGAATCATTATCTGAGCCGGCTGCCAGTTGGCCTGAGGCAGACATCCAGGCACTCGAGACTGGGAGAATCGGTTCCAGCTGCACTCGGTAATTAGGAAAGCCCTGCTCTGTAGCCGGATGTCCAGATGCCTTGCCAAGCAGCGTATCATTCGGTTCAGCAAACAGGGGTTGTCAGGAGAAAAGGATGACTGAAAAGAGTGAAGATGTAATAGACAAAGTTCAGATGCCTGTTCCTCATCCCATCTCGCGTTCGTAAGCCAGAGAGGTGGGTCGTGGTGGGAAGGGAAGGTCTGGAGAGGTTAAGCAAATCCTTGGGATTTCGACTCGGACAGAAGTAAGTTTTTTTGTGCTCCCCACAGAGACGGAAAGTACTTGAAATGCCATTTCTTCTACGCTTTCGCACCAGGGACAAACTGAACTTTGCATTTCATTGTGTAACAAGAGCGACGGTGCCACGTGGTTTATCGGCAGCAAGAACCTCTATGAAAATTCCGATGTGATGCATCTCAGCTAAACCCTTCTGCTCCCCAAAGTGTCTTCGTTCCACACACAGATTGAAGCCCTTTTTAAATGGTTGGGGCTTTTTTTAATTTAATTTTATTTTACCCTACTTGTTCTGTTGACACAAATTAACAGACGTGAAGCTTCCAAGAATGGATTTAATAATGTCAGGAAGGGTAGCGGAGCTTTTGCCACCAATGCCATTTAATCTATCTCGGCAGCTAGTCTGAGTGGCTTGCCAGAAGTCAGAGTCTTTTCCAACAGTGAGATTCCCACTCTAATAAGAGAGTGGCATTGCACAGGATACGGTGATCAGAGGGCTGGAGCAGCTCCCCTCTGAGGACAGGCTGAGCAAGTTGGGGTCGTTCAACCTGGAGAAGTGGCGGCTCCCAGATGATCTTCCAGCAGCTTCCCAATCTCTGAAGGAGATGGGCTACAAGAAAGCTGGGGGAGGGCTTTTGACATGAGTGATGGCAAGAGGACAAAGGGAAAGGGGAGGAGACTTGAAGAGAGGTGATTGAGGTTGGCCATGAGGAACCAATTCTTTGCTGTGAGGGTACTGAAATGCTGGCACAGGTTGCCCAAGGCAACCTGTCGGTGTTGAAAGGCAGGTTGTCTGGGGCCCTGAGGAATCTGCTCTAGTGAAGGTGTCTCTGCCTGTGCAGAGAGATTGGAACTGGATGATCTTTAAGGTCCCTTCCATCCCTGGCCATCCTGTGATACAAAAGACAATACAAAACTCCACTTGGGGTGATTTAACAAGAAAAAGAAATGTTTCCTGGTCTTTTTCTTCCCGTCTCACTCCCTCCTATCTCTTCTGCGCCACGAAGATCTACTTTTTAAAGTTAAAGGACCAAGAATTAAGGGATCTGTGGGAAGTTGGACGGTCCTACCTACAGATGATTGTAAGCTCGCAGGAGGTTACTTTGATAAGAGTAATTTACATGATGTGTGGAGTCTACAGCGTGGACTTTACAAGTTGTTCTTTTTTGACCTTGTGGTACTCAGTCTTTTCTCTTGTGCTGAAAATACATTTCAATGAAATTCATGAAAGGCCATCTGGGCTGTCTGGATCTGATTTATCTCCAGCCAGCCTTTTGGATTTCCTCGTGCACTGGTTGACATTCGCAAGTGGATGTTCTCCTGTTGGAGCTTTCCAGCTCGATCCGAGGCAACTGTGCTTTTCTTTCTTTGAGGGAAATACTGATAGCTTAGTTGTCACTTCAGTTAGCCACCTTTTTTTAAACCAAGCCCTAACGTTCTGTGATTCGTGACCACCCTTTCTGTGAAGAAATTTTTCCTAATATCAAGTCTAAACCTACTCTGTTGCTTGAACCCTTTCCCTCTTAGCATCATAGAATCATTAAGGATTGGAAGGGACCTCAAAAGATCATCTAGTCCAATCCCCCTGCCACAGCAGGATCTATATACTTAAAGATTAGAACAGGCTTCCTAGAGAGGTGGTGGAGTCCCCATCCCTGGAGGTGTTCACAAAGCAACTGGATGTGGCACTTTGGGACATGGTCTAGTGCTCGTGGAGGTGTCGGATTGAAGGTTGGAATTGATAATGTTCAAGGTCCTTTCCAACCTTAATGATTCTGTGATTCTATGCAGTCCTGCTTGGTAGGCAACTATCGAACTCTGTGGCAGGCTAACAAATCTGGAGGCGGTGTGACCTGGTGCTGTAAAGCAACAGCCAGTAATGTCAAGAGATTTCAGTCCAAACAGAGGATTTTTGTAAACGAGCGTTGGGTGCTTCCTACAAAGTAGGAAAGTAACGTAGTTCCTGGCAAAGCTGCTGACAGCAGGCGAAATGCATCGTTGCACTAGCCCAGGCTCCCAGTCACGTGGAAATTAGCTCTGTGTAAAATGCTGCAGACGGGTCAGTGCTCACAGAAGATGGGAGATGACAAAACCAGAGACTGATGTAATAGTCATCTCTGAGCTAGGAGAGCTCTGAAGTAACAGAATTGTTGAATAGGATTTAAAATTACTGCAGCCCTTCTAATGTGAAGGTGACTTAGTTCGGATGAACTGAGATCCGCAGCATCTAGCCCGTTAATGTGGCTTGATCTAGGGGATGCTGCTGTGGCAGGGGGATTGGACTTGGATGATCTTTTGAGGTCCCTTCCAATCCCTAATGTTCTGTGATTCATTTGTGCTCCCACTTCTGCAGACAACACAAAAGTGATGTTTGTTGAAATCTGCCTGTCTCATCTCCGCCACCTCCTCCACCCTCATGCCTGAGGCGATGGAAATCAAAAGCAGAGCTGTTCAAGCTTTGCTTCAGCCCTGAACACACTGTGAGCCTGTCCACAGACACATGGAAACACAGAATCACAGAATGTATTGAATGGGTTGAAAGGGATGCCCAAAGGTCATGTAGTCCAACTCCCCTGCAAGGGCATCCTCAGCTAGAGCAGGTTGCCCAGAGCCTTGTCCAGCCTTTCCTTGACTATCTCCAGGGATGGGGCCTCAGCTCTCTCCCTGGGCAACCTGTTCCAGTGTTCAACCACCCTCCTGCTGAAGATTTTCTTCCTAACATCCAATTTCAGTCTTCTCTATTGTGAAACCATTATCCTTTGTCCTATCACTCCATAAACAGTCCCTCTGCAGCCCTCTTGTAGCCCCTTCACGTGGTAGAAGGTTGCTATCAGGTCCCCTAGGGAGCATTCTATTCTCCAGGTCGAACAACCCCAGCTCTCTCAGCCTGTCCTTGTAGCAGAAGTGCTCCAGCCCCTGATCCTTTCCATTTCCTCTGGACCTGCTCGCTGAGGTCCACGTCCTTCCTACTTCACAAGGGCCTCTCTCAGGAAGGAGGATAAACAGGATTCATCCAATAACCAGATCTCAGGGCAATCACATAATTTACTCTTTGCACTCTGTTCAAAACCACAGTTTTCTACGTCATCTCTTCTAGGAGAGTGAAAATAATGTGATTTCCTGGGTGGTTTTTTTTTCCTCAGGAGTGACACAAAAGCAATGGGGCAGTGATGGTCAGAGGACGTGCAGAGGCATTCAGCTGGAGAGCGCTGCCAAGAGAAAATCAACCTCCACCAAGGTAAAATAAATAAGCCATGTTTAGATAGCAGTCAGCAGAATGCATTCGGGTTCAGAAAACAATTGGTGATTGCTGAGCGCGGTGTTTGGACATGGGTTTGTTTAGCTGGGCTTAGCTTAGGCAGCAGAACAGCCAAACAAAATGATGGATAACGTTGTGATTCTGGGAGGAGGGGAAAACAATTATTCGTGTTGAAGGGGGGGAAAGTTGTTCAAAAACACCCCAGGAGACTAAATCGAGGGGTATCCTTGATCTCGATACTGTCTCAGATGTTCTCATCCTGGAATGGATCAGAAGAGGAGTGGTTAGTAGCTGGAGACAGGTTCTCTTTCCACTCTACTCGGCCCTGGTGAGATCACATCTGGCATATTGTGTCCAGTTCTGGGCCCCTCAGTTCCAGAAGGACACAGAGCTGCTGGAGAGAGTCCAGACCAGAGCCACAAAAGGGTAATGAAGGGAGTGGAGCATCTCCCTGATGAGCGAAGGCTGAGGGAACTGCGTCTCTTGAGCTTAGAGAAGAGGAGGCTGAGGGGTGACCTCATGAATGTTGATAAATATGTGAAGGGTGGGTGTCAGGAGGATGAAGCCAGGCTCTGCTCAGTGTCATCCAATGATAGGACAAGGAGCAGTGGGTGTGAGCTGGAACAGAGGAGGTGCCACATCAATGTGAGAAGGACCTTCTTCCCAGTGAGGGTGACAAAGCCCTGGAAGGGGCTGCCCATGGTGGGGATGTGGAGTCTCCTTCTCTGGAGATATTTAAAACCTGCCTGGCCATGTTCCTGTGTGACTGGATCTAGGTGATCCTGCTGTGGCAGAGGGACTGAAGTGAGTGATCTCTCGAGGTCCCTTCCAGTCCCTAATGGTCTGTGATTCTGTGACTCTCAAGATAAAGCCCGAGGGTTTCGGTTCACCACAACTACTTTGTGTGTGTATTTTTTTCATGAGACGCAGTGAAGCTTGAAAGCTCCCAATGAGCTCAGGATCAGCTGGTCCAACCTTAAAGATCCATTTCTTTGCCCAAGTTTGTGAGGAGGGAAGAATACTTCAGCTGAAAAAGAAAATGTAAATTATTGAAGCTGTCAGCGCACGAGTTTGAAGCCAATCAGGAGCATTTCTGATGCGCCTGTGGACTCGTGCCGGATGTCTCCATCTGTGCTCCCATTAACACAAGAAATAAATGTCAGGTTAACTACTGGAGCATGAGAGATGCATCCAAACAATGAAAAGTACTTCAAGGAACCATCTCCTTGTGGTTAGGGCTTGTAGCATGGACAGTTGGACTTGGTGATTGATCTTTCGAGGTCCCTTCCAATCCCTAATGATTCTATGATCTTCAAGTTCTTTTCCAACCTTGATGATTCTGCGGTGCCCTGTAAAAACCTCAGAGAAATCTTGGTCTAGGTGATCCTGCTCTGGCAGGGGGATTGGTCTAGGCGATCTTTCAGGGTCCCTTCCAATCCCTAATGATTCTATGATTCTAAGTCAAGAGGGAGGCAGGCAAAGGTCTTCACCTGTCGGTAGAAGTAAAGGTAGCGCAGCAAAAATGAGGCAAATGTTCTTGCAAACCATGAAAGAAACAAAGAAGGAAGAAAATGCTCTCCCTGGGGCTGTGAAATTATTGAATTGTCAGAACCACAGGCAGCTGGTTTAAAGAGTTGATAAAATTTACTTGGCATTTCACCTCGTTAATAAAGTCTTGATCTACCTCTGCCTAGCTGAGTTCGCAAATCAGCTTTCAGAAGAGCTACAGAGGAGCCTGTTTTCTGTGTTTGCTCCGTGCACGGAGCATGGGAAAGGTTTTCCCAAGGGCTTCAGTGCACTGACCTGAGTGCCATGAGAGGGATGGCCATGGCACTCAGGAGGTCATTGCTCTGTCAGTCACAGAGTTTTCCTTGAGGAAGAAGAACACTGTGTTTTGTCAAGGTGTCGCATTCATTATCAGATGAGGGACATCCTGATAAGATCAAGATGAATTCTTCACAACTATCACAGAACATTAGGGATTGGAAGAGACCTCGAAAGGTCTTCTAGTCCAATCTCCTCCCCCCCAGCAGGATCACCTGCAGAAGTAGGAGCTGTGCAGCTTCCAAATGGTACCTAAACCCAGAACGAGCTCGATTGAGCTTTCATTATGAAGCTAATCCCCACATTTTGCTCGTCAAGTCAGTGTCATGGGGTTTTTCTATTAGGATGTCTAGGAACGCAGGGCAGGAGCGATCTAATCGGCCAATTTAAAGCAGCAATGAGATTAGGCCAGAAGCTTTATTGCCTGTGACTTATGCGACCAGCCTTGCGGATAACAATAGCAGGAGGTTTTAGACTCAGGTTTACTCTTTGCCAGACAGCTCTGATGTAAAAGCACTTTCTTTGTCACATGGAGTGAAGTGATGTACGGTCTATCAAGATGGATGCATACTGTCATGGCTGGAGAAATGAGCCTCGGCCACCATCAATCAACCCTGGACATCTGTGATTTTAAATCATTGATAGGTGCCACCAAGTAATCACGAGCAAGAGGGAACTAATGAGTTAAAATAGTACCTGAAGCCTTGCAGGTAATCAGATCGCTTCTGTGGGAGGGGTCATGGAGAAGATATTCCATGCTTATAGCTTGTGAGGTTGTAGAGCCATCGTAAGCCCTGAGCACCGTGTGATGGCACACGTGGACCTGCAGGCTACTGAACCATAAATGTATTTTAAATGCCAGAAGACCGTCATGAAAAAGCATTTAGAGTCTGGAACTGGTAACTGCCTTTGACGTGATCAGTTTTAAACAAACATAGCAACCACAGATCCCAGCTGTAAAAATCATACTGAAAATACTAGCAGAACATGGACAGGTTTAATTGTATCGTATTATTTTACACCACGGTGATGGGGTTTTCGTTGAAGAATCACAGAACCACAGAATCACAGATGGTGTCGCAGTCATTATCAGATAAGGGACACCCTGATAAGACAGAGATGAATTCTTCACAGGTATCACAGACTCACAGAACATCAGGGATTGGAAGGGACCTGGAAAGATCATCCAGTTCAATCCCCCTGACACAGCAGGATCCCCTAGATCCAGTTGCACAGGAACATGTCCAGGCAGGTTTCAACTTCTCCAGAGAAGGAGACTCCACAACTCCCCTGGGCAGCCCCTTCCAGGGCTCTGTCACCCTCACTGGGAAGAAAGTCCTTCTCATATTGATGTGGAACCTCCTC
>JAOXOE010000632.1:24133319-24147793 GCA_028565055.1 Phoeniculus purpureus | reverse complement strand
TTGTAATTATTATGTTTTTAATATTCCTATTATAAATATAATATTAATATAATGTCAATATTATAGTCATTAATATAATAATAGTATCATAATTATTGATATTATTTTATTTTATTTTTACATCTTTTATTGGTTTTAATTTCAGTTTGAATTCTTCTTTACTTTTAATGAGTTTTACATGGTTTTTATTTTTCATTTTAATCACCATAATTTGAATTATTCTTTCTTTTAATGAGCTTCAAATATTTTTATTATTTTTAGTTGTTATTACTATATTTGAATTATTCTTCACTTTGAATTATACTTCAATTTTAATTATTTTTTCGTGGGTTTTATTATTTTTAGTGTTAATTACTATTAAAATTACTTGAATTTTTCTTTAATCTGAATTATTCTTTAATTTTAATTATTTTTAGATGTTTTTATTTTTAATTTGAATTAATTTTCAAATTTTTTATGTTAATTACTGTAATTTGAATTGTTCTTTAATCTGAGTTATTCTTTAATTTTAATTATTTTTAGATGTTTTTATTATTTTTAATTTGAATTAATTTTCATTTCAATTCTTCTTTGTATGTTACCGGTTATTTAGTCTAATTATTCAGCCATTATCTAATTATTTAATTGTTTGACCTTGGTTTTTAATTTTAAGTATAATTGTTTAATTTTCATGACTTTGCAATGTTTATTTTTTAAATTGAAATTCTTTTTCATTTCAATTCTTGCTTTATTTTAATCGTTATTAACTCCCTTTGAGGCGGTGCCGGCTCCGTCTCCAGGTGAACACAACCAGAGCAGCTGGCGCTGTGGCATTTCAGTGGGTGCTGCCTGCAAAGAGAACCAAGTCCTTCCTTTGAAACGCCTCTGGAATTTGAGACGTTTGTAGATGAAGAAAAATATTTGCAGGTCACCTGTGAGAGAGTCTGGCCGTGATCGGGGTGGGTTAACGGAGACAGTCCTAAGCCTGAAGACTTTTAACAGGGCCCAGGGTAGGGGCCTGCGCTCGGGCCACAGGAACCCCCTGCAGCTGCAGCCTGGCGGTGAGGGGCTGGAGAGCAGCCTGACACGACTGGGGGATAACTGGCTGAACAGGGGCCAGCAGGGTGCCCAGGTGGCCCAAGCGGCCAACAGCATCCTGGCTTGGATCAGGAACAGTGTGGCCAGCAGGGTTACAGACGTCACTCTCCCCCTGTGCTGGGCACTGGGGAGGCCTCCCCTCGGGTACTGGGGGCAGTGCTGGGCCTCTCACTGCAAGAGAGAGATGGAGGGGCTGGTGTGGATCCAGAGGAGCAACGAGGCTGGAGAAGGGACTGGAGGACAGGCTAAGGGAGCTGGGGGTGTTTAGCCTGGAGAAGAGGAGACTCAGAGGGGACCTTCTCCCTCTCCCCAACTCTCTGAAGGGAGGTTCTAGTCAGGTCAGGGCCAGTCTCTTCTCCCAGGCAACCAGCACCACGACAAGAGGCCAGGGCCTGAAGCTGCCAGGGGAGGGTTAGGTTGGATGTTAGGAAGCCCTTCCTCATGGAAAGGGTGATCAGAGCCTGGACTGGACTGCCCAGGGCAGTGGGGGAGTCCCCATCCCTGGAGGTGTTTGAAGACCAGGCTGTGGCCCTGAGTGCCCTGGTCTGGTGGCTGAGGTGATGTTAGGTGCTCGCTGAGCTCAGAGGGCTTTCCCAGCCTCAATCATTCTGTGATTCTATGTGATTAATGATACTTCCTTTCAATTATTAAGTAGCATTTGACACTTGGCAAGGAACGAATGTGGCCTGTCTGCTGTTCTCGCCTCATCTTCTCTTTACGGCAGTCATCAGGCAGTAACCCAGAGCACAGGATATGCGTATGAGAGAGAGAGGAGGAAATGTATATACACACACACATGAACAAGATATAATTAGACGAAAGCTGTTCCCTACAATGTGGAATTTATTGTATAGAAACTTGAGCAGCTACAGCTGATGCTGGTTAACTCTCCTGCCTGAGAACGGGTAGGGCAGCAGTGCTGGTGAAGACAGAAGAAATGTGAAATATGGCACAGAAGACTTGACTTTAGCTTGCACCTGCTAAGCATGAGGAGCCAATGCTTCAGCGGATGTCAACCAGTAGAAATATCTGCCATTGGAGAAGTGACACTGATTTACCTCAGCCGGGATTCTGGCCGACTTGGCATTATGGACACAGCAGCTGGTGCCGACTTGTGAAGAACAAAGACCCACACGTCAAAAAGCCAGTTAAAAGGAGCTCCTTTGATGTTTCACTTCATCTGGGATGAATTTTAAATGGAGGAGGCTGTCAATTTTCCTTAGTCTAGACATCTTGTGCCACGGGTCTGTGTCACAGCGCAGCGTGACCTCCCCATGCTGTATCAGCTGCTGAGAAACTGAGGGCTTGGTCCTTACAGTTACTGAAAATTCAGTGAGAGATTGGCAGGTCTCAGGTCTGATGTGAAGGGTGGGTGTCAGGAGGATGGAGCCAGGCTCTGCTCAGTGTCTTAGAATCATTGAATCATTAGGGATTGGAAGGGACCTCAAAAGATCATCTAGTCCAATCCCCCTACCACAGCAGGATTGCCTAGACAAAGTCACACATCCAGTGACTAGGACAAGGGGCAACAGGTGTGAGCTGGAACGGAGGAGGTTCTGTATAAATATCAGAAGGAACTTATTCCCAGTGAGGGTGACAGAGCACTGGAAGTGGCTGCCCGGGGCATTGTGGAGTCTCCTTCTCTGGAGACGTTTAAAACCTGCCTGGATGTGTTCCTGTGAGACTGGATCTAGGTGATCCTGCTACGTCGGGGGGATTGGACTGTTTAATCTTTCAAGGTCCCTTCCAAGCCCTAATGTTCTGTGATTTTGTGACTCTGGAAGATGCTGCCAGCCTTTAAGACAGACCCCAAGGTGTGTGATGGGCAGTAGGACTTGGCTCTCTTTGTCTTGAAGCTTTTAAATTGTTTTTCAGAAGGAATGGGATGCCTCCTTTTCTCTGGAGGACCCTTTTATGTTCATGGGGTGCTACACTCTTGAGCTTTGCTCTTTGTTCCAAGTGTCTGCTGCTGGTTTCCTCATCATCTGGTGTGACGAAGGAAAGGGTGGTGTTGCAAGGAGAAGCAAGAGGTCAGTGTGGAGGAGAATTCTGCCTTACTCCACTTCTTTAGACTCAGAAGAGCAGTGTGTCCTGTCCTGCTACACGGGTGCATAGCTACCCTTGGAGGGTGTAGGCAACAGATTCTAAGCAAGAGGGAGAGATGATGCCAAAGTTGTTTAAGCTAAAGCTGCCCCTGGGCTGCTTTTCAGGGAAGGCACTGGTGATTAGGTAGCACAGTGATGGCACAGGGATTTCCTGTGAAGCTTATTGGGTTTTAATAACTTCTCTGCTGTTTTAGGCAACAAGCAGGCATGGATGTATGGGAGGATAGTTGGTTCTTCTTGGTTTAGTTGTTTTTTTAGGTGTGAGGGTGTTTTCACTCGTTTAAGAGTATGACCATGAAATAACACCACCCGAGCTGAAGATGCTCCTCAGCTTCATGAAGCAAAGTTTTATACTCTGGGGTATAGCAATGAACCTGTTGGATAGACAGGCCATTGTTTCCCTAGAAGACAGAAGGATATCTGCCCTGTTATTGGTATTATGGCTAACTTTTTTCTCAGTGAAACTGATCTTATGAGGAGAGGTTGAGAGATTTGGAGCTGTTTAGTTTGAGGAAGAGGAGGCTTCAGGGAGACCTCATGGCTCTCTACAACTATCTGAAAGGACACTAGAGATGTTGGTGCTGGGCTCTTCTCCCTCTGCAACAGAAGCAGAGGGAAGGGCTTAAAGCTCCAACAGGAGGTTTAGACTGGACACCAGGAAGAAATTGTTCCCGAAGAGACTGGTCAGGAACTGGACTGGGCTGCCCAGGATAGTGGTTGAGTCCTCACCCCTGGATGTGTTTAAAAGTGTCTTAGTTGTGGTGTTGAGGGATCTGGTTTAGGGGTGAACTTGTAGAGTAGGGTTGACAGTTGGACTCGATGATCCCAGGGGTCGTTTCCAGCCTGAATGATTCTGTGATTGTATGATAAATTACAATTATTTTCCCAAACATTGTTCTATTGTCTGCTGAAGATCCAAGTTAAAGTTCAGCTCTCCTTGTTTATGCTACGGGGAAAGGTAAGAACTTGGATTTTTCCCTCCTTGTCTAGGGTGGAGATTTCTACCTTGAGCTGTCAGAGCTGGTAAAAACCTGAGACAATTTGAAGTGAAAGGCTCCAGAGGAGGCAAGTCACTCATTAGCACTCGGGGCGAGCAGTGGAGGACTGAATACTAGAATTATTAAAATAATGATTAAGAGCAAGTGATGGGCTGTGTGGATTCGGTGACTGCATTATGCCACTGGAGTAAAAAGCCTCATTTTCCCCTTGTTCACACTTGGTTTAAACCCAGGAGCAACTCTTCTGCAGTCTGTGAAACGAGTACTTGGCTCAGCCTGGCTGCGGTAAATTATCAGAAAGAGCTGAACGACTAGGTGCCTGTGGCATGATGAGAATACCAAGTGGTCGATACATTTCTTACCCTGAAAATCACCACCTAAGTGTTTTGAGTCATCCTGAACAGGCTTTTTTTGTTGTTTTTTTAAAGTCACGCTGCACCAGTGTGACAGGGCAAGAGCAAGGTTCTGTACCTGGGTCAAGGCAATCCCATGCACAGATACAGATTGGGAGGATAAAGGATTGAGGAGAAGGACTTGGGGGTGGGAGTGGAGCAAAAGTTGAACAGGAGCCGTCAGTGTGTGCTGGCAGCCCAGAGAGCCAACCATGTCCTGGGCTGCAGCAAAAGAAGCAGTGATAGTCGGTAGAGGGAGGGGATTCTCCTCCTCTGCTCTGCACTGGTGATACCCCATCTGGAGTCCTGGGTCCAGTTCTGGAATCACCAACATCAGAAGGACACAGAGCTCCTGGAAGGGGTCCAGAGGAGAGCAACTCAGATGCTCAGAGGGCCCTCCCCTGTGAGGACAGGCTGAGCAAGTTGGGGTTTTTCAGCCTGGAGAAGTGGGGGCTCCCAGGTGACCTTCTAGCAGCTTTCCAATCTCTGAAGGAAGGGGGCTACAAGAAAGCTGAGGGAGGACTTTTGACAGGGGTGGTAGAGCGAGGGCAAGAGGAAAAGGTTGCAGACTTGAAGAGGGGAGATTGCGGTTGGACATGAGGAACCAATTCTTTGCTGTGAGGGCGCTGAGATGCTGGAGCAGGTTGCCCAAGGCAGTTGTGGCTGCCCCATCCCTGGCAGTGTTGAAGGGCAAGTTGGCTGGGGCCCTGAATAACTTACTTTCTTGAAGGTGGCCCTGCCTGTGCAGGGGGATTGGAACAGGATGATGTTGAAAGGTCCCTTCCATCCCTGGCTATGCTATGATTCTATTATCAGGTTACTCCTTGATTCACTACAGCAGTGCCTGGTAGCTTCTAGCGTGATGTCCTTGAAATGCAAACGTGGGCTGAGGTTTTGGTTAGGTGGGTGTTGCAGACAACATCTCAAAAATGCAGCAGCACTTTCCAAGGGTGTTCAAGAAATGCTTCTGTGGTTCTTAACAAAGGTGATGAGAGAACTTCTCGAGTTAAAGACGTGGCTTTCCTACAACCGAAAGGCCTGACAACAAAAACAGTGATGATTCGAGGCATGAGTCTGAAATCGAACAATGATTATCTTCAATGAGAAAATAATTACCAGGTGCTTGACTGACCTCCAAATTATGAAAGGCTCAAGGAAGAGGGAGTATTTTATTTTTCCTTTTATCCTCTCCCAGCAAAAAGGGGAAAATGTTAGCAAAATACACAAACGCTGTGTTGTTGACCAGCTGGGTGCTGGAAACTCACCGGTTCAAATCATGTGGGTGCATTATTTCCTGGCCACTGAAATATTCTGCAACAACAATACACTCTCCTGATTCAGAGTGAAAGATGATCTGCTGCGGGTGCCAGGCAGGAAGATTCCCTGTTTGCAGTCCCTCTTGTCCCCCCCACCCTCTCCTTGCGCAGTCGGAGCTGATGCGTCGCATCCTATCTCAAGCAGCACGTGGCTACCTGTGAGCTTCCTGAAACACGTGGTGTCCCCTTATTTAACATCGTGAGAGATCATAGATTCTTAGAATGTATTGGGTTGGAAGGGACCTCCAAATGTCACCTAGTCCAACCTCTCCGCAGGAAGCAGGGACATCCTCAACTAGATCAGTTTGCCCAGAACCTTGTCCAGCCTCACCTTGATGGAGCTCAGCTACCTTCCTGAACAACCTGTTCCAGTGCTCAACCACTCCTCCTACTAAAGAACTTACTCATAATATCCAATTTAAATTGACCTTTCTCTAACTACCCCTCATCCTGTCACTCCAGGCCTTTGTAAATAGTCCTTCTTCAGCCTTCTTGTAGCCCTTTTCAGCTACTGGAAGGTTGCTGTCAGATCCCCGCAGAGCCTTCTCTTCTCCAGGCAAAACAACCCCAGCTCCCTCTGCCTGTCCTTGTAGCAGAGGGCCTCCAGCCTCCTGATCATTTTTGTGGCCACTCAATCAGGTCCATGTCCTTCCTGCACTGAAGGCTCCAGAGATGGACACAGGACTCCAGATGAGGTCTATCCCAGAGCAGACTAGAGATGATTAGTCCATTATTTGCAAAGAGTTTTCAAAAGAGAAACTGTCAGTCAGCACAGAGAGATAAATTGTCAGTCCCTACAGAGAGATTTGGGGGCTGCCGATTAGCTGCATTTATGGGATTGTTTGCTCTGAAGCCAAGTGTCGGACAACATTAATTTTGCCAAAAGCCTTCTGTAAACAAACCGTTTCTTAATATCAAGAGGCCCTTCCTCCTTTGAAAGGTTTGAAGCCTCATAGTTCTTGGGTATACTTGATAATCTTTTCCTTCTCAATGATTACAACTTCTCTGCAGTCAAATATTAGCTTTAGCAAAGCGGGAGCATCTTCCTTTAGAGGAGTGTGTCCACATACAGCTCACAATGTCATTTTAAAAAGAAATAAAAGGAAAACCAAGTAGAAGGATTGGCTAGGGAAAAGAAAAACAACCTTTTTTAATCTGAGATAATTTTTTAAGCTGGACATTTAGCTTGAGGTGTTATAGCTGAGATAATGAAGGCTCATCCCCACCAGGCAGGGCTGCTTGAAGAAGCACAAATACAGGTACAATGATGTGTTCATCTGGATGCGTTCCTATGTGACCTACTCTAGGTGGTCTTGCTCTGGCAGGGCAGTTGGACTAGAAGATCTTCCAACCAGTAACATGATTTTGTGGGATTCTGCAAACATTCTGGCTAGTCTAGGGTTTGGGGACATGTTGGGATGAGCGCTGGACCTGATGAGGCTTGAGGTCTTTTCCAGCCATAATGGTTCTATGGTTTAGTGGTTTGGGGTTGCAGGGTGGATGGTTGGACTTGATGATCTTGAAGGCCTTTTCCACTCTTGATGAAATGGAGACTGAGGGATTAATATTAATATTTGTAAATATGTGAAGGGTGGGTGTCAGGAGGATGGAGCCAGGCTCTGCTCAGTGTCATCTAATGATGGAACCAGGGGCAATGGATGTAAGCTGGAACATTAGAGGTTCCACATCAATATGAGAAGAAACTTCTCCGCAGTGAGGGTGACAGAGCCCTGGAAGGGCAGCCCAGGGGGGTTGTGGTGTCTCCTTCTCTGGAGACATTTAAAACTCACCTGGATATATTCCTGTGCAATTTAATTTAGGTGATCCTGCTGTGGCAGGGGGATTGGACTGGCTGTTCTTTCACGGTCTCTTCCAATTCCTGATGTTCTGTGATTCTATGATTCACTTGGTTTGAGCTTGCAAGTGTGCTTTGACCTTGTGTCTTGACAGTACTGGGAGTGGAGCAGAGGATGTGGCCCAGACAGGGTTTGTAGGATCCAGCCCGGTGTTTTTATTGAAAGGTAGCTCCACGTCCTCGTTCAGCCTTAGTTTGATTAGGGAGCGTTGGGAGAGCTACGCTGTTGTCAGACTGGTTTGCAGTTCCGATGGTTTCCATGAATGCTAATGCTGAGCAGCGGCTGACACTGCCCCTTGCAAACAAGGCGCTTGACAAACATCAGGAGGCAGGTAAGGACAGAGGTCTCACTGCTGTTGAGCAGAAGTTTTAGTGAAAACATCAGAATGTTATAGTGCTCCTTGCTGACTGCAGCTTGTTGACTGATTAGAAGTGATGTCTTTTCCTTGGCAGTGATCTGTACAATAAATTATCCACCCTATCTCCCATCTCTTGACAAACAACTGAAATAACTAATAATATTGTCATTGCTTTCAAAGTTTCCATTTTTCTGTGTTACCAGGCTGCTGGGATGATGCGATCTGTTTGCTTGTATCTGCAATGCTATGGTGAGACTTGATTCATGGTAGGGATTGAGCCATCAGTCTCTGTCAGCAGGAGGCTGGTGTCTTGGTTTGGATTATGGATGGCTGCTTGCTTGAGGCAAGTGTGGGCTCTGTACAAGCTTCACCTACATGTCTGAGTCTAAAGCTTGAAGAATCACAGAATCCAGAATGATTGAGGCTGGGAAAGCCCTCTGAGCTCAGCCAGCCCAGACCAGCACCTAACATCACCACACCGGCAAGACCAGGGCGCTGAGGGCCACAGCCTGGTCTTCAAACACCTCCAGGGATGAGGACTCCCCCACTGCCCTGGGCAGTCCAGTCCAGGCTCTGATCACCCTTTCCATGAGGAAGGGCTTCCTGACATGCAGCCTAACCCTCCCCTGGCAGCTTCAGGCCCTGCCCTCTCGTCCTGGTGCTGGTTGCCTGGCAGAAGAGCCGGTCCCTGACCTGACTACAGTGTCCCTTCAGAGAGTTGGAGAGAGGGAGAAGGTCCCCCCTGAGTTTCCTCTTCTCCAGGCTCAACACCCCCAGTTCCCTCAGCCTCTCCCCATCAGCCTTTCCTTCCAGACCCTTCCCCAGCCTCGTTGCTCCTCTGGACCCACTGCAGCCCCTCCATCTCTTTCTTGAAGTGAGAGACCCAGAGCTGACCCCAGTACTGAATGGGAGTACTGGATGCTCAGCACAGGATGACAGTGAAGTCCCCATTCCTGCTGGCCACCCTATTGCTGACCAAAGCCAGGGTGCCATTGGCCTTTCATTCTGCCTGGGCATGGAGAAGTTTCTAACATTTAAAGAGGGTAGTTGCTGCTCCTCTCTGCTTGGAGTGTTGGCAGCATCGGCTCCCATCACGGAGGTCTGGGAGAGCTGAGCAGTGCAGGGGCTTTTATTAATTTTTAAAAGAACTAAAAAGAAGGAAGGAAGGAAAAAACCCCATCAGCAGGTGTTCTCTAACGTGAAGTCTATCTTCAGTGGCGATTTCTGATCCTATTAAGGCCAGGCAGCAGATCAGTGCTGGCTGTCTCTCGCCAGCCTTGCTTGGTGGTCGTGTAGGGTTGCGGAGCTGCGCACGTGTTCACACAGGCTTTGGGCACTTTCAATGCGGAGCTTTGTCACGAGCGGTCAAAACCCAGCCCTGGGGAGCTGGGAAGAGCGCTCTACCCAAAGTATGAAAAGCTGCATTATCCCCAGGTCGAGCAAAAAGGGGAAAACCCTGGGAGCCGGCAATGGCCAAGGCTCTGTTGTCTGAATTGTCAGTGTTTGGTGTTGAGGGATCCGGTTGAGGGGTGAACTTGTAGACTAGGCTTGACGGCTGGACTCAATGATCCCAAGGGTCTTTTCCAACCTGAATGATTCTATGGTTCTATGTTTGAGGGGGAAAAGCAAGTTGAACCTGCAGCCATGCAGGGTCGCTTCCTGTTAGCAAAACCCCCCGAAGGCAGAGGGAGGGGGATGTAAAAAGATACTTTACAGTAAAACAATCTCCTTATTTTACTCAGAGATCAAGGATTCTTTCTCTTTTTCTTTTTTTTTTAAGAGCTTTTGAAAGCCGACCCCTGGTTTTACAGAATATGTTGAACTCTGGTGTCATATGGTTCTCACTAAGTCATTATTTAAAAATTGAAACTGTTGTCTCTCTCCTCTTTTTTCTTTTTTTGCAGGGGGTAAAACCGACTTTTTCTCGACTTCTGATTCTCTTCCTTAACTTTGTCCTTCTAAGAGCAGCTGAACTTTTACAACTAGGGTCTGCTGAGTTTTATTAATGGAGTCGTTCAGCTTTCTGTTGCTCCGCGGTTTGTTCTCCTGTATCTCCCAGAGCATTGCACTTGCGTGTCTTTGTTCATTAGTTTTAAAGACTTTCTTCAGCCGGGGTAATAGAAAAAACACATCTTGCTAGTTTATCCAGTTGCGAGTCTAGCTGTTCTCCAAGGGACGTATATATTTCAAGGTTGGTGCGTGGGGATTCAGATCTACAATTCCAGATAGTCTTAATGAGAGTAACAGCCCTAATTCCCCGCACGGTGCATTAAAAACCGATCCAGAACATACCGAGCGAAGCTCTGTGATCTTACCTTCAGGTACCTTTGCCTTTCGGTTTTCTTTTTAGTTCTAAAATATCATTTGCATCTGCTTTTGTTAGTTCAGGTAATTGACAGCTGCTTTGAGGATGAGGGAGCTGATTCTTGGAGCCCGCGTTCTGCTTTGCTTTGCTGGGGACTGCCTGCACCCGGCTGTACCTTTGCAATTTAAAGGTTAATTCAAGAGGGAGTTGGAGGAAAGAATTTACCAAATTGGCTCTGTTATTATTCTGATTGCCTTTGATGTTAGACAAGAACAAGGCGCACCTTTACTTATTGCCTTAATTAACTACACACAAAAGAAGCCCCGCCATACTGTGAATCTAATAAGGATTAAGGCTTAGTTATAATATTAGTACATGATCTTAAGAAGGCACGTTGCATGCAGAAAGGCTGCAGTGGTTTAATACCTGACTTTCATACGGAATGTTGCCCTCTGGAATTCTTTTGTTGTCATAAGATGCTAAGGAGCAGCCATTTTTCTAATTTGAGCCAAATTTTTCTGCTGTTAGGCCCCGTTCTGAGCGTTGTTCATGCCTTTCTTTTCTTAGCATTTTTGTTGGGATTCCCCAGACCTTATCACAGAATCATTCAGGTTGGAAAAGACCCCTGGGATCATCAAGTCCAACCATCGACCCTACTCTACAAGGTCACCCCTAAACCAGGTCCCCCAACGCTACATCTAAGTGACTTTTAAACACATCCAAGGATGAGGACTCAGCCACTGCCCTGGGCAGCCCAGTCCAGTGCCTGACATCTCTCCCAGGGAAGAATTTCTTCCTCATGTCCAATCTAACCCTCCCCTGTTGAAGCTGGAAGCCCTTCCCTCTGCTACTGTTGCTCATGACCTGTGAGCAGAGACCAGCACCAACATCTCTACGGTGTCCTTTCAGATAGTTGTAGAGAGTGAGGAGATCTCCCTTTAGCTTCCTCCTCTTCCTCAGACTAAACAGCCCCAACTCTCTCCATCTCTCCTCATCAGATGGATTTTCCAGGCCCTTCCCCAGCTTCGTTGCCCTCCTCTACACTTGCTCCAGCCCCTCGATGTCTCCCTTGTACTGAGGTGCCCAAAACTGGACCCAGTCCTCAAGGTGCAGCCTCCCCAGTGCTGAGTCCAGGGGGACAATCCCCTCTCTACTGCTGCTGGACACACAGTTTCAAATCCAGGCCAGGATGCCATTGGCCTGCTTGGCCACCTGGGCACCCTGGCCAGGTCCCTCTCTACCAGACTGCTTTCCAGCCCCCCTGCCCCAAGCCACTAGTGGCACCTCTTTTAAGTGGAAAGGATGCAGTGCAGAAGGAAAGGGTCTCTCAACATGGACTACCTGTATAAAAATTCCTGGGACCTAGTTCTCAGTTCTTGGAGGTTACTCTACTTGGAAGCCACTATCCACAAATAGCTACTTTGGTAGGAGTCAATGGAGCGTGAATACTCCAGACAGCACTCCCTCCTTTGCTTCAGATCTATACTCTGAGAGACGTGACGTAGTCTAAGATGTTAAAGAGATGTGATTTAGAGACAACTTCACTTGCTCTGCTCTTTACTAGTTTGTCCTGCTAGCTCTCAACTCATACTCACCACTCCAGTGATTTGTGCTGTGGGTTCGGATATGGATGCCCAGCCATAGCCAAGAGTCTCTCCTAGGGACACAGCAGTGCTTGGAGCCATCTGACAGTCTCGGCGAAGGAGCTGTTTGGCTTCACAACACACATTTGTTGCACAAACCACGTCTTGATATGAAGGCAAATTATCTCCTACTGTGATGCTGCCTCCGATGAGCAGAAACTCTTTTATTCTTTCCACTTTCTTCTCTCTCTGCTTTCTGCCGGCCAGTAAACTACTTTAATGTAAAAGATGATTTAGAGAGATAATCTGTTTTCCATTCAAGTTCTTTCTGTGGCTTAGCTGCCCTCTTTTTTTCTCTCCCCTCTATCCCAGCATCTTGGCTGCTTCTGTGAAAAGACTTCCTTCTCTGCAGCTCTGCAGTTACTTCACACTACCTGCTGCTTTCTTCATCTTCTCCTACAGAGCTGCCTGTCTACCTCCTCCCACAAACCCTCTTTGATGCCCATGACCCCGGTAATCTGTCCCAATGTTTTTTCCCTCTGTGTGCCATAAAACATTTGCAGAAACGCAGTGTGGACCAGCAGGTATGGGATCAGTCAGGGACTAACGGGACAGGGCGCTGTATGTGCACGAGCTCCCACCCAGTCAAGTGCATGGACAGAACTGAGTCCGCCCAGTGCATGGAGAGGGTTTGCATCATCGGAGAAGTGCTAAGGGGGTCTAAGTTTTGACAAAAGATAAGGCAAATATTTGCTGTGTGTGACAAACACGGACAAAAATTAAACCAGAGAGAAGAGAGAGAGCTCGCTTGGAAGCTTGCCTAGAATTTGGGAGCTCTCGGTGCACTTCTTTGCTTTGACCAGATTTTCTGTGTGGCTGCAAAATTGCTTAGGATGGGGTTCAGCTCAGTGACTTTAGAGAAAGAGGTTGGGGGTTTTTTTTCCTCTCTGTGTTGATCACTAGAGGTCCCTCATTGGAGGATCCCCATAGAAGTTGCCCACATGGGCAGGTACGGAAAGGAATTTAAGGTGTTAAAAGCTTTCTGATCTGCATGGTAAAGGGGAAATGCTAGATGCTTTACCTTAGTACCTCTGATTTCCTCCAAACTACAGGGTGATCAAAACCAAACGTAAGCCATTCAGATCACTACAATGTGTAGGAGACCAGAATTCTATGGCAGGGAGTACTTCTTGTCTGTTCTGAGTGGATTAAGGATGGGGAAAGTGAACTGAAAACTTCCTGCCTTGCACTGTAGGATCTAGTTTTTCCTAATGACTATGAGATAAGGAAGGGTCTGACATGAGGAGAGATAAAGAGAGTTGGGGCTGTTTAGTTTGAGGAGGAGGAAGCTAAGGGCAGACCTCACTGCTCTCTACAACTATCTGAAAGGACACTGTAGAGATGTTGGTGCTCCTCTCTTCTCACAGTTCATTAGCGACAGAACCAGAGGGAAGAGCTTCAAGCTTCAACAGGGGAGGGTTAGACTGGACATCAGGAAGAAATTCTTCCTGGAGAGAGTGGTCAGGCACCAGAATGGGCTGCCCGGGGTGGTGGTTGAGTCCCCATTGCTGGATGTGTCTGAAAGTCACTTAGATATAATTTTGGGAGATGTGGTTTGGGGGTGACCTTGTAAAGTAGGGTTGATGGTTGGACTCGATGATCCCAGGGGTCTTTTCCAACCTGGATAATTCTGTGATGCTGGGATGTGCCATCACACCCTTTCTCGTGAATTGGATCAATGGAGAAAAACACTTCTAGTCTTCCCTCTGTCCCCAACCAAGACACTGGAAATAAGTGTTTAGAGAGGGGCAGCTGCTGAGAGTGAGTCTGCAGAGAACAGAATTACATGGCTGCTTTTAAGTGTTTGACTGAAACCCCAGTCATTTCCGAAATGTCTCACATCCACAACATAGGATGGGGCAATCCCTGCCTGCTTGGTTTGGATTTACAGTTAGAGCCAAAACCTCTTGGGATTTTTTCCCCTTCATACCTCCCAAATCTGTGGGTTGCCTTTTTTCAGAGGTTTTTAATAGCTCTTGGTCATTTCCACCTATGCAAATCTTCAGGAGTCAGGTCAGCCTGTGACTAGAGCTGCCACGACAATTTATGCACGTGGTCAACAAGGAACACCAGAGCCGTGCTGTGTGTATGGCTGGGTCGGTTCCTGCCTACCCAGTTTGTCCTGGAGTGCTTTACAGCGATATAAAATAGCTCCAGTCTGCTCCTCCTTTCTCCCCAGCTTACTGATCCTCGTGCCCTTTTCCGTGCTGTCCATAATTCTTTGGATTTATTTTTCTGAGAGTCTTCTGTTCTATCCCTTCTCCCTTCAAAACTCTACAGTGGACCTTAGAGAATGGCCACTTCTCTGGACTCATTTTCCTACACTCTCAGTTTTAGAATCACAGAATCACAGAACATTTGGGATTGGAAGGGACCTCGAAAGATCATCTAGTCCAATCCCCCTGCCACAGCAGGATCACCTAG
>JAOXOE010000632.1:24122499-24133219 GCA_028565055.1 Phoeniculus purpureus | reverse complement strand
GGAATGGAGCAAAGCTGGAGCTGGGTAGATTTAGACTGGATGTGAGGAGGAAGTTCTTCACCGTGAGAGTGGTGAGAATCTGGAATGGGTTTCCCAGGGAGGTGGTTGAGGCCCCGTCCCTGAAGGTGTTTAAGGCCAGGCTGGATGAGGCTCTGGCAAGCCTGATCTAGGGTGGGCTGTCCCTGCCCATGGCAGGGGGGTTGGACTAGATGATCTTTCGAGGTCCCTTCCAATCCCTAATGATTCTGTGATTCTATGCACATCTTTCTTAGAAATCATAAATTATATTGCTATTTTTTACATTTACTATGGTACCAGTGACAGAATTACTGTGTTGTGTCCACAGATTCTATCGTCATAGCCTTTTGGGTTGGACTTGCTGCATTTGTGACGTTTCTTTTCCTTATTTTACTGTATATGTCCCACTCTGGATCAACTCCAGTGAAGTAAGTACAACCAGAGATATAGTAAGTACAGATCACTGTGATAAAATAATCTGCATGAAACATTCATTGACTGCTTCAAATGATCTAACAATTACAACATTTATAATTCCACACACTTTTATTATTTGGTTTGGGTACCTCTCAACCCTCAGCTATTCACTGTTTGTATCAGTCACCTAGACAAAAATAAGTCCATGAGTGATGAGGTTTGCAGGTGACAGACAGATGAGCAAACAGTAAACCACAAAGACAGGCAGAGCAGACTGCAGTGCTCAGTATATTGGCAAACAACATGCATTATGACTTAGACCAGCTACCCAGCTTGTATGATACAGAGGACAGTGTCTTCTTTTACAAACCAAATGAGAAAGTGCCTCTTGTAAACCACACCTGAGAAGGAAGTTGGAATCACAGTGGTGTAGCAGGTGAAGACAAGCTTCTAAAGCAATTCTGTAAGCCTGGTCAAATTAAGAGGCAATTTATTAGTGAGATCAGGAAGATAATAGTGTGTGTGCTATTGCATCTGTCATTCCAAGAATGTTGTATTCATGTTGGAATGCGCTCTCCAAAAGGAGTTTTAAAGAAGTTGGGGAAAAAAACCTGGTTTGAGTTCCAGAAGCACTTCTGTCATGCTTTAAACCCAGCTGGCTACCAAGCACCACAAGGCAGGAGAAGGTACAAGAGAAGGTTTGAGGATTGAGACCAAGGACAGGAAGCCTCACTTACCACTTATGGTAACAGACTTGACTTGGGGAAAACAAAATCAGTTTCATTTAAACAACAAAACCCACCACCAATTTATCAGTGAGAAATACATCCAGTTATTAACTAACGTCTTCCCACACTAAGCCCATGTCTACTGTCTTCTACCTCTCAGCAGCACGGGGAAAACGAGGTGGGAGCTGTGGCCAGTCTCAGTCTATTCAAGTGCTCCTTCCTCCTTAGGGGGAAAATGTTCCTCGCAGTCCTTCCCCGTGGCAATGTGGTGACCCTCCAATGGGAGACAGTCCTCCATTAACTACTTCTAGTAGCATGGGGTTTCCTGTGGGCTGCAGTTCTTCCAGCAACCAATTGCTCCAGCATGGATCTCCCTCAGAGTCATGGCTTCTTTGGCCTCTTTCAGGATCCATCAAATGCTAAGTATGCTCTCCTCCGTGGACTCAGGCACTTCTCCAGTAATGATCTCTGAGGCTCCAAAGGCTCAGCCTGTCCTCTCACAACAAGCTGAAGGGAAATTGCTGCTCCAGCATGTCTTCCCCTTTTCTTCCTCCTCACTGATCCCCAAAACAGAACGGAGCTCTCAAAACAAAGGCCCCTAAACCAAAAGCTTCTCCAAACAAGCAACCTGCCTTGCCTGACAGTTTTACCCTCTTAAATATGTGTATTGCAAAGGTGCTGGTTGGCTTAGCCTTGGCCAGAGGTGGGAGATCAATGAGCTTTCTTGAAGCTTCTTACAGGGGCCACCCTCCCTCACTACCAACACCCCAGCTGACATAAAAACAACACAGCATCCTACAGTGAGATAAATCAACTCAATTATTTTATGAAGGAGCAGTGACTCTTTGATGATGTTCCTTAGAACTTTTGGAACACTAGTGTCTAATTCCGGAGCCCCGCAATGACTATGAAGTGGTGACGTTGCAATGGTTGGAAGTTGATGCTGCAGAAAGTCAGGTGTACTGCCTGTTTTGTGGGACGTTAACGAATCACTGGGACAATTCAGAGTAGAATATTAAATGGGTTGTGATTAATTCTTTTTTGACATGATGACTGGAAAAATATGCCTTTGTATTAATCCAAAAATTACTGTGAGGAGCCAATGGGCTGTCACCCTGTAGCCTGTTAGGCAAAAGGTTAGGCTTCTTTCTCATCTAAAGTAAGTATATAATTCATCCTGTAAACAATTTTAAGTTCTTGTAGCTTAAATTAACTCAGCAAAATTATTGGTTTATAATTATTTGAATACCTGGACAAATTTTCTTTTATTCTTTTTTGTTGTTGTTTCTGTAAATGAAGCATTTACAGTACTAGCCAGCTTAGGAGTCAAACAACATGGTCAAACTGAGTTTTCTGCTGGGGCAGAGTCTCCTGGAATTAGCCTCAGGCCATTTCATTAAGTTCCCTAGTGTGATTCTGTCACTCTCACCGGATACTTTAATGTAAATTTCAGTAGTGAACTATTCAGCATTAAAAAGACAGAGCTGAGTCTGAGCTAGGAGCAGTACAGTAATGCACAGTGGCATCTTCATTCAAGCTTGGAGTGTGTGCAGCATACCCAGCTCTGTACACCATGTCCATGTCATCCAGGTTGTTTCTACAGCTGGCTTGACAAAATAAGGAAAGATTCTCTAGTGACAGCTAGATGCAATCTGTTCTAGTAGGGTATTTCCACCTGGAGCACCCACGACTGAAAAGAGAGGCTGCATAAACACCTCAGTGTTGCCAGGCATGCCCTCCGTCTCCTAAAAGATAATAGACCCTGTCCTGTGAAGGCAGCGGAGGTGGATGTGCCTGCCGTGCCTGCTCATACGCAGCACCCACCTGTGGCTGAGATAAAAATCTCAGAGTGTTTGGAAAACTTAAAAGAGTGTTCTTTTTTCAATTTTTTACTTTTGCCTGATAGCTGAAATACTTTGCTTTAAAATATTCACTTTTACGCCTAATATGTTCAGTTTTGCCCATCAAAAGAGCTGGCTTTGAACAAGGCAAGCCTAGGAGTGTTCTGTGGAGAGCCCATGTATCATGAATGTATATGATAGTTTCCATCATAATGGAAAGCAGTGTTAGATTATATTGGCTTAGGCTTTAAACTCATCCTGTCTTACCATTTTTCTATGCTTGAAACACAGTGTAAGAAAACAATTTTAGGACTAAAGTCTATTCAATACCCTCAAAAAACCTCTTTGCCCATTTTGATTGAGTTTCTTTTGGTTTCTAACACCCCCTCTCCAATTACCTTCTTCCAGTTCCAGCAATCAAACAAAATGGGATGCCTAAGTAGTTTGTCCTATTAACTTTCACCATCCTCCTCTGTCATCATGTTTGTTATGTAACCCACCTATTACCCTTGGCATGGCAATCATCTAATTTCTGTATCGAAGTCTCCTGTCTCTTTTCCCATGATAATTCTGATACATTCACTCAATAAATGTACACACATGTCACTGGTCAAGGCTGTAGAACCTTTACCTTCACTCTTTCTGTGCTTGTCCATCTCTCTCTGTCAAGCCCAGGGGCGTATAGGGCAGCATGTACTCTTCCAGCTTGCTCAACTGCCTGGTGAAACAAGCACGCTCTCAAGTCTGGCAGTTCACAAGAGTGACCTTCTTGCTTCAGACTGTTGAGCAAACACCCACTACCACATGTCAGCTGCCTTTATTGTCAGCCTGTCCCTCTGAGGCCCGTGAAGGTTATGATTTGTCTCTGTATAATATGCAGTGGTTGTAGCTCTTCCACCGCTGTGTAAACCAGAGTGTTACTATTTTGGTGAGGACATGCCATCTACCACAATAGAGTCTGATGATGTTTACCTGCACAGAAAAGTCAGTGTCGGAGTGTCTTCTGAAAGGCAGATACAACAACAAGATCTACTTATGCCACAGCGTAATCTTTGGCCACTAAGAAGTCCTTGACCTGAATCCATGATCTGATTGCACCACACTCTTCTCTGCAATACAATGTCATTTGGTGCCAAGTCAGTGAGTGAGTTCAGGAGAAGGAGGGAGGGTCGATGCTTGCAAGAGAGCTGCATCAAGGAATCTATGTCCCAGTCCCTTTTATCACCATTATATTATCCCCACAGAAATAAAGATAGAAGTTTTGGGGCATGGGACCAATCATTTCAAACCCAATAGTGTGCCAAGGCAGTTGATTACCACACTGCTGTAAATAAGAGCCAGTATTAATCTTTCCTTCAATGACGTTTCTTACCAGCCAAGCTCACACACTAAAATAAGAGTTAGTAGCTGGAGACAGTCCTTGGCCAAGGCTGGAACTTCATGCAGTTGAAGGGCAGCAGAGAAAGTTCCTTCCTGGACCTCCTGAGAGGTTACATGAGTTTCCCATGCATTTCACCAAAAGCTGTGCATTCCTGACAGCCATGACTAACACCCATGTGGGCATCTCAAATCTTCTGAGTATTGCTCTTCTATGCTGTAGTGTAGGGAAAAAAACCCCAAACACCCCCCAGAGAGTTGGAAGATCTGCATGTCTCATTCCTTGTCCACATTTCTTGCTCTCATAGGAACCTCAGAGAGGCTCAGTCAAGGGACTCTGGAGTCCTTGGCAGCATGAGCCTCACTTCAGACGTGTTTCTTGCAATACAGAAAATTATGCAGTGTTTAGATGTTTTTTCCTCTCTGACTGCCACCAGTTTTTGCCTAACTAATTTCTGGGGTGTATGGTAACATAATCTGAGGATACCACTTGCCACACAGAGATGTGTGAGTTGGCATGAAAACACTTGTTCTGCAGCCAGCTTTCTTAGTTTGCAGGTGACACTTTCCTTCATGGACAGACAGATAACCACTGGACAGGCTGTACAATGTCCACGTGCTCTTTCCGTTTTTGCTCTGTCCAGATCAATTGCAATAGCTGCTTGATTCCTGGAACTGAGGAACTAATTTGGGTATTTGACAGCTCAGGGCTTTTGGTCCCCAGGACAAAAAACATCTATGGCAATATTCTAGACCTCACATGAAGGCAGATAATTTTCAGAGTTTGAGTTTTTTCAGCTTACCTTGAAGACTGCAGTATTCAATAATGAACAATATGAGCACTGTGTGTATTTGTGTAGTCCAATAACAAAAACGCACTTACTCCTGTACACAAAGACAGTGAGTCTGGTACTCAAGATACCGTATTCCTCTGGATGACAGTAAGACATGGCATGCCTCTACCTGGGCATGCTCTTTGGTCTTTGAGAAGAGGAAGTCCTTTTTAATACTGTAAGAAGATGATCCTCATGAGAGGTACTTCCCTGACTCAGCAGACTATGCTCCTATTTTCTACTTTCTTAAGGCAGCTGCTCCTATTGTCCCCTTTCTTCAGCCCTCCCTTTCTTATACTCACAGAATCACAGAACATTAGGGATTGGAAGGGACCTTGAAAGGTCATCTAGTCCACAGCAGGACCACCTAGATCCAGTTGCACAGGAACATACCCAAGTGGGTAGACTGTTTCCTGGGATCAAAGTAATATGTCTCTCTAGAAACTCAATATATACTCAACTGTGATATCTACCTACTCTCACACCGAGCTATCTTGAGGTTCGTAGCCAAGATTGGCAAAGAGCTCAGAAGTAACCTAGTTTCCTAATGTACTTGAATCGCATGATCAGGACTCTCACAGCCCCAATATTGGAGGTCTACATGACTTGTCTGCATGGATTACAGCATTCTTCCTCCTGTCAGAAGCTGAGACAGCTAAGTGCTTACAAATGGTTTCCCATGTCCAGTGTTGCTGGGGATTTCTCCCAGTTTCTCCCCAATACAGTTTCTGAAAAAATGCAGATAATAAATCTTGCTGTTCTCAAGCCTCTGGTTTCAAGGGATAAAGCTGTCTTTCACACCTCCATCATTAGGAAAACTCTGGGCTTTTTATGTTGGCAGACCCAGCTCCCTTTGATGTGAGCGACTCTCAGACCCAGAGGAGCAGAAACTGCAAAAGTGGTTAGCTGTGAACTGTCAAACCTGTTAGAGGACTTTAGTCTCTGAAGCTGAAAGCACAGTGTCTTCACAGGGAAGTGTTCTCTCTCTTGTCATCTAAAGAAACATGCTCCATACCTTTTAGCAGGTATCATCCCATAGGAGAGAAGCCTGGAATTGGTATCACACTCTTCAGAATGATGCTGAGGTTGTTTAGAAATACCTGATCTCCAAGCAGACAGTGGTCCAGGGTTTTTTTTAGCACCAGCCATTGTGTGAATGTACATGTGAAGTCAAGGCCAGGAGCAGGCCACTGTCCCTCCAGAAATCCTACGCACCGAGACTGCAGTTGAGAGGAAATAATTTGCTGCATCGGAGGGCAGAACATGCCCTGTGCAGCTGTTGCCTAGACATTTTCCCAGTCTGGTGCCACCAGGCAAGCATCCATCCAAGTGGGCTGTGCAGTGGACTACACTGCTCAGGCACTGGGCCAGCATTCATGTGTTCTCCACTGATTTCTGAAATTCTTCCTAATTATAGAACCATAGAATCATTAGGGATTGGAAGGGACCTCGAAAGATCATCTAGTCCAATCCCCCTGCCACAGCAGGATCACCTAGACAAAGTCACACAGAAACATGGCCAGGTGGGTTTTAAACATCTCCAGAGAAGGAGACTCCACAACCACCCTGGACAGTCCCTTCCAGTGCCCCATCACCCTCATTGTGAAGAAGTTCCTTCTCACATTGACGTGGAACCTCCTCTGTTCCACCTCACACCCATTGCCCTTGTCCTGTCATTAGGACAAGAAGATAAGAGCCATAAGGAGTACAGGACTGAGAACTAAAATATTCCCATGTTACAGAATTTGTGGTTCTCTTTCTGTTTTCCACAGGAACACAGATGCTGGAATACAGGAAGAAGCGATGCACCGTGTTCCAGTACAGTGCCATGGCCTCACGTTCTCTTCCAGATATAACATCTAGCAAGGAAGTCACTGCTGCAACTGATGGCCCATTGAAGAGGAAAGATCTCTCCAAAGGCACCCTCAAATCCAAAGAGATCCGAGCACAGCGCATCCTGATACCAAAAACGTTTCTCTCCAGGAGCATGTGCAATTTAAAAGCATCAAGGATCCTCTCGGAAGAAATCATTCCCAGGCAGAACCAGCTCCTAAAAAGTAAGGTACAAATCCTACTGTGGTTGTTGGGGATATGGTTTCAATAATAAGATGAGGTCAGTCTCAACGAGACAAGTGAAATAATGGAAAGTCAGACCATTTTTGTCCAGCTTTAAGTGCTGAGTATGAGTCATCTGGTGAGAGATCAATCAGCTAATCTGACTGCATACATTGCTATGGTTAGGAAACAAGGCGAACAATGAGAGAGATAGCCTGACTCTGGAAGTAGAGTCAAGAAAACCTTGAAAAAACATTAGAATTGCAAAGTCAAGCAGTTCCAGCTCAACCAAGAAACACCAGAACCGAGTCTGTTTTTGCAACCTTGAACTGATTCCTTTCTTTCGCTTCTGCAATCTAGTTTTTTATTGCTTTTAAGGCAGCGTCCTGAGCTGTGGGGTGTGTAGGCAGGGCATGAAGTGCCTAGTTTGGAGAGGTTATAATGAAGAAAGAAACTAACAAGGTTTAATACCTGGGGGGATTGAGTGCACCCTCAGTAAGTTTGCAGATAACATCCAGTTGGGAGGGAGTGTCGATCTGCAGGAGGGTAGTGAGGCTGCACAGAGGGACCTAGACAGACTGTATCGATGGGCTGAGGGTAACTGAATGGGTTTCAATACAGCCAAGTGTCAGGTCCTGCATTTTGGTCACAACAATCCCCTGCAGCACCACAGGCTTGGGGAAGGGGGGCTGAAAAGCAGTCTGGCAGAGAGTGACCCGGGGATTCTGACTGACTGGCAGCTGAGTATGAGCCAGCAGGGTGCCCAGCTGGCTGAGAAGGTCAGTGGCATCCTGGCCTGGATTACAAACTGTGTGTCCAGCAGGAGTAGGCAGGGGATTGCCCCCCTGGACTCAGCACTGGTGAGGCTGCACCTTGAGGACTGGGTCCAGTTTTGGGCACCTCAGTACAAAGGAGACATCAAGGGGCTGGAGCAAGTGTAGAGGAGGGCAACAAAGCTGAGGAAGGGCCTGGAGAATCAATTTGATGAGGACAGATGGAGAGAGGTGGGGCTGTTTAGTTTGAGGAAGAGAAGGCTACAGAGAGACCTCATCGCTGTTTACAACTATCTGAAAGGACATCATAGAGATGTTGGTGCTGGTCTCTTCTCACAGGTAATTAGTGACAGAAGCAGAGGGAAGGGCTTCAAGCTTCAACAGGGGAGGGTTAGATTGGACATGAGGAAGAAATTCTTCCCTGGGAGAGAGTGGTCAGGCACTGGACTGGGTTGCCCAGGGTTGTGGTAGTCAAGTTCACCATCCCTGGATGTGTTTAAAAATCGCTTAGATGTAGTGTTGGGGGACCTGGTTTAGGGGTGACCTTGTAAAGTAGGGTTGATGGTTGGAGTCAATGATCCTAGGGGTCTTTTCCATTCTTTTCCAACATAGAATGATTCTATGACTCTATGATTATTAATAAGGTTTCAGCATGTAAAACTGCATTTTCTCTACTTCAGCACCAGTTGGGATGTCTTACATTCAACATTTATCTCGTAACTACAATGGAGATGACACAGGCAGCTGTATTCAGGCAGAAGGGGTTTTTTGGCAAGAAATGTACTCCAGGATTACCTTAAAAATACTATCGTGGTCATAGAGATGACTTTTTATAGGAAGATAGGCAAAACTTTTCCATTATTACTATAAAGCACCTGAATAAAACACACATTTAGATGAGAGACGCCTCCACTCTGCTTTCAGTGCCTCAAGTTAAACCCTGCCATTTCACTAACTGCAAGTGACTTAGTTTTACAACAGTGAAACATCCACCGAGACCTAGCAAAGATAGAGCTAATCAACACCCCTGTAAACCTGGCTTATCGAGGAATTTAATTTCATGTTCACAGGTTTCAAGGATTTTTTTTTTCCTCAGAATGTTAACAAGAACAGTTTTAGAGAGGAGAAAATACAGCTCAGGCTTTTGTAGAGCAAATGTACCCGAAACAGACCATTTTAATTTCACTTTTTTAAGAAGTACAATCTAATAGGGACAATATGTCATAAAGAGGAAAATATTTTAAGTTTATTGTAACCAAAAATTGAAATAAAACAGTAATGGGCTTTATTCCCAGAGATGTAGTTCTAGAAATCACATTATTTGGCAAGGAAGAAGCACTCCAGTGTGACTTTTCAAAATAGTTCGTGTGGAAGCCTTCCGACGTTCCTTTGGTATGTTGGATTAATTCTGTCCACAAATGAGAATCTTGTCAAAGCTAATTTGGATCCTGTAGCCTCTTTGGGTCCTCATTTGTGCAGGGAGTATCAGTTGTAGAACACTGAGTTGAGTCACCACGCCTTGATGTGTTTAAAAGTCGTATAGATGAGGTGCTTAGAGATCTGATTTGGGGGTAATAAAGATAACAGTAGGGTTAAAGGTTGGACTTGATCCTGTAGGTCTTTTCCAACCTTAAATGTTTCTGTGATTCTGTGTGAAGCAGAATTAGAAGTGTAGAAAATAGTCCTTTTGTTCTCACTGAAGGATCAATGTGAGAAGGAACTCTTAACAGTGAGGGTGGAAGAGGCTGCCCAGAGAGGTTGTGGAGCCTCCTTCTCTTGGTCTAGGTGATCCTGCTGTGACAGGGGGAATGGACTACATGATCTTTCAAGGTGCCTTCCAACCCCTAATGTTCTGTGATTTTGTAAAGTGACAGTTTTACTAATGATATATTTTCCTAGTAATAGTCCATCGTGTACACGAACCTTTGGTTTCTTTATTAGGGTTTGCACAGAGTGATTCTATGGGTTGGTGAATGTATCTGGCCTAGAGAGGTTTTGATTGGACACTAGGAAAAATTTCTTCACTAAAAGACTGCATGGCTCGAGGGATGGGGCCTTCACCACCTCTTGAGGCAGCCTGTTGTAGGGATTCACCACACTCAGATGCAAGAACTTTTTCCTCCTGTCCAGACCCCATCTGCCCTTTTCCAGCTTTAAACCATGACTCCTCATTCTTTCATTCCCTCCCCTTGTCAACAGTCTTCCTCAGCCTTCTGATAGACCCCTTCCAGGTATTGGAAAGCTGCTATAAGGTCCTAAGGCTCTATGATTCTATGGTGAAAGAGTGGTCAGGGATTGGAACAGGCTGCCCAGAGAGAGGATGGAGTTGCCATCCCTGGAGATGTTCAAAAAGCAAGTAGATGTAGCCCTAGGGAACATGATTTAGTGCACAGGGTTGGGTTGGCTTAGTGGTTAGACTAGATGATCTTGGAGATCTCTTGGAAAGCAGTGTAGGAGAAAGGGACCTCGGGGTCCTGGCGGACAGCAGGATGACCACGACCCTGCATTGGGCCCTTGTGACCAAGAGGGTCAATGGCATCCAGGGGTAGATTAGAAGGAGGGTGGTTAGTAGATGGAGAGAGGTTCTCCTCCCCCTCTACACTGCCCTGGTGAGACCACATCTGGAATATTGTGTCCAGTTCTGGGCCCCTCAGTTCAAGAAGGACACAGAGCTGCTG
>JAOXOE010000632.1:24071631-24107772 GCA_028565055.1 Phoeniculus purpureus | reverse complement strand
CTGTGGCAGGGGGATTGGACTAGATGATCTTTCAAGGTCCCTTCCAATCCCTAATGATTCTATGATTCTATGATAAGGTCTCCCCTCAACTTCCTCTTCTCCAGGCTAAACACCTCCAGTTCCCTTAGCCTCTCCTCATCACTCCTGTCCTCCAGGCCCTTCAACAGTCTGATTGTCCTCAATGTCCTTCTTGTATTGAGGTGTCCAAAACTGACCCCAGTACTTGAGATGAGGCCTCATTAGTGCTGAGTATAGGGACAAGATCACCTCTCTAGTCCTGCTGGCCACACTACAGCTGATGCAGGCCAGGATGCTGATGGCCTTGTTGGCCACCTGGGCACCCCGCTGGCCTTTTACAGTGGATTTTTTTTTTCTATTCTAGTCCATCCCTGATTCTGGGGCAGCCCAGAAACACTGATTAGCTCTTGTTGCCTTCGGCATTCCTTTCATCCTTACCAGGCATGTGGTTTCTCCAAGTTAAAAGGGCAAAATAACACTGGAGATCAAAATGAACCGTCTCTTAAGAAACCCCCACGGAACTGAACAGCCCAATCTGTTCTGGCTTGTTCAGTTAACAAGGCTGGCAGAGACCAGCAGTACTGCAGGGCACCACAGGGGCAATCCCACACTGCAACCGGATCAAGCTGCCACCTCCGAGCAGGTATCTCCTGTGTGAAGTCCATGCCAATCCTCCCTGGGATTGGACTGCTGGTAATTAGTCTGTGCCTGGTGAAGCCTCAGAGGCAAATGGAATCCAGGTCACCAAAAAAACATGGCCAAGTGTGTCAATGGGACAAGGGTTTGGCTAAACGAACTTTGTATGAAACCCGCGGTGAGATATAATTGCGGGGGGGGTGCGTGTGTGAGGGGGACGCATCTGACCTCAGCACTGCCCTTGGGGACAGTTCAATCACAGAATCATCAAGGCTGGAAAAGACTTTCAAGATCATAGACTCACAGAACATTAGGGATTGGAAGATCATCTAGTCTGATCATCAAGATCCAACCGTTCTCCCCATAACCCGCAACCACTAACCCAGCTCCTCAAACATCCTGGCTGCCCGGTTGTCGAACCCCTCCACAGACGGTGCTTCTACCACCACCTCCCTTGGCAGCCTGTTCCAAGGCTTCTTCACTGTTCGTGGGAAGAAGTTCTTCCTAAAATCCAGTCTGACCGTCCCCTGGCACAACTTGATCTCATTTCCTCTGGTCCTATTGCTAGTCCCTAAGAAGAAGAGGCCAACCCCCACCTCACTCCAACCTCTCTTAATGTAGTTGTAGAGAGCAGTGAGGTCTCCCCTCTGCTTCCTCTTCTCCAGGCTGAACAGCCCCAGTTCTCTCAGCCTCTCTCCATCAGACCTGTTCTTCAGACCCCTAACCAGCCCAGTTGCCCCTCTCTGGCTCCTCTCCAGCACCTCCATGTTCTTTCTGCACTGTGGTGCCCAAAACTGTCCCCAGTACTCAAGGTGCAGCCTCATCAGGGCTGAATACAGGGGCAGGATCCCTGCGTTGGCCCTGCTGGACACACAGGTGCTGGTTCGGGCCAGGTTGCTATTAAATGTGCCCTTCACTTTGTTACGAAGCTAAACAGTGGGTCTGTGAGAACCTCATGAGGTTCAACAAGTCCAAGTGAAAGGTTCTGCACCTGGGTTGGGGCACCCCCAGTATCAGCACAGGCTGGAGGGATCAAGAATAACCCAGCAGATGAAGACTTGGAGGTGTTTCTGGATGAAGAGCTCAGAAAGCCAACTGTATCCTGAGATGAATCAACAGAAGTGTGACCAGCAGGTTCTTCTGCTCTGCTCTGGTGAGATCCCCCTGCAGGGCTGGGCCCAGCTCTGGGCTCCTCAGCCCAGCAGAGACCTGGAGCTGGTGGAAGCCTCAGAAATGCTGCTCTGCGGGTGGAACCCTCTGCTGGGAGGCCAGGATGGGAGAGTTAGGGGGTTGAGCTGCAGAAAAGAAGCTCTGCAAAGACCACAGTGGGGTCTTTGAGCGCTTAAAGGGGCCAGTAAGAAAGATGGGGGCGTACTTTTTAGCAACAAGACAAAGGGTGATGGTTTTAAACTGAAATAGGGAGATTCAGACAAGATAGAAGGAAGAAATTCTTATGATGAGGGTGGTGAAACCCTGACCCAGGTTGTGCAGAGAGGTAGGAGAAGCCCCATCCCTGTAACCATCCCAGATCAGGCCGGACCTCGGGGCTCTGAGTAACCTGCTCTGGTTGGAGATGTCTCTGCTTACTACAGGAAAAGGGATGGACTAGATGACCTTGAAAGGTCCCTTCTAACCCAGATTCCAACTCTGATAATTTTTCCAGACCTTCAGACCAGAATGTGTGAAGCTCCATTCCCTCTCAAACACAGGTAACCTGCTTCTTCAAGGAGGACCTGCTCCAGCTCTGGAGGACACAGGCACACACCATCCTCACCCCGCCCCTGGCTCCCCACAGATGAAGAAGACGGAAGCTTCCAAGCTTCCCTCCAGCACAGCCTGGTTCTCCCGGGAAGACTGAGCAGTTATAAGCCAAATTCCAGCTTCAGAAGCCTCACAGCGCTGTCCTCCAGAAAGAAATCAGGTTCTCCACAATTTCTTTTACACCATTCTTTAATTTCACTCTCTGCTAACCCTGAGGAAGAGTTTGTGAAGCTAGAGGAAACTACTTCATATTTGAAACACAACCAGCAGCTTGGAAACCTTTTTCTTAGGACATGAGAACACGAACATTTCTTTCTGATAAGCTGAACCTTCGCTAAGGCAGAGCCACCTCAGTTTGATTTAACTTGGACACAGCACTAAGTCTATTTACTTTGTTCAAAAAAAGCAGCACTTTGAAGTTGGAAATTACCCTAATTTGAGGAACTTCCTGATTCCAGCAGCACCACTGGCCACCAGCAAACTGGGGCATCGTAAATCCCCAGTGCAGATGCCTGGCAGCGTGGTTCATCCGGACGCTGGGCTGGGCTCAGTACGGATTTCTGAGCCTCACAAGGACGAGTCGACCAGCCAATCACTTCATGAAAATCAATGTCGTTGGCCTGATTTCCCTGGACTGGGGCAAAGTATAGGTGGGCACAAAGCCCACATAACATTTACGCACCACTTATGCTCTTTTTATGTCCTCGTCTGGCCTGAATGATCCACTTTGGCTACCTCTATGCAGGGAATTTATAATGGTGATGGCACTGAAAGTCAACAGCTTCTCTCTGAGTAGACTGTAATTACTTTATCGGTTTATATGGGCAACAGAAACCAAGTGGGGAAAAATCCAGCCTGGCCCCAATGCGAGAAGGTCTTCCCACCCAACATCACAGAATCATTAGGGTTGATTGAACTGGATGATCTTTCAAGGTCCCTTCCAATCTCTTATGTTCTGTGATTCTGTGAAAGAGGCCTCCAAGACCATCCAGTCCAACCGTCAACCTGATCCCACTGCCCACTAAACCCTGTTTCCCAGGTTCATGATCTGCTGGACAGCAGAAAGCACTTCACACTCACAGTTTGCACCTCTAAAGGTGCCCTCACACAGCACAACATTCACACTGGCCCAGGGTGCCCAGAGAACTATCCCAGGTCAAGCTGGACCTTGGGGGTCTAAGCAACCTGATCTAGTTGGAGTTTACAGGAGGGATGGTTGCACTAGAAGACTGCTGAAAGGTCCCTTCCAACTCAAATCATCCTATGATTCCACGAAGGTGTGGAGATTCAGGGTTTAGTACATACAAATAAGAAGTTTCTTTGCTTGATGTAAAGGCCCTAGTAACAACAAGAGAAAGACTGAAAAACACAAACATGAGTCACATCTCTCCCTTTTTAGTGACCTGTCATCTAAAAACTGTCTAGAGGAACACAAGCTTTTTAAGCCTCATCACACCAGGACAGTTGAATTACAGATGCACACTGAGCTTGAAGCAACAATGTAGGTGTGAGGTTGGACAGGACTGACCTGAAGCCCTCGACACAGCCGCTGAACACTGAAGAATCACAGAACGTTAGGGATTGGAAGGGACCTCAGAAGATCATCCAGTCCAGTCCCCTTGCCGCAGCAGGATCACCCAGATCCAGTCACACAGGAACATGGCCAGATGGGTTTTAAACATCTCCAGAGAAGGAGATTCCACAACCCCCCCATGTCCACATATCACCATGTCCACCGACAGAGCGGCTGCCAAGAAGATGGAGACTTCCTTTTCACAATCTCACAGAAAAGACAAGGCGTGATGGGTGATGAATACAAGTTGCTCCTGGGGAGATTTACACTGGACTCTAGAGGGAAAATTTTCACTGTGAGAGGAATGAGACACTGGAATCCTTTTCCCAGGGAAGTAGTGGATTCCACAACAAGAGTATTAAGGCTCAACCTGACAGGGTGCTGGGCCAGCTCATTTCAACCGTTTCTTTAATTGAAAAGAAACAAGTAAATTGATGGATTTGATGATTGTTGGGGTCCTTTCCAACCTGCGATACTGTGAAACTGCTGCTCCAACATCTTATGATGAATCACAGAACATTAGAGATTGGAAGGGACCTTGAAAGATCATCCAGTCCAATCCCTCTGCCACAGCAGGATTCCCTAGATACAGTTGCACAGGAACATGGCCAGGTGGGTTTTCAACATCTCCAGAGAAGGAGACTCCACAAACCCACTGGACAGCCACTTCAAGAGCTCTGTCACCCTCAGCGTGAAGAAGTTCCTTCCAAGTGGGATGCAGAGACGAACAACAACAGCCTCTTTGGCTGTCTCCCTGGTGGAGAGAGAGGGCTGCTGGCTCTGCAGTCACTCACCAAGGGCAGGGAAATGCTGCTTTTCCAAAGGATACGGATGCTGACACAGATCAGCCTTGCCAGCCTTTTCACGTCCATCTGCAGCAGACATTATGGAAAGCCTGGCAACGGCAAGAAGCTATCTAGGCCAGCAAACAAGAGGAAGGATCTGTCAAAGGTTCACATAAGGTAAAAAGCAGAGTCTTCTGGATTGGTTCCACGTAGTAGCAGACAAACCAAAAGCACAGGTTGTTCAGGTCTGCTTTACGTCACTTCAGCTTGAACGTCAGCAATCCCCAACCCGCGACGGCTGAAACCCTATACCCAGGAGATGCTAAAAGTGGCTGCGAGCTGCATGCGAAACTACGACACAACACAGAGTGGTTTCAATCAAAAGCTTCAGTATCACAAAACCCTGCAGAAAGGGTTGGGCTTGATCACACCGAGAGGCCAAAGAGATTTCAAAGTGGCTGAATCACAGAACAAAAGGGATTGGAAGGGACCCCGAAAGATCATCCAGTCCAATCCCTCTGCCACAGCAGGATTCAGCTAGATCCAGTCACAATTAGGGGGTGATAAAACAATGTCTGCTCTACTTTCACTTTGCTGCTTCCTTCCAGGTTTCCAGCAGAAATAGAGAATGTTAGAGGAAATCATGTAACGACTATTTGATAAATTACAGCAGAATAAGGTGGTTTTTGTCCTAAATGGGATAGACTGGGTTTTTTTCCCCCCTATATTTTAAGAATCTTTTCCTTTTTCTCCAGCTTTATAAGAAAGAACAAACTCCCACCCTCCCCATTCAGGTTGGGTAACTTAAATTTTACTGGAAGAAATACTGAAAGGGGTTTTATTCTCTGTTTTCTTTTAGCTGTGTCTCCCTTAATATTTAATCTGCCACATTTGCAACTGCTGAATTCTGTCTGGAGGCAAACTTGAAAGTTATAGACACGTCCTATACTCCACACTCAGCACGTAAAGCAGAGGAGGGCAATGCAGCTGGGGAAGCGCCTGGAGAATCAATGTGATGAGGACAGGTGGAGAGAGTTGGGGCTGTTTAGTTTGAGGAAGAAGAGGCTGAGGGGAGACCTCATTGTTCTCTACAACTATCTGAAAGGACATCGTGGAGATGTTGGTGCTGGTCTCTTCTCACAGGTCATTAGCAGAAGCAGAGGGAAGGGCTTCAAGCTCCAACAGAGGAGAACTTAAGACTGGACATCAGGAAGAAATTCTTGCTGGAGAGAGTGGTCAGGCAGTGGACTGGGCTGCCCACGGTGGGGGTTGAGTCCCCATCCCCGTATGCGTTTAAAAGTCGCTTAGATGTAGTGTTGGGGGATCTGGTTTAGGGGTGAACTTGGGTGAATTCCAGAGAAAAAGACTATAACTCCCCTGGGAAGCCCCTTCCAGGGTTCTGCCACGCTCACTGGGAAGAAGTTCCTTCTCAAACTGATGGGGAACCTCTTCTGTTCCAGCTCACACTCATTGCCCCTCGTCCTATCAGTAGATGCCACTGAGCAGAGCCTGGCTCCATCCTCCTGACACCCGCCCTTTCTGTATTTATCAACATTCATGGGGTCAATGTGTGAAGGAATCTCATCAGAGCTCCACCTGTCTGGAAAAGACAACTGACAACATCTCTGCCCCTCTGTGGGCCTCTCTGCAAGAAACCACATCAGACCTGCAAAGGCAGCTCTGCAGCCGTGGCGCCTGCCTTGGAACTGAAGAAGCCGGACTACATAACCTTTCCTTCAAATTAATTTTCTGCCATCCAGCTACAGCAGTTCATTTTTTCCCTCTGAATGGGATCTAATAAGACCTAATAGGTGATAAATCAGTTTCCTGGTTTAGGGCATTAAGAAACTGCAGCGATACGTTCTGCTAGACCAGTAAGGTCTATGGCACTCTGCTCCACAACAAGCGGGGCATTAAATGGTCTTAAATCATCAGGCTGTCCCATTCCCAGCTCCATGACCGCTGCTGCGGCTTTGAAATTTCAGGAGGAGGAATCATTCTTTACGGGCAACTCTGCAGTAGCTGCAAGCAAAGCAATTTAAAAAACAAAACCCGCTTTAGGAGAGCAGTTGGGCTCCCGCACGGCGCTTCTGCTAACAAATTACTTGGCTCCGGCGGGTTTAAACAAAACAAATGGGTTTATCAAATTATCGTGATGTAAACAGATAGAGAAGTTGTTTCCTATCAACAAATCCATTATCAACTGACATCGACCTGGGGATTATTTAGGCAGCGTCTATTCATCCCGGCTAATTTGGCAGTTCATTATTAGAACGGAAGCATCGCACACGACACACTCTGGTTCTCAGGGATAATTCCATGATGCTGTATCATAGATTCATAGAATCATTCAGGTTGGAAAAGACCTTTGGGATCATCAAGTCAAACCGTATGGGGCCCGATCCACCTTGTTAGAGGAGAAAGGTGGAAGGAGAGAGATACACAGGTTAACGGCACAGCTGGCCCTGTGTCAGAGTGTTTCCGTCTCAATTACAGATAACAACAGGTTTTTGGTGAGGCTGACTCTTACTCCTGAGGATATAACCCACACTCCAAAGCTTTCTGTTCTGTGTTTAATCTTATATATCCAGCTGCAAGGAGAACCATAGAATCATCAGAGTTGGAAAAGACCTTCAAGGTCATCAATTCCAACCGTCCACCCTACAACCCCCAACCACTAACCCAGCTCCTCAAACACCCTGGTTGCCAGTTTGTGGAAGCCCTCTCCGTCCCTGGGCAGCCTGTTCCAAGGCCTCCCCACTCTTTCTGGGAAGAAGCTTTTCACAAGATCCAACCTGACTCCATTTCCTCTTGTCCTAGCACTAGTCCCTAGGGAGAAGAGGCCAACATCCACCTCACTAAATCCTCCCTTCACGTAGCTGTAGTGAGCACTGAGGTCTCCTTTCAGCTTCCTCTTCTCCAGGCTGAACAGCCCCAGCTCCCTCAGCCTTTCCTCATCAGACCTGGAAGACACCGTGGAAGTGCTGGAATGGGCTGTCCAGTGGGGTTGTGGAGTCTCCTTCTCTGCAGACATTTAAAACACTCCTGCTGTGCTACTGGATTTAGGGGATCCTGCTCTGGCGGGATGACTGGACTAGATGACCTTTCAAGGTCCCTTCCAATCCCTAATGTTCTGTGATAACCCTCAGCAGAAAGGTGGGACTCAGGACGGACCATCTAGGTTAAACTTCACTCAAGTGCCTCCTTCTGCAGGTTGTCAATATTTGTCTATAGACATGTTAACCTTAAAAATTAAGTCCTAGCATGACCTTCCTTAGTTTTGTAAACAATTTTGACTGATTTTTACACTTAGACACCCAAGCTATCCCTGGATGTGTTTATAACACATCCCTGGATCTGGAGATCTGGTTTAGGGGTGAATATTTGAGTAGGGTGGATAGTTGGACTCTGATCCAAGGGTCTTTTCCAAGCTGAATGATTCTGTGATTCTATGAACTACCTCCATCTGAGTTAGGGGTTAAAATTCACAGGGAAAACGTGCTGGTGATGGAAAGCAGAACGTTTCATGTGACAATAATATATGACATGAGTTCTACTCCTCACTGTTGTTGTTCACCACATGAGCACAGGCAAATTACTTCATTCCTCCATTAATCAACTTGAACATCTGTAAGGTCAACATAGTGCAGATGATCTTCTCCAGATGCTCCCAGATTCTTATGGAAATAAATCAAATTAATATTATTGTTGCTACAAAAGCCATCACTATAAATCCAACTTTATGGCTAAAGGAGCATCTTTGACACTGGCACCCCTTTAGCAAAGAGGAGCTGAGCAAGTTGGTGAAGTTTTATTTACCCACACTACCCATTTGTTTGGGTAACAAACTCGAAATGTTATTTCACAGATTAAAATACAAGAAGAAGGAATGGAGATACCTGCAGATGGAATCACAGAACATTAGGGATTGGAAGGCACCTCAAAAGATCATCTAGTCCAATCCCCCTGACACAGCAGGATCACCTAGATCAAGTTGCACAGAATATAAAGGTGGGTTTTAAATGCCTCCAGAGAAGGAGACTCCACAACCCCCCTGGGCAGCCTGTTTCAGTGCCCTATCACCCTCACTACAAAGAAGTTCCTTCTCATATTCCTATGGAAACTCCTATGTTCCAGCTCACATCCACTGCCCCTTGTCCTATCGCTAGATGACACTGAGAAGAGCCAGGCTCCATCCTCCTGATACCCACCCTTCAAATATTTATAGACATTAATGTGGTCACCCCTCAGTCTCCTTTCTCCAAGCTAAAGAGACCCAGCTCCCTCAGCCTCTCCTCATCAGGGAGATGCTCCACTCCCTTCATTATCCTTGTTGCTCTGTGCTGGACTCTTTCCAGCAGCTCCAGGTCCTTCCTGAACTGAGGGGCCCAGAGCTGGACACAGTACTCCAGATGTGGTTTGACCAGGGCAGAGTAGAGAAGGAGGAGAACCCCTCTTGATCTGCTAACCATCCCTGTTCTGATCCACCTCAGGATGTCGTTGGCCTGCTGGCCACAAAGGGTCCATTGCTGGGTCATGGTCATCATGCTGTTTGCAACTGATATTATTTGTGTTTTATTTATAACCTATCTCTTTTAACCCCAGAATTATCAAGGCAGGAAAAGTACTCTAAGCTCATCCAGCCCAGACCAGGACCTAACATCACCCCAGCAGCCACACCAGGGCACTAAGGGACACAGCCAGGCTGTCCTTCATCATCTGCAGGGATGGCGACTCCACCACTGCCCTGGGCAGTCCATTCCAGGTTCTGACCACCCTTTCTGTGAGGAAGGGCTTCCTAACATCCAAGGAAACTACAACCAATTACCTTTTCTCTTCCCAAAGAAGTACTGTGACTGCAGCCAGATCTGAATGTGTAGGTTCAGCTCAGTATCAGCTAAAGCTGCTGCATCTCTGGCTCCATATCGAGCAGATGTCACACAGACCACATCTCACGACCCCGGCAGATCCAGGAGCTATTTGTTCCACACTCACAGATGGCCTCGGCAAATGCCCAGCGAGCGCGATGAGCACAGAACACCCGGCACTTATACCAGTGTCTCCTGGAACTGCTGTGTACGTGGCCATGGCCAGAACTTCAGGCAGCTGAGCTGCTGCTCTAGGAGGCTACTGGACGATGGGAAATACCCGGAGAGAGGAAAAAGACTCAACAAAAAGAAAAAGCAGGAAAAAACAAAAAGAAAATCAGCCTTTTTTTTCTAAATCACAGTAAAATTTGAAGCAGAATTTAGAGGCAACCTTAGATCTATAGAAGAATCAAAGCAATAATTTGTTTAAATAGATGTTTCAGTGTCCCAATGGAAAAACTTCATGGAAAGAAAAGTTTGCAAAGGAAAGATGACATCTTTATACTTCCCTCTTCCAAATGCAACCTCAGGGTGCCCAGCATTAGGAAAACTCCTTCTGCTGTGGAACAAAAGGCACTGAAGAGCAGGGAAAAGACCCAACACAACCAAATTGGTTCATTAACACTGTAATTAACACAGTAGGAAACAACCTGGTGGCAACTCCTGCACTACCTGACATTCGTCCTTTCTGAGGATCCTTTCCAGCTTAACCCAGTAAATCTCTTCTACTCCATGAGAACGTTCTGCTGGCCATCACCCGCATTAATTTACCATCTAACATCTCTGTCCACAAAACACAGTTCAACCTTGAATCAGCTGAAAATCTTGCAAAAGCAGTGAGCACCAGTAAACATCGTCTCACCAAAGAGATCTCACGTTACCTGGGGAGTATCGCTATCATGTGCCTCATGTTTTCTGGGAGCCATACCCCACCAGTCTGCTTGACAGACTGGAAAGACAGTGTTTATCACAGAATCACAGAACATTAGGGATTGGAAGGGACCTGGAAAGATCATCCAGTCCAATCCCCCTGACACAGCAGGATCCCCTAGATCCAGTCGCACAGGAACATGGCTAGGTGGGTTTTTAAATGTCTCCAAAGAAGGAGATTCCACAGTCTCCTTCTGAGCAGCCCCTGTCACTATCACCATGAAGAAGTTCCTTCTCTCCTGTTCCAGCTCACACCCAGTGCTCCTTGTCCTATTATTGGTGCCCCTCAGCAGAGCCTGGCTCCATCCTCCTGACACTCATCTTTTCCATATTTATCAACATTCATGGGGTCACTCCCCAGTCTTCATTTCTCCAAGCTCAAGAGACTCAGCTCCCTCAGCCTTTCCTCATCAGGGAGAGGATCCACTCCATCATCTTTGTGGCTCTGCACTGGACTCTCTCCAGCACCTCTGTGTCCCTTTTTAACTGAAGGGCTCAGAACTGGACACAATACTCCAGATGCAAACAGATCTACAAATTAATCTTCCTGATCATCCAGTCTTGCAGCCACACTGCTCACTCCATAGGTGCTCAGGATCCCTTCCAGTGTGTATTAGCCCAAAGCCTTTCTACTTCTTCATCTATCAGCTACTAGCCACCCACCCCAGTCCCACGTTAAATCAAGTCCACTACTGTATTTCATCCATCACACTTGAACAGGGCAGGATTTCCACGTCAGAACGAGGGAAGAGCTTTAAGAGAAACCCATAAGTAAAAGGGACGAGATACTTTGTAGGAGAGAGAACAGCTCTGATAAAACTCCCCTCCACACACTGCATGGGGCAGGTTTACAAGCGCAAATCAAATCCAGGTTAAACATAAAACGAGGGGAGTCGTAGCCATCAGGAGAGCCCTGGAAAAAGCGCTGAACACGACGGTGGTTTCGCTCGCTGCCTTCCGTGGGGTAATTTTTATCCCCCCTCTGACACTCTCAACAAACAAATTAGCAATTCAGACTCCAGATGTCACGAGGTAGAGAGGAAATTAATGCACCAGTCTGGCTGAAATGAGGCTGAGTGAAAACGCCAGCGCGTTCCCCGTGGACCCGCGTGTCCACACGCAGAGTTGTGCTTTGTGAAGATAATATGCAGAAAGCACTCAGCAAGGCTTTAAAAAATAAACACCTAACCCAATCCTGCTTTATTTTTAGAAAGTTGAGTTGGGGTTTTGCTTCTGTTAAAGAAAAACTTGTAATGTATGGTACAGAGTTTGTCGCTGGCAATGTTCTCACTTTCTCCTGAGGGCTTTTTATCTCCTGTGGGGTGTTTTTTCCTCTCTAACACAAATAATCAGCTTGAAATCCTGACTAACGAACAATGAAACCAACTCATGTTAAGGTAGAAGTGCTGGATGTCTAAACCCTAAGTCGACTCTTCAAATATGGAACACAGTAGAAGATCAGAGAATCACAGAAACACAGATCATTAGGGATTGGAAGGGACCTCGAGGATGCAAGTTGGAAGAAAAGTCTGATGAGGAGAGGCTGATGGAGCTGAGGGTGTTGAGCCTGCAGAAGAGGAGACTTCAGGGGGGACTTCTCCCTCTCTCCAACTCCCTCAAGGGAGGTTGCAGTCAGAAGGAGGTCAGGCTCTTTGCCCAGGCAACCAGGGCCAGGACGAGAGGGCAGGGCCTGAAGCTGCTAGGGGAGGATTAGGTTGGATATTAGGAAGCCCTTCCTCATGGAAAGGGTGATCAGACCCTGGACTGGACCACTCAGAGCAGTGGTGGAGTCCCCATCCCTGGAGGTGTTGCAGGACAGCCTGGCTGTGGCCCTGAGTGCCCTGGTGTGGCCGCTGTGGTGATATTAGGTCCTGGGCTGGGCTGGCTGAGCTCAGATGGCTTTTCCAGCCTCAATCATTCTGTGATTCAGTAAAATCTCAGTTTGATCTAAATATCCAAACAAAACCATCAACAGATTTTGGTGAACTTCCACATTTCTTATGAGCAAGGCTGATGTTGGAATTTCAAGCATATTTCACACGTTGGCTGAATAAATCACAAATGTAAGCATAAATTTTTCATGATTTCTCCAGAAATTCCTCATTTCTTGTTGTCAGTTGTCTGGGCACAGAGCAAAATATATGAAGCTGTGAAACCATTAGACTAATTAAGACAACTGTCTGCTTTTGGTAGTGTTGGACAAGCACTGGATGATGCTGTCACCCAGGATGGACATCAGGAGACATCCATAGAAACACAGAGAACTTAAACGCAACCTTCAGCAGCACTGATTACTTGGTGATCATCTCCAAAGTCCCTTCGCTTTTCCATTTATTACTTCTTTGTTGATTCACAGAATCACAGAACATCAGGGATTGGAAAGGACCTCGAAAGATCGAGTCCAATCCCCCCACCACAGCAGGATCCCCTAGATCCAGTCACACAGGAACATGGCCAGGTAGGTTTCAAATATCTCCAGAGAAGGAGACACCACAATCCACCCTGGGCAGCCCCTTCCAGTGCTCTGTCACACTCATCATGAAGTTGCTCAGAGCTCCAATGTCCAACTTGACTGGGAATGGCTCCAGGGATGGAGCTTCTCCCACCTCTCTGGTCAACCTTGACCAAGTTTCACCACCTTCAGCCTTAAAATGTTCTTCATTCTGTCTCATCTGAATCTCCGTCATCCCTTGTCCCATCACAACAGGTCTTGCTAAGAACTCATACTCCATTTTCTTTTGTTTCACTTCAGGACCAAAAGAGTGGGATACTCACCTTCCTCAATCACAAAACCAAGAGTTTACTGAAGTGGTGGAGATTCTTGGCTTTTGGACACCATTAGACTTGACAAGAAAAGAGTGAGTGAAGAATCACAGAACTTTAGGGATTGGAAGAGACCTCGAAAGATCATCAAGTCCAAACCCCCCCTGCCACAGCTGGATCCCCTACATCCAGTCGCACAAGAACACGGCTAGGCAGGTTTAAAACATCTCGAGGAGACTCCACCACCGTCCTGGGCAGCCCCTTCCAGTGCTCTGTCACCCTCACTGGGAAGAAGTTCCTTCTCAGATCGATGTGCAACCTCCTCTGTTCCAGCTCACACCCACTGCCTCTTGTCCTATCATTAGCTGACACTGAGCAGAGCCTGGCTCCATCCTCCTGACAACCACCGTGCACATATTTGTAAACATTAATGATGTCACCTCTCAGTCTCCTTTTCTCTAAGCTCAAGAGACCCAACTCCCTCAGCCTTTCCTCATAAGGGAGGATGAAGAAATGGATGCAGAAAGCAAGTCCTCAGTCTTCCAGAGAAATTACAGTAGAGTCAAGAAAATGCTCTTCAAGGAGAACCAAGGCCCTGCTCCCTTCCCTTAGCAGTTCTGCCTGTATCAAAACCTAGTTAGGGTGAAAAATGAGCTCCCAAAGTTTGCTGTGCACAGGCAGATGAGCCATTTGAAGGAAAGCCAACCTTGGCCCACATTTGTATAATTTCATTGCTTCACAAAGGTAACTCCAGCTCTGACCATGGCAAGGAGCCCACACGCAGTGATCCCTCGCTACAGCTCTTCATCAGTATTCACCTGAGAAAGGCCGTTCTGCTTCTTGGCATTCCTGCAGAAGAAATAGATGGGGGAGCTGGAAAAGATGAGGAATAATTCTTCACAATCACAATCATCCTCCCCCCACCCCCGCATCTCCCTGCTGAGGAAAGGTTGAGGGAGCTGGGTCTCTTGAGCTTGGAGAAAAGGAGACTGAGGGGTGACTCCATTAATGTTGACACATATGGAAAGGGTGGGTGTCAGGAAGATGGAGCCAGGCCCTAAGATTCAACAACTTTTTCCTCCTGTCCAGCCTCAATCTGCCCTTTTCCAGCTTCAAACCATGACCCCTCGTCCTAATGTTCCCTGCCCTTGTGAACAGTCTTCCCCAGCCTTCTGAGAGGTCCCTTTCAAGGATTGGAAGGTCACTATAATTACAGAATCAGTAGGGATTGGAAGAGACCTCAAAAGATCATCTAGTCCAACCCCCTGCCACAGCAGGATCACCTAGACCAAGTCACACAGGAACATACCCAGGCAGGTTTTAAATGTCTCCAGAGAATAAAGTTCTCCCCAGAGCCTCCTCCAGGAGGCAGAAAGGTGGGAGAGGGAACAAATACAAACCCTTTGTAGTGCCACATCTCCCTTTAAAATCTCATTGGTAAAAACATGCAAGAGCAGGCTGGATGGGGCTCACGGCAACCTGGTCTGGTGAGAGGTGTCACTGCCTGTGGCAGGGAGTTGGAACTAAATGATCTCTGAGCTCCCTTCCAACCCAACCCAGTCTGTGATTCTATGAACTAAAATTCATTCATTCATGGGATATCTTGTAAGAGAGCCGTCACAAAGCCATCAACCATCTTCTCCTACATCTTTCTCACGTTTCCAGCTTCACGAGTGCCTTTGTCACTCCTTACACGCTGCAGACATGACCATTAAACTACAGAGAACCAAACACAGAGGGCAACAAAACCACCAATTATGGAATCCCTCATGTCTCAGAAGAACAATTCCCACATGAAAACATCATTAATGTCACACAGGTCATTTGTTTCAGGCTAATGTAGGATCATCGGGTTCCCTCCACAAAGCTACTGCAGGAACTGAAACTGATTTTCACAGGTAATGTGAGAAAAACAGAGAAGAGAAATGGAACCCAGAGAAGGTGGATACAACCTTGCCCATCCCATCGAGCCCATGTAATGCATCCTTGTGAAGGAGGAATCCAATGGACACTCACCTCTAGAACACTGGCTCTACATCAGATGCAAAAAGACCCCTGAGCCAGCTCACAGTCTGCCAGAGCAAAGGAAGGTGTCGGAAAACTTAACGAACTCATTGAGGGGGGGATGATATCGAACCTAGTGAGAGCTCTGTGATACGGAGAGGTGGCGATTCTCACCCCACAGCAGGAGCTCTGAGATGAACTTCAGCGAGCTGTCACACCACAGCTGCAGATGGCAGGTTCAGGGATGAGCTCTACCTTCAGATGTCTCTCTGAAGCTGCATGCAGGGATCCTTTCCATTTTACTGATAATCATTCTGCCCTTAAAAATGACTGTTTTCACACCTTCTGGGCCAGCTATACACTCATGGAACTTCAGTTATTTCACTGAAACTGCTGGCAACCAGCAGACAACTCCCACTAAGGCAGGAGCAAAGCTGAAGGCGAGGGCTTAGCCAACCTCAACATACCACTGGGGGGTGGAAAAGGGCAGCAGAGGACCAGCAAAGGCATTTCCAGCAGCCAGAATGGCAGCAGGCTCTGTGCACAGGCTTTGGAAGGAGGAATGAAGGTCTTAGGTGCTGCCCTGCAAAAGCTTTCCCAATACAGGACACAAATCTGGAGATCAAAGCTGCCATCAGTGGCAGAGCAAAGGTAGTCATGCCCTTGAATGCACCGATCAGCAAACACCCTTGGCAGCTCCACGGGTATTTGGTGAATGCAAATATACAATGAACTGAACGAAGGAAAAGGTTTGTTTCTAACATCTTGCATGTTATCGCTTGCAAGACTCCAAAGGAAGAGGTAATTTGACCCATTCCAAGAGCAGGAGCTGCACAGCAGTGTTGGACAGAAGGAAGCCCCAGTATCGATCATTTCTGACAGAAATGATGACAAATATCCATTACCAGTGCCAGTGATGCTCTGACTGTGGCTAAACAGGCAATTAATTTCTGTTATTGTTATAATTGAGGCTGGAAAAGCTCTCTGAGCTTATCCAGACCAGACCAGGACCTAACATCACCACAGCAACCACACCAGGGCACTAAGGACCACAGCCAGGCTGTCCTTCAACAGCTCCAGGGATGGGGACTCCACCACTCCCCTGGGTAGACCATTCCAGCCCTGACTTGCCCTTTCCGGGAGGAAGTGTTTCCTAACTTACCTTATAATTTCAATCTGCTCATCTACCAGTGTCTCTGGTTTGTTAGTCTCTGCTTAAAGGGAACATGAATCCTTCCCACAGAAGGAGGAGAAGCATCACCTGTCAATCAGGGTTTAGCTAATGGTGCTGGCAATGCCATTGAGAGAGAGAAAATGACTTTACACTCCTCCCATTCAGTGAAACAAACCTTCACACTGGTGAGAGGCAATGACCTGGTACCTCTTTTCTCCCTAAATGCCCTCTAAGCTCGTATTGTCCTATAATCACACACGATTGCACAAGCTGCTATGTCAGAGCATGAATAACTCTGGTTTTTTAAACCCCAGTTATTGCTGCAATGGCTGTGCTCTGTCCCAACTGGAATCGTTTGTTTTCCAGAATCTGTCCAGGAAATAATTCTGATCCTAAAATTTAATCACCCCAAAAAAGGCCTCACTGGTTTTTTGCACATCAAGGCTGCTGCTCTCAGCAGCTGAAGAGCTACATGATTGATTGTCATTTAAAAAGGGACAAAAAACACCCTGCAATGAACATGATGGCAAGTTAACAGCAAACAGAGCTCTAGGAATATTTTAGCCAAATCATATTAAATTAATATTTTTGTGAATGGTTTAAAAATCAGATTGTAATAAGAAAATCTATTTTATAACCATAAATCAGCTCTGTTTAATCAAGCTACTCCTCCTGCTGCATCACCTTCACGTGCCACAAGCACGTGGCATGACAACTCAGAACAAAATCCAGTATAAAACCAGCATTTCAAATGATGCAGGAAAATCATCACCAATACCCTAATATGGACAGTGGAGGAGTTGACATCCCTGGAGGAGTTGAAGGCCAGCCTGGCTGTGGCCCTCAGGGCCCTGGTCTGGCTGCTGTGGCGATGTCAGGTCCTGGGCTGGGCTGGATGAGCTCAGAGGGCTTTCCCAACCTCAATAACTCAGTGATGCTGTAATACTGTCATTTTCAGGGAAGTCAGAGGTTTTACTCTCCCCAAGAATTCTCACGGAATTTCCATAGGAATAATAATGGCAATTATATATAAAGATAAATATGTAAATCTATATAATATATAAATATACATAAATGCATATATTAAAAAGTTATAGAAATATAAATTATATGATCATAAAGAGATGATGAAGGAAGTGGAACACCTCCCTTATGACGAAAGGCTGAGGGAGCGGTGTCTCTTGAGTTTGGAGGAGACGGAGGGGTGACCTCATTAATGTTAATAAATATGTGAAGAGTGGGTGTCAGGAGGATGGAGCCAGGCTTTGCTCAGGGGCATCTAATGATAGGACAAGGGGAAATGGGTGTGAGCTGGAACAGAGGAGGTTCCATATAAACATGAGAAGGACCTTCTTCCCAGTGAACGTGATGGAGCCCTCTAAGGGGCTGCCCAGGGGGGTTGTGGAGTCTCCTTCTCTGGAGATGTTTAAAACCCTCCTGGCCGCGTTCCTATGCAACTTGATCTAGGGGATCCTGCTGTGGCAGGGGGATTGGACTAGATGATCTTTTGAGGTCACTTACAATCCCTGATGTTCCGTGTAATCCTGTACTTCCATTTCTAATCTACAAATAAAACAGTCTTTTCTTACTCCTAAGAGCTGTGATCTTGGATGTTTTTCCTAACACTGGAAAAGACGAACAAAACTGAAGCATAAAAGAGCAGCACATGTTTCACTTACTAGGTATTTTTAAACGTGCAAAGGTAGGAAATGAAACCAGGATGGCAAAATAATGAGTTTAAGTGAAAATTACTACACCTTGAGTGGTAAAAATAGACATCACATGGCGTCAGCTTTTATCGCTCGTCAGAGCAGAGCCCTGCTCACATGCTTTTGGATTTAACACCTTCAGAGTCATTGAGTTACCCACTTCATGCTGCTGCTTTTCTGAGAAACAGGAATTCGCACATTACTGCTCATGGCACGCAGTCTGTGCCAGGGAGGAGGAGGAATTGGGGAAGAAAAGAGGGTAAGAAAAACAAAAGAGAAAAAAAAGAAAAACAAAAATAAAAGGGGAAAAAAAAAAAGGAAGAGGAAAAATGACACAGAAAAGAACAGAACTGTTTAGGTCAGGAAAGACCTTTAAGATCATTGAGTTCAACCATGAACCCAGCTGGTCCAAAGCCACTGCTGAACCCTGGTCCTGAGCTCCAGAGCTCCATGACTGTGAAACACAGCGAGGAATGGCGGTTCAACTCCTTGCCTGGGCAGCTTGTTCCAAGGCCTGACGACCCTTTCCAGGAAGAAGTTTTTCTTCAGGACCAACCTAACCATCTCCTGGGGCAGCTTGAGGCCATTTCCTGTAGTCCCATCACTTGTTCCTTAGGAGAAAACAACAACTCCCACCTCTCTACACCCTTCTTTCAGCCTCCTCCTCTCCAGACTAACCAGCCCCATCTCCCTCAGCTGTTCCTCAAAAGGTTTGTTCTCCAGATCCTTCACTAATGTCATTGTCCTTCTCTGCACCTGCTCCAGCATCATCTTCACCAAAACCCAAACACATGAAGCCCATAAGTTGGACCATATAACAATGATGCTTTAATGCTGGAAACCATTATTCCACCTGTCGTTTCCAGCAGAGAATAATGACAACATAAGTAGAAGCTGTAGATGTTCTGGAGGTGGGGTAGGACAGGGCTGTGACATCTCACCCATAGATCCACAGTTTTGGCAGCTTCACTAGCACAGAAGCTGCTGCTTAACTTTTCTACTGCAAGTGCTCACAGATTCCAGAACTCAAAGAGAAAAACAGATCCAGTAACTCCAGTGGCCACCACAACAGCAACTGGTCATCAAGCACAACAACTCATGGCTGGGATAAAATACCCTGCTCTGGGGGATGTTTCTTAGGGTCCGGAGAATCAATCTGATGAGGAGAGACTGAGAGTTTGGGCTGTTTAGTTTGAGGAGGAGGAGGAGGCTCTCTACAACTATCTGGAAGGACACTGTAGAGATGGGGCTGGTCTCTTCTCGCAGGTCATGAGTGACAAAAGCAGAGGGAAGGGCTTCAAGCTCCAACAGAGGAGGGTTAGCGTGGACATCAGGAAGAAATTCTTCACAGACAGAGTGGTCAGGCACTGGACTGGGCTGCCCAGGGTGGTGGTTGAGTTCCCATCCCTGGATGTGTTTAAAAGTCACTTGGCTGTAGTGTTGGGGGATCTGGTTTAGGGGTGACCTTATAGAGTAGGGTTGATGGTTGGACACAATGATCCCAAGGGTCTTTTCCAACCTCTATGTTTCCTATCCTCCCACTAAGGCAACCATCAAGGGAAAAGCAGCCTATTCCTTCAAGGAATCTCAGCCTTTTGAGTAAGAAAAAACTCTCTCTGTGTTATTTTAAACATAGTCAAGTATATTCATTTTACTCCCAGGTCCAGTTAATCTGACAGGTGCAGCACTAAACCAAACTCCTGTAAGGTCTTTATGGAAAAGGTCAGTCCATTATGCAACCAGGTTTTGTGGACAGCACTAAAAACATCCTTCCATGTCCTGAAAGAGCACTTTAATGTCATTTACCAACAAGCACTTCTCTCTTTTAATTACAGACAGAGACCAAATTCTGGGCACCTGGGTTCATTAGGAACACTGGCTCTTAAGAACGATACCTCCCTTTAAAGATACCTGCCTCTATCTCTAGGTGGGAAGTTTTTCTACTCAGAGAGATATCTGGCACTAAAGAAAACCGAAATTGCTCCTGTTTAAAGTCTTGTTTCCTTTCATTGTTGAATAAAACCACCTTGTTGTTCAACTGCATGTCTGGACTCATAAACTTTCTAAGTAAGCACAAAGTCCTGGAGGAAATGTATTAACAGCCAGGAAAAGCAGCATCAATTCCTTTGAATCAAAGCTTTTCCAGCTTTTCAGACTTTTAGCCGTTCTCCTTCTAAGACACAATTGCATTACAAACAATTTCTTCATCACAATATCCGACTTGGAAATGTAAAAGTGTTCCTGTATTGCATAACAACCACATGCAGGAGATATTTTAGTGTTCACACAGAAACACAGAACATTAGAGATTGGAAGGGACTTTGGAAGATCAGCCAGTCCAATCCCTCTGCCAAAGCAGGGTCCCCTAGATCCAGTCACAGAGGAACATATCCAGGTGGGTTTTAAACGTCTCCAGAGAAGGAGACTCCACAGCTCCACTGGGCAGCCCCTTCCAGGGCTCTGGCACCCTCACCGGGAAGAAGGTCCTTCTCACATTAATGTGGAACCTCCTCTGTTCCAGCTCACACCCACTGCTCCTTGTCCTGTCACTGGGTGTCCCTGAGCAGAGCCTGGCTCCATCCTCCTGACACCCACCCTTCTCATATTGATCAACGTTCATGGGATCACCCCTCAGTCTCCTTTTTTCTAAGCTCAAGAGATCCAGCTCCCTCAGCCTTTCCTCAGCAGGGAGATGCTCCACTCCCTCCATCATCTCTGTGGCTCTGAGCTGAACTCTGTCTAGCAGCTCTGTGTCCTTCTGGAACTGAGGGTCCCACAACTGGACATACTATTCCGATATGGTCTCAGCAGGGCACAGTAGAGGGGGAGGAGAACCTCCCTCAATCTGCTAACCACCCCCATTCTGATCCACCCTAGGATGCCATTGGCCTTCTTGGCCACAAGGGCACACTGCTGGCTCCTGGCCATCCTGCTGGCCACCAGGACCACCCAGCCCACAAGTCAAGTTTACTAATAAACTCTTTGCTCATGGTGTTAATACAGCTCTGAAACCAGTACCTATTTGCACCCTGGAGCCATTCAAAGTCAGGCTAGATGGGGCTCTGGGCAAACTGGTCTGGTAAGCAATGGCCCTGCTTGTTGTAGTGGGGGCTGGACTAGATGGCCCTTGAAGGTCCATTCCAACCCAACACATTCTATGACCTATGTGGGTCTTTTAGGAAATGAAAGAAAAGAATTCCAAGTTTCTTGGTGCTTCTTTCCTGAGAGACTGGTTGGGCACTGGAACAGGCTGCCCAGGGAGGTGGTGGAGTCCACGCCCCTGGTGGTGTTTAAAAACCGAGTAGCTTGAGCACTTGAGGCCATGGTCTAAAGGTTAGGGAGCTGTTGGGATGAGGGCTGGACTTGATATACGGCAGGTCTTTTCCAAACATCATGATTCTATGATTCATCCTGCCACCCCATATATCTGATACTGCTTAATGGTCTCTAAAGCTGTGTTGTGTCACTGCATCACCCGTAGTTTTCTGTCCAGAATCTTGTTCATCCTTAACAAGTCTCTTTCCCCTCTTGTGAAACCCATCCATAGCTCAGGATGGATTTTAAATCAGAGCTTTTTCAACCTGCCCCTAATTTGACAGATCCAACCTGACTGGTCAATTATGTAAGTGCAAAGAGCCCATTTTCATCCATTTATGATGAAGCCCAGCGTCGTCGATTTGTTTCTCTACGCCCATGTAAAGCCGGGCAGAATATTGCAATTAAGGAAAACTTCAATAATCTCAAACCCAATTTTGGTTTTGGCTGTGGGTTACCTGTCAGGAAGAATCACCCTCAGGCAGCTGAAGTCTCTGCTTCATTTTAAGGCACACAGCTACGCAAAACTTGCTCCAGTCCATAAGCACTTTGGTGATGGACAGTCACAGAGAGAGCTGCAGTGAATTCTGAAAGCACAGGATGGATGTGACAGGTACTGCTATGACAACGCGGGAGCAGAACAGCCTACATCTCCCTGGAAGCTCTGAAAAGAAATGTGTACAAGACATGCTGGCAACAGGAAAAGGCACCCGTTTGGGGGCAATGGGTGTGAGCTGGAACAGAGGAGGATCCACACCAATATGAGAAGGAACTTCTTCACAGTGAGGGTGACAGAGCCCTGGAAGGGGCTGCGCAGGGGCGTTGTGGAGTCTCATTCTCTGAAACACTTAAGAATCATAGAATCACTCTGGCTGCAAAAGACCCCTGGGATCGAGTCCAACCAGGTACCCTACTTTACAAGTTCATCCTTAAACAACATCCCTCAGCCAAACAATCTTTAAACACATTCAAGGATGGTGACTAAACCACCTCCCTGGGCAGCCTATTCCAGTGCCTGACCACCCTTTCTACTACCCACCTGGATATGTTCCTGTGCGAGCAGGGGATCCTGCTGCGGCAGGGGGATTGGACTGGATAAATGGTCCCTTCCAATCCCTAATGTTCTGTGATTGTGCGATTCTGTTACTCAGATTCTCCTTCCTCCTCTTTCTAAGGCTCTCTGGCTTTTCCCACTGAATTCATGATGCTTCTGGGCTGGGCTTTCAGGAGGAAACACACCTCCACCCACCTGCAAAGCCAAGGCAATGCTAGAGGGGACCAGGTACCACCTAGAAAGACAGATGGCGGCACTAGAATCACAGAACATTAGGGATTGGAAGGGACTTCAAAAGATCATCCAGTCCAATCCCCCTACCACAGCAAGATCCCCTAGATCCAATTGCACAGGAACATATCCAGGCAGGAGCTCATTCCTGCATGAGAAGCATCTCATCCCTTTTTTCTGTGACTTCAAAAGGCAACGTAACCAGGTATTTTATGTAAATGTGGACATTAGACACAACAAAAAATAGAACAGAAAACATCACATTCACTTCTCACAGGCAGCTCACCTTCCGCTGCAACAGCTGCAGATGAAAGTAGTAGCTACAAATTAATACATCACAAGGGCCACTGAAGGAACTGATTGTCTCAAATGCCAAAAGAAAGACCAAAGACTAAATTATTTCCATTTACAGAAGCGTGTTCTGAGTTCTGCAGTTAAAAGGAACCTAAGTTTAGCTTGTCAGCTGCTGAGAAAAGTTAAAACCAATTCCTGAAACATTTCTGAATCATTTCTACACACGAGACTTAGAAAGGAGGAAACAGCATCACATCCACGGCTTTTTCTTTTCCTTCCAACTTGGTCTAGGTCATCCTGCTGTGGCAGGGGGGATTGGACTAGATGATCTTACAAGGTCCCTTCCAAACCTTAATGTTCTGTGATTCCAGCTACCACTCCAGTTAAAACTCCTCAAAAGCACTGGAGGTGTTTAAGACAAGGGTAGACATTGCACTAGAGGACAGGGTTTAGTGGTGACAACAGGGCTGGGAAAAGGTTGGAACTGATGATCTTGAAAGTCTCTTCTAATGATAGAACAAGGGTCTAACCTGGAACAGAGGAGGTTCCACATCAATATGAGTGTTCCTTAACTTCTTCATGATGAAGGTGACAGAGCACTGGAAGGGGCTGCCCAAGGGTGTTGTGGAGTCTCCTCTAGATATTCTAAGGGTTCTGAATTCAGCAACAATCAATGATATTAATAACACATCCCATCTGGGATTCTCTAGGACTTAGTGTTACGCATGGGGAGAAGAGGAAATTATCTGTCCAGGGAGGTTGTGGAGTCTCCTTTTCTGGAGACATTTAAAACCTGCCTGGAGACGTTCTGTGTAACTTTATCTAGGGGATCCTGTTGTGGCAGAGGGGTTGGACTGGATGATCTTTCCAAGCCTCTTCCAATCCCTAATGTTATGTGATTCCAGCCAAAACTGTTCTGTGATTCTATGATACTTCTGGGAAATGCCTGGAATGAAGAATCTGCTGCTGAAGCGATCCTGGTCCCTATCCTGAAACCCGTCTGACTCTTTGAACTACTAAATATAGTTATTGAAGTTCAGCCTAGATGATCTTTCGAGGTCCCTTCCAATCCCTAATGTTCTGTGATTCTGTGAAACACCTCAGCAGCTGCAGATCTGACCAAGATTCCATTAGCAAGTGCTCAGTGGGTTTGCTGTGCAGTCGCTGTCAACCCAGGTGATAAAACCCCTTCTTTTAATTCTAGCTATATAAAGCCTTTACTTTAATTAGAGTAACTCAGCCTGAACATACAAACCTTATGACAGATGTAATTTAAAGACACGCAGAGTATCTTCAACAGAATTATCAGTGATGTCCTACAGCACAATTTAAAACGACAAGGAGAGTTTTCTTTTCAAGTTGTCTTAGCTTCTTATTTCTAGGCACCCTGATCATTCAGGTGTTTAGGAACCACATGCCAAGAGTTTACCAGCCTTACAAATGCCATTTGAAAAAGAAAAGCCAACAGACAAAAAGCAACATGAATTAAAAATGTAAAAAAAACTCTATGGCCAAAGTGAAGTTGATGTCCAACATTCACAGTGCCAGGGCTCAAGATCACAGGATCACAGAATGACTGAGGCCAGGAAAGCCTTCTGAGCTCATCCAGCCCAGCCCAGGACCTGACATCACCACAGCAGCCACACCTGGGCACTAAGGGGCCACAGCCAGGCTGGCCTTCAACACCTCCAGGGATGGGGACTCCAACACTGCCCTGGACAGTCCAGTCCAGCCTCTGATCACCCTTTCCGTGAGGAAGGGCTTCCTAACATCCAACCTAACCCTCCTCTGGCAGCTTCAGGCCCTGCCCTCTCGTCCTGGCGCTGGCTGACCCCCACCTGACTCCAACCTTCCTTCAGGGAGTTCGAGAGAGGGAGAAAGTCCTCCCTGAGTCTCCTCCAGGCTCAACACCCCCAGCTCCCTCAGCCTCTCCTCATCAGACTTTCCCTCCAGTCCTTTTCCCAGCCTCGTTGCTCCTCTGGACCCACTCCAGCCCCTCCATCTCTTTCTTGAATTGAGGGGCCCAGCACTGCCACCAGTACTCAACAGGAGGCCTCCCCTGTGCCCCAGACAGGGGGAGAATGACATTCCCAGTACTGCTGGCCACACTTACTGCTGATCCAAGCCAGGATGCCATTGGCCAGATGTACTTCATGCAAAGGATGGAACGAGCTCACAGTTGAAAAGCAACTCAACTTGGCTGCTGGCACAGAAACACTCGACCGACCTGGAGGCAGAAGGGCTTTCAAAGGTGACCCAAAACGGCACGTTCCCAGTTATTTCTACTGAGAGGAGGTAGCAGCTTTAAAAGACAGAAGACTTTCTTCATTTCTGCCTACTGTTCCTCAATAAAAGTTTATAGGGGCAAAAAATAAATGGACTGGATGGACAAAGAGGTGGTTTACAACGCAGCTCTGTGGTTCTTTTGAAAACCACATTAACTTCGACCGGAAAACTGAAAAGCACTCCTATCAATTCCAAAGCTTTCACTAACGAGCTGGTCTAGTGCAAATGAAAGTGGAAATTTGAGATGAAAACAATCCCCTTTAGCACTGCTGCAGATATTCATCAGCACCAGGCACACTTCTAAAGTTGAATTTGGGACGTTCCAGGGGTTCTGAGGTTATTTAGTAACAATCAAAGATATTAACAGCATATCCTGTTTGGGAGTCTTCAGGGCTTAGGCTTCTCTTCTCCTCATGCTCAGGACTATCTGCCCAGGAGGTTTGTGGAGTCTCCTTCTCCAGAGACGTTTAAAACCAGCCTGGCCATGTTCCTGTGCGACTGGATCTAGGGGATCCTGCTGTAGCAGGAGGATGGGGCTGGATGATCTTTCAAGGTCCCTTCCAATCCCTAATGTTCTGTGATTCCCAAAGTCTGTATTACGCCAGGACTTGCCCAGTAAAGACTACCTCAAAGTGCTTTAATAAAAAAGCAGGTGGGAAAGAAAGGCTCTTTCTATCCCTTCAGTTCTCTGATCACAATTTCACAGTTCAGAAAAGAATCGAGGTCAATTCCCCACCCCAATCAAGAGTGACAGGACACTTGGCAAGACTGTGAGGACAACACAATTGTGAGTCTCCTTCTCTGGAGATGTTTAAAACCTACCTGGCCACATTCCGGTGTGACTTTAGGGGATCCTGCTGTGGCAGGGGGATTGGACTGGAATGTCTTTCGAGGTCCCTTCCAACCCTTAATGTTCTGTGATTCTATGAGGACAGTGGAAGGATCATTCATCTCTCCACATTGGGGGAAAACGATCACAATGGTGTCCACACCACAGTAATTGCTGTGTGACTGGTTATACTGAAATTAACAGGGTCCAGACACAAATCTTCCCAATCAGATTTCCATCTCTTAAAAAATCCAACAAAGCACAGAAGTGTCCTCCTACTCCAAAGCTAAGAGAAGCTGTGAGGGTTTCTAAAGCACCTGCAACACGGCCCTAGAGACAGATCGGACTTCTTCAGCCAAAACCACTTTCAAAACAAGAAAAAAACCCAACAAACCAGCACCTAACCCAAGGGGCTTTAGATCTTCCCTATCAGCTCAGCTCAAGTGGCTCTCCATTTACAGCAGCAGGTACTCTGCAAGCTGCAGCCATGCACGACTGTGCAGCCGCAACCAGCGGGTGGAGGGCGATAGATGACTGCCTCTCCTGGCTCATATTGATGAAGAATTGGTTTTATTAGGTGGTGAAGGAGACTTTCTGAAGCCGAGACAAAAGTTATGGTGCATTTTTCTAAGGGGAGCAGGAACTATGGTTCAGGATTTTATGTAAGTGAACACTGACAACTTTATAGCCAGGGCAGCTACCAGTAAGCACAGGAGAGATTTCTCCAGGCAACTAGTAAATATCACAGTTTTTTTCCCCTTCGACTCTCATCACGGAGCACATAAAGGCGTTTGACCCACTTAATAATTGTCACAAACATAAACCACTGCACAGAAGAGCAGCAAATCACAACAAAGCTGCAATTACACAGGAAAGACAAATGAAAAGAGAGTATTAGAAACGTTTGCAGCCTGTCTCCTTCAGTAATGGGCTGATGGAACCTGGGGGGGAATTGCTCTTCCAATTCGTTCTTCTGAACAGCAAATATTCCAGAATATTTTTAAAGAATGCAGAATATTTTCAAATTATTCTAGAATAGTTCCAGGAAATACCCTACAATACTTTCAGAATCTTCCAGAATAGTTCCAGGAAATATCCCAGAGTATTTTCAGAATATTCCAGAACAGTTCCAGAAAATATTCCAGAATGTCTTCATAATATTCCAGAAAATATCCCAGAATATTGTCCCACTCTTCCAGAACCACTCCAGCAAGTTTTCTAGAATGTTTTACAAATTATTTCAGCATATTTCCAAAAACTATCCAACAATATTTTCAAAATGTTCCACAACAGTCCCAGGAAATATTTCAGACAGTTGCCACAATATTCCAGAGCCCTTCCACAGAATATTCCAAATATTTTCAACAATATTACAGGATATTTTCACAACATTCCAGAATACTGTCACAATACCCCAGACAAGTTTGATAAAACATTCCAGAATGGTCATATGCAAAACACCTCATGTATTCCCTAAGGAGTAACTGCCAGGACGTGTATAGACCCCTACGGCAGCCACAGCATCTGCCAAGCTTTGGGTTCTCAGGATGCTGCCCTTCATCTGCAGTGGAGCCCCAAAACCAGCCACAGAAACACTGCTGCCACCCCAAAGACCAGTTGTTAAACAATTACTTCGCATCAGAGAAGGAAGAAACCCCCTTCCCTGAGCCGCCGCACTGGGTTTTACTGTTTCCAAGCAACACTGTTGTTTCAGATCCAACACGAACCAGCCAACTCAGAGCGCTACAGCAATTTCTCCCTCTGTACTTACTTATTCTGCATCATGTTCATTATAACCCAGTCGAAGGGATAGACGTTCTTCCCGATGAGATTCTTGAACATGATGAATGTTTCCATCAGAAAATCCTAAGAGAAGAGAAAATATTTGGGAACGATCACTCTCATAGATAGTGTCAGTTATTAATGACTGGATTCCAAAGGTGCCTGACTGTTCCGCTTCATAAAAAGGCCATTATTCACACACACACCATCAATTCTTCCCGGGCGGATTTATAGGAGAGGAACATAAATCCGGCGATGATTTCATTCAAACTTTTCAGAAGTGATAACAACAGTAATCCCGTCTCGTAAACAACTCGGGCTGTTACCGAGGAACAAGCACTGCTTCTTCCCTTTTATCAGTTTCTGCTGGAATAAAAATGTAATCATGGAATCATAGAATTATTCAGATAGAATCGTGATAGAAACATGAATCCCTGGACTCTGGCACTTGGGGGGGGATCTCGTTTAGGGGTGAACTTATAAAGTAGGGTTGATGGTTGGACTCAATGATCCCAAGGGTCTTTTCCAACCTGAATGACTTTGTGATTCTAGGACACAGACTCATAGAATGGCCAGGGTTGGAAGGGACCTTAAAGATCACTGAGTTCCAACCCCCCTGCACAGGCAGGGACACTTTCACTAGAGCAGGTTACTCAGGGCCCCGGACAACCTGGCCTTCAACAATGACAGGGGCAGCCACAACTGCCCTGGGTAACCTGCTCCAGCATCTCCCTACCCTCACAAGAAAGAATTTGTTCCTCATGTCCAACCTCAGTCTTCTTTCTTCAAGTCTGGAACTCCTTCCCCTTGGCATCTTGCTTCTACCCGTGTCAAAAGCCTTCCCCAGCTTTCTTGTAGCCCCCTGCAAAGACTGGAAAGCTGCTTGAAGGTCACCTGGGAGCCTACTCTTCTCCAGGCTGAACAAGCCCAACTTGCCCAGCCTGTCCTCAGAGGGGAGGTGCTCCAGCCCTCTGCTCATTGGAGTTGCTCGTCTCTGGACACCTCCCAAGAGCTCTCTGTCCTTCTGATATTTGGACTCTGGAACCGGACACAGCACTCCAGGTGGGGTCTCTGTTCCACAGACAATAGTCTTACGGTCCCTTCTCACAACACATGGCTCAGGAAGTTGTTAAGAGCACACAGGTATGTGGAAAGAGTCAAAATACACCCCCCTAAGATATAAGGTTACAATAAAAATACTCCCTGAAGCCAGCTCATGAGCATTCCCTTCTCTTGTGAAATACCCTCCTGAAATTTTTCTCCTGCCTGAAAACTAGATCATCAATTTATTAAGTAAAGACACAGTCTAGGCTCAACACTGGATTCTGTCTGGGGCACTTTACCCCAAGCTGGGGTAGATAACAGCAAGGGTTTGGTCATCCTGAAACTAGAAGAGACTCCCTGAAGGGAGCAGTAGTAACTGCTTCTGTGAGTGAGTAGCTGACACAGAACAAAGTTAACTCAGCGGCGAAACTCCATTTATTTCCACAAGGTATAAACAAGCTTTGCCTTGGAACAGAAACCTTGGGTACTTCACAATGGAGATCATCTTTCATAGAACCAAACCTTTCACAGAATCATCAAGGTTGGAAAAGACCTTCAGGATCATCAACCTTCTGCCCAACAACCCCCAACGACTAACCCAGCTCCTGAAACATCCTGACTGCCTGGTTGTTGAACCCCTCCAGAGACAGTGACTCCACCTCTTCCCTGGGTAGCCTGCTCCAAGGCCTCCCCACTCTTCCCAGGAAGAAGTACTTCCTAAGATCCAATGTGAACCTCCTCTGGCACAACCTGACCCCATTTCCTCGTACACAATCTGGGAATCTGTAGTTGCTCTCTAATACTTGGAGTCACACCAAATGCTTGGAAAAAGATAATCAGAGACTTACGGACTGAGTTGGGTTGGAAGGGATCTCAGAGGTCACCCAGTCCCAACCCCCTGCCATGAGCAGCAACACCTCTCACTAGACCAGGCTGCCCACAGCCCCATCCAACCTGGCCGTAAACACTTCCAGGGATGGAGCAGCTACAACCTCCCTGGGCAACCTGTTTCAGCACCTCAGCACCCTCACAGGAGGGAGATTCTTCCTTAGATCCAACAAACAGGGAAAAACAGGACTCTAATGCAAGAAGTCCTCGATCCCCTTCACGCAGAGATGGAACTGAACTGGTGCGCCAAGGGTAGAAGGTCTTTCCTTTGCTGCAGCTTCTTGGTGCTGGTATTTATCTCGTCTATCTTTAAAATGTCACCAAATGCCTATGCACAAAAGAATGTTCTATTCACTGGACTTTTAACTAAGACTCCCTTTCCATAACCTTTTCAGGGAGAAATAAATATGAAGCTGCTGCTCTCATCGGTATTTCCTCACGTGTGAGCACCAGCCGCCTCAGAAATTTGCAGTCAGTGGGATCAGAAAGCACCAGAAGCCACGAAAGACACATTTCAAAGCACAAAAATGCGTAACACTAGTAAAAAAAGTAGCAAATTATTTAATTAATGAGTTATTTTACCCAAATCCCTCCCAACAAAACATCAGGAATGATACTGTGCTATTAGAGGGACTGAGTTGAAATAACGGAGTCATACGAGGAACAGCTGAGGGATCTGGGGCTGTTTAGCCTGGAGAAGAAGAGATTGAGGGGTGACAGATTCACAGACTCCCAGAACATTAGGGATTCAAAGGGATATCGAAAGATCAGCGAGTCCAATCCCCCTGCCACAGCAGGATCCCCTAGATCAAGTTGCACAGGAACATATCCACACTGGTTTTAAACACCTCCAGAGGAGACTTTCCTGCTCTCTAGAAGTACTTAAAAGGAAGGTGTGGAGAGGTGGGCTGGTCTGTTCTCCCTAGTGGCCAGCAAAAGGACAAAGGGAAATGGCCTTAAGCTGCACTAGGTTGGATGTTAGGAGGAACTTCTTCCTGAAAGGGTAGTCAGGCACTGGAACAGCTGCCCAGGGAGGGGGTTGAGACCCCATCACTGGAGGTGCTTAAGATAAAGGTAGATGTTGCGTTGGGGGACAGGGTTTAATGGTTCTGATAGGGCTGGGAAAAGGTTGGACTTTATGATCTTGAAGGTCTCTTCCAGCCAAAACTGCTCTGTGACAGAGCACTAGAAGGGGCTGCCCATGGAGGCTGTAGAGTCTCCTTCTCTGGAGACATTTAAAACTCACCTGGACACGCTCCTGTGCGACTGGATCTAGGTGATCCTGCTCTTGCAGGGGGACTGGACTAGATGATGTTTCGAGGTCACTTCCAATCCTTAATGTTCTGTGATTCTTTGATTCTAACTGGAAGCACTCAGGGTTAATGAAATGTTAGTGCTTCGTAAGACAAACCTTCCATCCCAGACGCACACTCCGCTGGCTCAGGATAATGTGTCTTCATTTAAGAGATCAAACTGCATTCTGTGCTGCTGCATTTCCATGTGTTTTGGGGAACAACTTACATAATCTGTAATAATCACGTTGCCTATTTTGCTGCCCAAGCACTGCTGGAGCTGCAGGTATCTATCACCTGATTTTCTTACTGATGGGGAGGGTCATCTAAGAGGGCAGGTTTGAGCTCAGTGGGGTTGGCTTTTTTGCCCTCCTTTAATATTTGATGACTACAGACGTAAACCGTGCTGAATTCTTGTACCAAAGTGTGCTTCACGCTATATTTGTCACCGGTTTGTGCTGCAGAGCTGCTGCACACTTTGCTGATCAAGCTGCACGTGACGCTGGAGGAGTTTTCACCTACTTTGTTGATGAGGCGTGTTCGGTACTGACCCTGGAGGTTGTGCCACAGATGATCTGACCTACTTGGCTGATTCAGCTCCACGTTTCCCCCGTTTGCATTTTCATACACGCAGGTATTTTAAATACTGCTCTAATTATTCAGCTAATTACTGTACAGAATCACAGAACATCAGGATTGGAAGGAACCTTGAAAGATCATCCAGTCCAACCCTCCTGCCACAGCAGGATCCCCTACATCCAGTTGCACAGGAACATGGCCAGGTGGGTGTTAAACATCTCCAGAGAAGGAGATTCCACAACCCCCCTGGGCAGCCCCTTACAGGGCTCTGTCACCCTCACTGGGAACAAGGTCCTTCTCATAATGATGTGGAACCTCCTCTGTTCCAGCTCACACCCAGTGCCCCTTGTCCTGCCATTAGATGACACTGAGCAGAGCCTGGCACCATCCTCCTGATACCTGCCCTTTCCATACTGATCAACATTCATGGGGGTCACCCCTCAGTCCCCTTGTCTCCAAGCTCAAGAGACCCAGCTCCCTCAGCCTTTCCTCAGCAGGGAGATGCTCCACTCCCTTCATCATCTCTGTGGCTCTGTGCTGGACCCTCTCCAGCAGTTCTGTGTCCTCCTGGAACAAAGGGGCCCAGAACTGGACACAACACTCCAGATGTGGTCTCACCAGGGCAGAGTAGAGGTTGAGCTCTCTCCATCTTCTAACCACCCCCTTTCTGATCCACCCCAGGACGCCATTGGTCTTCTTGGCCACAAGGGCACAGTGCTCGCCACTGGGCATCCTGCTGGCCACCAGGACCCCCAGGTCCCTGATTTTATGTCTTCTGTATTTTATGTAGTACTTTTTTTCTGTTTTAGCTCTCTTACAGAAAAGCAAATTGATCATAAGAATTAACTTAATATTATGTGCAAAACACAGCTTTTTTTTTCGGGGTGGGGGAGTGGAGACGGAAGCTCCCTATTCCTGCTCTGCTGCGGTACAACCTGCTTCTTTTCACTGTACCTGAAAGCAGAACAAATCATTCTGAACAATAAAAAAATGATAAAAACCTGCAGGTAAGGAGCAAGGGATACAGCTCCTGAGCCCTCACCAAGCACAAATCCTACTTAATATCCTAAGGAAGCAAAATTCACGGTAGATGGGATCCCTGTGCAATTCCCACCCAACTACAGACAGAGAACAGAGTAAGCTCAGTCCTGTAGATGGCGACTGAGGAGGCTTAGACTGCTCCATCTCCCAAGGATGGATCAATGGATGGATGGATGGGTGGATGAATGGATATATAGCTGGGTGGATGGCGTCTCACCACCATGGGGCACCCCCTTCAACTCCCACATCACATCCCTCAAAGAAGAGTCTGCTTAAGCCATCAATGGCTACTCAAAGCTTGTTGTGAAAGGGTGTTTAGCACTCACCAATGCACAGACCCAAGGTAAAACCTGAAATCTGGGAGTATAAAGGGGAAGAAGAAAATGGAGGTGCAGAAAACTGTGATCTAAAAGATCCTGTGCGATTTGTTTTTCTACATAGTCCATTGACTCTGGGACATTGTCTGGAATGGCAATCACAGAATCATTCAGGTTGGAAAACACCTTTGGGATCATCGAGTCCAACCATCAACCCTACTCTACAAGTTCACCCCTAAACCACATCAGCCAACACTACATCTAAGCGACTTTTAAACTCATCCAGCAATGGTGATCAAGGAGTATTTCTGAGACACTCCACAGGGCAAGTCATTTCCATCTCTTTTTGTCACCTAATACATCTCTGAAGGAAGCTGAGGGGAAACCTTACTGCTGTCTGCAACTACCTGAAAGGAGGGTATAGAGAGGTAAGGGTTGGTCTTTTCTCAGGAGGAACAATTGGTGGGACAAGAGGAAATGGCCTCAGGCTGCACCAGCGCAAGTTTAGATGGGCCATGAGGAAAAACTTCTTCCTGGAAAGGGTCCTCAAGCCTTGGAAGAGTTTGCCCAGGAAGGGCGCTGAATCACCATCCCTGCCATGTGTTTCACAGTCATGGAGCTCAAGCACAGGGTTTAGCGGTGCCCTTGGGACAGCTGGGTTCATGGTTGGACTTGATCTTAAAGGTCTTTTCCAACCTACATGATTCTTTGATTCCCAGTCTCGGCCGACAACATTTTACTAAGTAAAAAGAGGAGAGAGATCAGTTAGTCCCAGAAACAACCTCAGCGCTCTGGGCTGCTGCTTCATCACCAGACGACAGCAGGCGTAACAGTAAGAAACTCCTCTTTGAACAGAAATCTCTTAATGAACCTAAACAATATATCCTGCAGAGAGATATAAGACTGGTTTTATTGCAATCCAGCTCATCTTTCCTAACAGTTTTCAGTCCAAATACAACCATTATAATCATCTAGGATTGACACCTACATAACACAGGCCATAAAGTTTCTTCTAGCAGTTCTAGCATTGGGCTTGTGACTTCTGCTTGAGCAAAAGCACAAGCTGGAGAAAGATTTAAGGGTCTCCAAAGGTGAGGAAGCAACTACAGCTTCACTTAAGTTCTCCTTTTTTTGTGTAATTCTTTTTTTCCCATGGAAAAGCTATTAATGTCTCTTCACGCTTCACGATTAAACTGAGACTCCTATATTAGGAGATGGAGGGAATGGGGTTTAAATGGAAAGACTTCTAGATCTAAGTGCTAGTGGGCACTGGCTGAATACAATTGTTGAACTAAGGACAAAGAAGTGATGGAGAGAGTCCAGTGCAGAGCCACAGAGATGATGAAGGGAGTGGAGCATCGCCCTGATGAGGAAAGGCTGAGTGAGCTGGATCACTTGAGCTTGGAAAAAAGGAGACTGAGGGATGACCCCATTAATGTTGATAAATATGTGAAGGGAGGGTGTCAGAAGGATGGAGCCAGGCTCTGCTCAGTGTTGTCTAATGACAGGACAAGGGGCATCAGGTGTGAGCTGGAACAGAGGAGATTCCACATGAATAGGAGAAGAATCTTCTTCCCAGCAAGGGTGACGGAGCACTGGAAGGAGCTGCCCAGGGGGGTTATGGAGTCTCCTTCTCTGGAGACATTTAAAACCCACCTGGATATCTGCAACTGGATCCAGGGATCCTGCTTTAGTTGGGGGGATTACAGTAGATGATCTTTCCAGGTCCCTCCCAATCCCTAATGTTCTGTGATTCTGTGAGTCTGTGACTGAAAAGAAACTGAGAGAGCAGGAAACATCAAATGAAGAAGGGAAATGGATTTCTTCCATCCCAACCATACAGCATCAAGGACTACAGACACTCGGTACGGGTCAGTAGCATCCCACCACTGAAGAGATAAGAAAACAAAAGCTCTTAGGAGACTATAGTAAAGGACACAATGACCTGCACAGAGCAGGAATCTCATTTCTCATGGTGAAGCATAAAATATTGAACAAGACGTAGGATTCAAATTAACGGTGATACTGCAGCTATTGAAGAAATGCTTCTGAGAAAAACAAGTCCCCACCTGGTTCTCACTGCAAAGAGTTTTAATCTTAAACAGACAAACTGCGTTGGTGTCTTTATGCTTTTGTCCTCAATAATGACTCAGCTTTGGGTTTCGTTTTAACAAAAATTGAAATCAGCTTACACACTGTAGTTTCCTACATTCCATAGAATGGTTTAGGTTGGAAGGGATCTCAGAGATCACCCAGTCCCAACCCCTGCCATGGGCATCGACACCTCTCACCAGACCAGGTTCCCCAGAGCTCCATCCAACCTGGCCTTGAATACTTCCAGGGATGGAGCAGCCACAACCTTCCTGGGCAACCTGTTCCAGTGCCTCATCACCCTCACAGGGAGGAATTTATTCACAAGATCTCATCTACCTCCCCCCTCTTTTAGCTTGAGCCCATCCCCCTTGTCCTATCACTAGAGTCCCTTGTAAAAAGTCCCTCTGTCTAACATGTTATCTGTGGAAATAATCTGACACGGATTATCATTGTAATACTGAAGACTATCATTACAATAATTGAAGCTTATTGGCAGGAGCTTTAATAAGGCCAAATGCCAGGTCCTGTACTTCAGCCACAACCCCCTGCAATGCTACAGGTTTGGAGAGGTGTGGCTGGAGAGCCATCTGGCAGAGAGGGACCTGGGGGTTCTAATAGACAGGAAAATGAATAGGAGCCAGCAGTGAGCCCAGGTGCCCAAGAAGGCAAATGACATCCTGGCTTGTATTAGAAATAGTGTGGCCAGCAACAGTAGGGATGTTATCGTCCCCCTGTATTCAGCACTGGTGAGGCCACATCTTGAGTACCGTGTCCAGTTTTGGGCACCTCAATACAAGGTGGAGGTGCTGGAGCAGGTGCAGAGGAGGGCAACTAAGCTGGTGAAGGGCCTGGAGAATAAATCTCATGAGGAAAG
>JAOXOE010000632.1:24027922-24062750 GCA_028565055.1 Phoeniculus purpureus | reverse complement strand
ATGATCCTGTGGTCCCTTCCAGCCCTGACTGATTCTATGATTCTATAGTGACTTACGGTGGGGAAGGTCCTTTCATCGTAAAGCCTGTGTCGCAGGTGCTTAGAACTTCTGGAAAACACTATGGATGTGTTCCTGTGTGACTTGGTCTGGGTGATCCTGCTGTGTCAGGGGGATTGGACTGCATGATCTTTCAAGGTCCCTTCCAATCCCTAATGATTCTATAAGTAAGAACCGAGCAGCATGACTGAGGCAGTTGCACTTCAATAAGTGCCTCCTCATCATCCTGAGCTCTGTAGCACAAGTCTACATTTTTATAAACTTACTTGGTCATCTCCGTCAGGTCCCTTTTCTCAAGGTGAGCAGCATAGGCAAAGAGCGGGCACTGACTTCTTGTTGCAGAGATCTGTATTAAGCATGTATCCCCACTTGTGAAATCTGCCTCCAAAGCAGTCCTGAAGAAAAACCTGGGGGTTTTCAGCATTCTGTGCAAAACCCTGCAGAACCGAGGCCGTGGCACTTACACACACATGGCACTTGTACACTCACACGTACCAGAAGCAGGCTGGAAAGGTTTACATTGCAACACAGACCCTTGAATACCGCTGGCACTAGGTGAACAAGCTCTTCCATGCATTTCCAACTTCACTCATCCTGCAGCTTTCTGTTTTGCACTGTTAGTCTTTAGCCCTCAAAGAAGCAATGTCTGACAAGAAATTCTGTACTTAAACTGAACTATTAGTTATTAAAACTAACTGTAATGGCAACATGTAATGCTAAGACAAGTGAAGCACTCATCGGTTGAGGAGGTTGTGCTGGCTGTTTCTGAGTCCAGGCTAGAGGAATAGGACACAGACAATGTCTGTTCCGTTTGTAAAGGAAATCTAGGCGAGTAGGTGCCTGTGAGCATTGACGTTGCAGGTATATGCAGGTAAGGAAATGCATCTCTGTAAGAGTGATCCACTTGATGGTTTTTGTCTAAGTAGGAACACATTTGCATGTAACCTCCTGTATTAGAAGAATGTGGAGTTCCAAGACACTGGAGGCATTCACTCAACTGCTGAATTCAAACAAGTGACAAGTTTGGAACTGAACTCTCACTGTGGCTTAAAACGTGTATCTGCATGAAGTTTACGCAGTAGTTTTCATACCCATTTGGTGTAGCAAAGTGATTCTACGGTTTCTTCCTTACCAAATGTTCTAAATCACTGTGAAATATCACACCGTGTTGGTTTTTAGAATGGGAACTTCGCAAAACTCAGTTCTTAACTGGCTGATATTTGTTGCAGCAACAACAAATCAAGTCTCAATTGGAACAGTCTGTCTTGCAGTATCTTGGGATGCTTCAAATCTCTAACTTCTGCATGTTCAAACCCAAAATTTAACAACTCCAAACAATATCCTACCTTTTCTGGATTTTTCCAGCTGTGCATATTGAATTTGAATCCAGAAGTGACACACAATTATGTTCTTCCAGATGGTTTGGTCAGTGTTATCCAAAAGCTCGCCAGAACACCAGCTGCAGTCACTGCCTACTTCCAATATTAGGGGATTGGTACTTCTTAAAACAACAACATTTTAACTGGAACGTGTCCTCACAACTAGGACTCAGGAGGGCTTACTGCTTCTGACAAAACTACGCTGGACATTTCTATCATCTAACATGATAAGGAGCCTACTCTTGCAAAAATCATCCTCTTGCTTATTAATAATAAAGAGGGTTGGACACTGAGTAATTCATGACACATTATTAAAAGCATGTTATGAGTTAAAGTAACAAGAAAGAGGAATGTTCACAATGTGCGAGTTGTTCTTTTGAACCATTTCCAAAACTAACAGACGAAGTTTTAAACTTCCTGTGTCTAATGCAATGTAGAGCATCAAGCGCTCACCTAGACCAGGGGCTGCTTCCCAGGCTCCCAGATAGCTCTGGCTGGGAAGTACCCACCCTGCTGCCAAAGTTCCCGCTGAACTCTGGTGTTCTTTGCTTTTTGAGGAAAGCTGAGGCAGTGCAACAAAAGCAGCAGCAGAACACATTGCAGGGCCAGAAACAAAAAGATCAAGGGGAACGCATTTGATTTTAATCTGTCCACTTGACCTTCACATTCGTTCCAGCTTTTCTGTTAGATAGTGTTCACTACTCTTTGTAGCTGTAAGTTCAAAACTTGCCAGCTCAGCTTCTGGTCCAACTCCCTCTGAAGAAATAAAAATCCTATTAATTTTTATAGAAAGAGGGTCATGACCCATGTGATCACTTAGCAGGGTTTCCTCTTTCCTCTAAAGAAGAGCCACCAGGCTAGCAAAAAAGTACATTGGTTCTTTTCCTAAAAGAAAAGTATTCGCCGTCCTTCCTCCAGGGCTTGATGGACGAAGGCTGCTGGGAAGCTTTAATGCCTTTTGCATACAAAATCCCAAATTGATTCTCAGGAGTGATTTCATGCCCCTCTAGCAGCGATGAGCCCAACTTGCTCCCAAACACATTGGAGACAAGTCTGGACTTTTGCAAGCAATGCGTTCTATTACTATGAAAATCCTTCTCATATACTCAAGCTCCTGGCTTCTCCGCAGCAGCCTTTCATCTGCTTAAAGAGTATTACCAGAATCTTACAGCTTTTCTCCATTTTTGTTCAGCCAGAACTTGCAGTTATGAGTCCTGGATCTGTGGTTGCTTACGTGTCTCTCTCTTCCTCCCACATTTTTGTTGCTTTCTGTGTTGGAGGTGAAGAGGTAAGTATGCGCGGCGTATCCCAGACAGCTGTAAGTTCCTCTTACTCACACGCCAAAAGAGGAAACAAACTAGATCAATGCTACAAAAATATACCAGCACTTTTTTCTTTTATGAGAAGCAAATTAATAACAAGTGATGTAAGTATTGAATACAGACAACTCAATGAAATAATGTAGTCAAGTAATCACAAGAAGTGTCTAGGATTAAAAGCAAAGAAATTTTTTACGGATGAAGAACAGGGTAGACAATAAATCATAAATATTTTAGAAGTCCAAAGTCAAATCCTTTGTGACTGTACTGAGTCCAGTATTGTACTTGTCAGTGAAAGAGAAGGACACAAAACGATTTGCAAAATACCATACTGAGGAGGGTTAGCTGAGACGTGGTAGCATAAAACAACGGGCGCTACTCCACGCCTAAGACATCATAGCTAAGGAGTGCTGCCAGCTGGTGGAGAAGAACCAGGTGCCATGGAGACAAAATAACCAAGAAGGCCAGAAGAGACAAGGATGGGCACCTGGGCGCAGGAGAGGCGGAACTCTGACCGCTTGCCAACTGGACCTGAGGAAGAACCAACTGGACAGCCAGCTAAAAGGCGCGATTGTCTCGTGAGCAAGAAGCACTACCTATCACAGCTTGCGTGATGACGTGTAGGGAAGGAAAGATTGTGTACAAGGGAAAGCTTAAGAACTAGTAAACGGGTTCTGCTTGATTCACATTGAATCGTGTAGAGTCCGCTGTATTTTTCCCTCGCTGAGATAGTCAGATCTTTTACTAGATGTTTCTTCTGTGGTGCATAATGAGAAGAACAGCAGCATGAACGACATCAATTTTCCTAATTTGTCATCTTAGGTCAGCATTTAAAGATCCCCAGTCAGGTTTGTTCTAGAGTCTACTCTCCTCTACTATTCATTATGTTTAGTACTCACTGACAGGTAAACTCTCCACGAATTTAACCGATCCCTTTGTTTCCACAGTGCATTATGTCAATACGTTCCGCTGTGCAGTGATGGGCTCTTTGTAAAAGGTTTTCAATTTATTGTTTTAAACTTATTGCACATTATTTTCTTGGCTTCTCTGCTGGTATTGGATCACGGCAAAGAGTGAATAATCGATTCCTATTCACTTTGCTCAGGAATGTAAAACTTTTATCCAAACTGCATAAATAATCCCTTTTCCATTCTAATTTCTCTGCTCTGTTAATAATTTTCTTTTATAGAAGTAGTTTGAAATTTTTATCAGCTTTGTTCTACTAAATTCTCTCCGAGATGGAGTGACCAGGAGTTCACAAAACTTTCATGGCCAGACATGACTTTTCCTCATAAAGTCGTGCTTGGCTGCTGCTTGCCTTGCCACACTCTACAGAAAATATATAGCTTCTTTTTTATGTGGCCCTGTGCTTTTCCAAGTGCTGAAGTTAAAACAATGGTTAGGTAATTCTTTGCTCTTTCTTTTGCTGTGCTTGAAAGAGAAGAATTAAAACTTAGTGTGTGAGACCTTACTTGTGAAGGGGCTCCCATTCCACATCTGACAATTAAAATTCTCTTTTGTATTTAAATCGCATCTCTCTTCCTTGCTCAGCAGCTGAGCAACTTACAGAAAGTTTTATTTTCCATCTTAGTACACCACTCTTTGAACTTTTTAGTTACTTTTTTCCAGTATTGTCCAGAGATGTTGACTTGTCCCCAGCAATCTGGCTTTATCTGCCCTTCTCTGATACGGCCAGCTCCACAGCTGTCTCTTACCATTTTTCATCCTCTGCACTTGTACAGTTTGTGGTTGTGAATTTCAAAAGAGAGACCCCTGTTAGCTAAAATTCCTTTTTATATAGATTTGCCTCAAATAGTACTGCTCTGAGTTTCATGATGCCTTCAAAGTTTGAGGACCAGACGCTCAAATAGTACTGCTCTGAGTTTCATGATGCCTTCAAAGTTTGAGGACCAGACAGCCTCAGTCTCCGGGATTTCCCTTCTCATCAGACTTCTGTTTCCTTTCAGGACCCCAATGCCATCATAACTTTTATTATGTCTGCTTTGTTTGTCTACTCACAGGACACTGCACCTACCACATCTTCACAGTGAATCTATAGAGGATTCCAGCTTTGGCAATTGCCTTTATTATCACTTAAAGGACTCCTATGAGTGCATCTACCTACGTGCTCAGGAGCTAAGAGCTGGCATGTAAACCTTTGGTATACCTGGCAGTATACTTTTTGTTCTGTAATATATGCATATTCAGTATTAGTATTCGGATCATGAAAATAATCCTTCAGGAAGACATAAGCGGGTAAATGATGTGAGCAATGGGAAGGCTTCATAAAAAAGCAAGAGTGTGGACGTGTATATGGAATATTTGCAATACTAGCTCTCTCCCCTGAAATAGTGGGTTGTAAAAATGGTAAGAATTCAGGAAGGAGCAAGTGAAATAAAATTATGTGGCACTACACACAAGAACTCTATCCTCAGGCTAGTGCCTTGTATTTTTTGTGGAATTTTATCTTCAGAAATAAATTCTGATACAATTTGAGAGTTATCTCTTTAATACAACACCCATCTGTTACTTAACTTTTTCATACATTCTTTGAGTAATCCTTTCTCTGGTGACACCTATGCAACGTATTTCATCCTTGATAAACGTTTCAAGACCAAGTAAATACTTTTATTGAAGCAGCCTCCATCATTATTAGTGGAAGAAAAGCAGGAAACCTCCAACCCCAACGACTTTATAAAAACGTAACAGAACTCAAAACATAAATAACATCCATTGAAGAAGACAATCCAAACGTGATCAGCAGTTAAAACTTGTCTTCTGTAGAAAAGTCAGTCAGTACTGCTTGATTTCTCAATTAGCTAAACTGCGTATCTGCAGGAGATGGCCTGTGTCAGCATCACATGGAAAACTTTGTACGAGAGAGAGCCCAACGCGCAGTACAAATGGCTTTAGCTTCTGAAGTGAAGGTCTGAGTAACAATCTTCCTTTTCCAAAGGTGTCTGCTCCAGCACGAGTTCAATTTCTAATAAACCCTTCAGCGCTAATGGAGTAGAGTATCATATTCCATATTAATGGATCCCAGAAGTGCTTTTTGATGACAAAAGTACAACTAGTTTTATCTTTGGGGCATTGTCAAATTTATTTGACTTGACATGTAAAGAACCAAGATCTGCTGGTAGCCTGAGTGTATTAAATGACATCAGTACTAAAGGCAATAATCCAGGGGCATCCAGATAACAGAACCCAGGGTTACCAACACAAGCAGAAGTGGGCAAGACTTTTTTTCCTCCACACCATACAGTTGGGCATGGCTTCCTTATTTTTGAAGATTTCAGCCGTCCTTTTGAAAGGCAGCAAGCAGAGCAGAATCGGCAGTGCGTATTTCTGAGGGAGCACTTAAAAGTCACGGTGTCTCAGTCACATACCAGTGGGCAGCTCTGAGCCTCACGCAGTGTTTTTATGTCACGGGATATGTCAGGCAAACCTTTTCATCCCCAAAGATAACCTAAGAAAAAACCTATAGTAATCACATAAAACAATCACACTAGCAGGAACTGCAGTCTCCTTTTCTCACGTCAATCCTGATGCAGCTTCCTTAAACTCACGGAAGGATAAAGTTGGTTTCTCCGTACTGTTGGTGTGTTTATCCGTTGTTATACAATTCTAACAGTTAGAGACCCTTTCACCTGTGACTTTACTTCAAACTATTGGGTTTTAGGAAATGATGCTCTGTGACAAATGACCAGTTAATACATTGCTGCATTCATTCTAAAACATGGACTGCTTTTGTCTTATGCTGGCGTTGTGATGGGTTGGTTTGGGGTTTTGTTTTTTCACCCAGAGTGTCATGTTCTACTTTTCTTTTCGACGTGTGTTTTGCCTCTAAGTGTCACTGCAGTTGCTGTGGCTGCTGATGTTTTATGCTCAGCCAAATGTATTAACTCACAGATTGCCATTTCTAGACGGAAGTGTTTACACAGACTGTCAGAGTTTTCCGTCCACAGCTCCCGATAGACTCATCTGTGTTTCTAATGTACCTAGTCCCCAGTGTGCACCATTGAACTTTGGAACAGCCCAGCTTATCTTTTTGCAGTTCAAGAAAATGTATTTTTCTCCTTCTTAACACTTCATTTAACAAGCAGAAGCAATGGCTGTAATCGGGCTGTGCGTGGCCCTAGCGCAGGAACGCTGGGGTGTTGGGAGATGGTCTCTTTTGTGTAGCTCTGTGGGTTCAAAGGTGGCAGGTAGACTCATTGCTGAATACCCCTTCACTCTGAGAGGGATGAAGGTAACCAAAAAACAATCAGACCAGGCCATGAACAGGGAAAATGTGACTTCACATGACAGAGTATTGGACGACCACGATTCGGAAGGGAGCGCGCTGTGGCTCTTCCGCTGCTGTGTTGATAAAAGAGAAGTGGGAGACTGAAGCACACGCTGATAGGATAATGACAGTGTCGTTTGCATTCACTACAGAGAGCAGCAGAAACAAGCTTTGGCCCAAACACCATTTGGACAGACAGCTGAACACCACGTGGCCCATGGCTGCCAGATCAGAGCCACCCTACAGTCTTTTAGCATTGAGCACAGGGAAAACGAGCAGCTGACTGTTTGCACTTGGCCATGACGTGCCAGGATCCTGAGAGCAACCAAATGCATGAGGTGTATCACCTCGACTGAGTTTTATCAGTTATAGTTTAATAGCATTGCACTGCAATATTGCCCCCTTGTATAAACCCTCACAGCAACTGAGTGCTGAGCTGCTACAGAGGCAAAACCCGGCTCAAGAACAGGGCTTGCAAAAAAAGTTTCTGCTCACGTAGGTTTTTTTTCAAAGCCCATTAGAATTCATATCCTCAGAAATCTGATCTCTAAAGACTTACCCTTTTTTTGTGCAAGAGTGTGCCCTTTTGCATTAGGAACAGAAGTCTAGCCTGCACTAATCATTTCTGTAGCCTGGGTGAGAAGTGGCTGTTCCAGCTTTCCCTGCAGGAGCACCCAGCATCTGTCTTTTCTCTTTTGCACACCCCGGCTTGGTGACCCACAGGACTGCAAATCTCACGTTCTGTCATTAGACTCTTTTGAATAGAGGGGTAAGAAGAGAATATTAGGAAATTAGAAGGGTGGGAATTGTTTGGCTCAGGAGCGTGCTTAAGCTTTGAATTTATGACTTTGCAGGTACGTTGAGCTGAGCCTTGGCTGTGTTCTGATGGGTTTTATTCTGCTTCTCTGTAGATTGCTTATTCTGGACACACATCTATTTTTTTTGATGGTTATACAAAATAATGAAAGAGGAATGAAATAATCAGGCTCCTATTGTTTTCAACTCTCTGCTTTATGCAAGTTCTGCCAGCTGACATACAACACAAAGCACACGAGTAGACAACAGTAACATCTTTTTCCCATCCATTTTATGGAAGACAATGTTATGTTTTTATTTCTCGAGGTGTATTTGCAGTCATGCTGTGATTAGCACACGGTCCTGAGGAGACAGAACAGGTCCTGTGTATTCGTGGTCCCATTTAGGTTAATATGAAATCACTGGTCCTTGAGATTACATTGGAAATAAGTTTTACTGCAAATGTGAAAGAACGAAGGCAGCACCACTGTGACAGGCAGAAGGGAGCACACGTATTTATTTCCAGGTAAGCAGATTGCTACTCTAATAGATAATCTCATTAAAATATCAAAGCAAGTTCACTGAGTCTCCTGAGAAGGAACATCACGATACCATCCAAATGTGAGATCACTGGAAAAGGTCTGCATCACTTTGCCAGTGAAGCTCATTTCCATGAAGAATAGCATGGAGCTGCCACGCCAAATGGTGTCACTGGTGGGTTTGTGGCCTTCCTGGACTTTAAGTGTACAGATACAGGTTTCTGGTACCAGACACCTTATCCACATGTGCAGTTCAACTGCACCTCTCATTTTCAATTGTGTGCAGTGCTATTTTTGAATATTAAAAATTTGCTTTGAGCAGTGTATGCTTTTCAGCTTCAGCTTTTCAGCCTGAGTGTTTTATTGGAACATTAACTCAGCTTGCTTGAGGATTACTGGGTAGTAAATGCACTAGTGAGTGAATTCAGATGTGGTGGGTGTTTAATTTATTTTTCAGATAATGACCTATGGTGCAAGTTACTATTATTTTCCCTAATTATTCCTGCTTGAAGGCTATTAGTCCTACTTTGCTATGGATTAAACTTGCAGATTTGAAGCACTTATAAAGGTAAATCCCTGATTTAAGAAGGGGAGCACACGACTGTAGTTATGCATGTGCTGCATATAGAATTGTTTTCATATATTCCCTGCTGTGGCTTTGTTTCTAATTATTGCTATTAATAGACTTTTGTTTGAAACAGTTTTCTCAGTTGCAGTGAGTCATATTTCTCACTTGTTCTTTGCTCATGGTGGTCTTCTATTAACATAGCAGCTGTGTCTAGGACTTGAGTATCTGCAGCCTTTCACTGGTCACAACTTTTCTTCATTTACAGTAGCTCTAGCGGTTTGAAATGTGACAATTCCAGTCCTAAAATACCTTAGTTTGAACTCGTTTCCTACCAGCTGCAGAACTTCAGGGATAATAAGCCCCACATCCCTTGATAGTTCAGAAGGACATAGATTCAGAAGGACACTATGTTCAGAAGGACATAGTGTTCATATTACTGTCTACAGATGTATAAACAAGTATGCGGCCCAGAAGATTGATTCATTGCATTAATCGAAGCCTTAAGCACCCAGGAATCCTACTCAAACATTGGAGATACGTCTCAGGAAGAAATACCCCAAAGCTTTAAGATGGCACCTGTCTCTAGACACACACCCAACTAGTTGCTGCCCAGAACCAATACAAAAGGGATGGTCTGAAGCACACCCAGACCCTGCCCTGCATGGAGCAACCCAAACTCACCAGACCATTAATTTAAATAGGTGTCATAGTTTGAATGCGATCAGATTTCTTGCCTCAGGGATTAGGAAGTTCCTATGGCAACCAGACCAAATTTTGCAACTCCATGAACTGCTACAACTGGTTTGAAATTTTCTGTTTCTGTTTCCTGGCTTCTTCATGTTTGTCTGCGTTCAGAGAGACACACGGCACTGGGCTGGGCAGAGCAGCGATCTTGCCCTGGGAACATGGTGACTGGAGAGAGAGAGTGAACGATCTCCTCAGAGGCCAGCGTAGCCCATTGTTGAAATGGAGGAGATTTTCCCTCATTCGTGGCCCTAAGGGCTGAAAATGGAGAACTAGCTTGGAAGCACATGGAACAGGGAACTGGACTGTGAAATGCCTGCTGGAGCTGAGACACATATGCACATACTGAATAGACTTCATCTTTCCACGAGTTAAAAGGACTGATGGAAGTCTTTTCCCTTTGAAGTGGTAGAGATATCAGCTTAGTCCAGTTATTACAGAAGAACATGTCATAATCTCTGTATGTACCTCTGCTGGGGGTTTTATGTGGAGTGATTTAAACATCTTGTTGTTTTTTCCCCAAATCAAGTTAGTTTTGTGTTTTCCAGCAATTTATGAATGGTTTTTGAGCTCTTATGGTTTTGGTTTTGTTCCAGCCCATTATCACATTAACTAAATTAATTGGTTGATTTAGTCTGGGATCTGATCGTCTGACCAACAGATGATATTAAATGGTGACCAAGACGGATTTGAGATAAACCCCTGGCTATTGGTTTTCTTCAAATATAGGAGACAGAGACAGCAATGCTCACCCATAAAAGCTCATCTGATCTTCAATGTGGTTTAAGCCAGCAAGGGCTGAGAACAAGCATGATAGCACTTACAGATTGGCAGTTTGCATTTCTCCCTTATTCCCATGAAATGAATTACCTACAGGCTTCCTAACTCACTGTAGGTGATACAAAAACTAGTCTGATTATGGATCTAAGTTATTGAAACTCCTTTGAAATCACTGTCATGTGCATATGGGCAGGCACTGATTTTGAGCTGATAATTTTCATTTTTCCTTGATGTACCTAAATGATTTGGCTTTCCCATTCTCTGGGCAGACAGGGAGCTGTTTGCCACAGAATCCAATTCTTTATTACATGAGACTGCAGCTAATTCAGAGACCATCTGTGTGTAGTTAAAAGTTAAATCATTCCTTTCAATGTGCATTATGCTGCACTTGTCAAAGTTCAATTTCATCTCCAGTGGTGTTGCCTGTTTACGTGGTTTTGCTCTTTCCCAGTGGAGATAGTCAGATTCCTTTTGAAATGGCACATAAATAATCTTGAGGCAGCAGCATGTTTTGCAAGTTTTCTGCATCTGGCGAATCACACCAAAAGGACAGTTCCTGCACAGCTACGGTGCAAGGGATGTTGTACTGGACTTGCCACCTGTCTTTCTGTTCTGTTCGATCTCACAGGGTTGCACACCATTGCCCCATGAAGCATAAAATACCAAAGTGGAATTTTTATCCTACATACAGATGAGCATGGGGGAGAAGGGTGTCAAACCTTAGTTCCTCTGATGCCCACAGATCCTAGTTCAGATTAGCAAGGAGGAGCAGGTGTCTGGTAGAACATTGGTTGGTATTTAGAATAGTCTACTGTGCATCTTCTGACCAAAGATTTCTCTCAGCCGGAGTGTGACTGAAGCACAGAGAGAGAGAATTAGCTCTAAGTTAGCTGTCTTGGGTATCAAAAGCAATGATGCCTGAGGCGTCAGTGCAGCTATACAACTCTTTTCCAGGTTGTGTTGCTGTGACTGTTCTGCTAGTGATATCCTAGCCAGCTAGACTTAAGCTATTGCAGATGTATCAGCTGCAACCCTTATTCACAGCCATCTAAGTGCTCCTTAACTTGCTTTCTGTAGACTTGCTGTCTTTTCAGAGATGTCATTATCTCTTATTAGGACAGCTTATGGGAGGTATAAAGGGCATGTGTTTCTCCTGGGACATTGATGTTCCCAAATTCTAGCCCTCAAGCGCGTGCAGCTGAAGCTGCAGCATTGGCTGCCTGTTCCTCTGCACCCTGCTCCATGTTGTCATCTCCTTGGGTCTTATCATGCAGTTTTGTGGTCTCTGGAGATTTCCCTGAAAGTCCTAGTTCTCTTGTGCCTTTAAATTTTTCATAACGCGACTATTTCTTTGTCCCATGAAGAGCTGGAGAATGTTCAAACTAAAGCACAAGCACTGGAAGTAAAGAAAAGAATGGCTTTATGATTGCTAAAGCCACATGATTTTTTAAAAGCCTGAATTACAATTACTAAAAACTGATCACTGCTAAGTGTAGCCCCAAATCAGAACTGGAAACAGCTTAGTCAGACTGCACATGCTGTGGCTGCTCTCCGCTGCCAAACTGCAGAGATGCCCAGGCCTCCTTGTGCTGAACGCTGGGCTCCTCTGGTAAAAGGTGCTGCAGAATTCACCAGCATTGCAGAAGCCTGCAGCTGGGGAAAGGAGGAGACAAAGAATAATCAAAAGAGGCAATCAAAATGGTTTTATGTGAGGTGTGAAAGCTGAAAAAAGGAGGAAGGGGGAAAATGGCAAATCAGCAGGTGCTCTGAGAAATGAGAGAGTGTAAGCAAGGACAGGAAAGAGTGACGAAGGAGCAGAGAAGACCAGAATGGGTATGTCCACACTTTGTCCTGGTCCCTATCTGACTACTCAAATCCTCCCAGATTGTCTTGCTGAACAGAAACCTGCCATTTGATTTGAGGTGAAGAAGTGTGAAATACGCTTCAAATATCTGTATCGGACATTTTGCACGTGGAGAGAAGGGACAGTCAGGAGAAATCCCCCAGGGGAAGGAAGGCAGTATTGACAGGGGCTTACCTGCAGTGCTGCTGCTCTGTCTCATCTGTTTAGATGGCATGCACACGGCAACAGAACCTGTGCCTCTGTGTCTTCCGAATGCCTAGCATCATGCAGGAGCTGCACTCGATCACAGAAGGGAAAATACAGTGATAAAAGGAAAGCAGAAGACGTGGGTTTTGTGTGAACAAGAAACTCAGGATCGCCTTACAGAATGATAATTTATCTATGTTCAAGGGTTTCATTTTTCCAATGTATTTGCTGATAGCTTCAGCTGTCCTAAAACCTGACACGTGATTTTGGGGAATGCAGAATTCTTAGGTTTGTGTTTCTTAGAAATGTTTTATAGGCATGTAAATACGTGGTTGGGGCCACACCAGCATTCTGTTTTGCTTAAAACTCAGCGAGTCTCTGTTGTGTAGATCTCCTTTACTGGTTACTGGGAGGAACCAGAGGCAAGCTGTGAAGAGGCAGAAGGAAAGTGCAGGGAACAAGGACAGAAAAAAACCAGAGGGAATATTAGGCTCAGAAAAGAGGGAAAGTGAGGATAAAATGTAAAGAAAAGGAAATGAAGACCGAGACCAACAAGAACTACTCACCTACCCAAAGTTAATCATATGTGTCATCATTTTTTTCTGAAATAGTAATTTTTAAGCAATAAATTGTATGACATTAGAAGAATTACCCTGGCACCGCACTGTTCTGCCAGAGAGCTGTATAAGCCTGCAGCACTATTTCTCTTCTGTGCAAATATTTCCTTAAATATTGTTTTATCTCATCTCACCTCTCTCATGTGTGTGAAAAATCAGCCATACGTCACGTGTATCGCTTAATGCATCTTCTTCCATCATATAAACACAGGATTTGTATGTTTTATTGGGCACTGCAAAAACATGCATGTATGATCCAGCATTTTGCCATGAAAAAAACCTAGGTGTGCCTGCAGCGTTTGCTGATGTGTGGTGAAATACATTTGTTGACCCAACTAGTGTTTCTAAGGTCAGCATGTAAATCTGATGGTTTCTGGTAATTCTGCTTGTGAAACACGGCACCGCTGCCAGATAAAGGCTTCCACTTTGCAACCAAAGGTCTGCCGGACTACTAAGGCTTCCCAGCCTTGCTGAAAAGTGCTCAGCATAAAATCTTCCCAGATAAGTGTAGACTTACTGAAGATACGATAATCTACACAAAAGCTGTTGACTTGACTGGATTGATGCCATCCTCACTAGAGGAGCTTTTATCTTAAATCCAATTTAATGCATTTTTCAGCAACAGGAAACAATGAGGGAGATGTATTTGCCAGCTGTAAGTTGTAAAAGTAGCGTACAGTGTCCAGAGCTAATGTCTAACCCAGCTCTGACTCTGAAGTAAATGTTAATACACTCAGTGCACTCAAAATGCCACTGTATTACTCTGCTTGTTCATGTGAGATAATTATAGCCAAGGAGAGTTTTTCAGGTGAAAGAGTTGTTCAGCTCACCTCTTCCTAGTGCGCAGCTATAATTTTTTAAGGCCTTATGTCATGACTTTTTTGCATTAGATAAATTAGTAAGAAATAAATAAATCCATTACTGACTTGGGTTGTAACCTCAAGAAAGTTTCTCCTGCCTTTGCTTTTCTTTCCATTTCTATGTGCCTTATCAATCTCATTGGATTTCCAAGGCAGGGGTTATTTCACAGCATGTTTTGCTCTCAGCTGTAGCTCAGTATAAAAGAACTGAATCTCATTTAGAGTCTTCTCACCACTGCAATATAAAGTAATGCTAATAAAGAGTTTGGAATAGAAGCATCTCTATTGCTGTCATTGGAGACTGTTTTACAAACCAGCACTTCTCACTCAAAGGAAGTTTTCTTTTTTCATATTTTATCATCCACCTTTCCTTCTCCACACAATTCTACCTGTTCTCAGCTATTTCGCTGAGCCCTATGTGGAACACTCCTTCTCAACCTCAGAAGTCCACCCATCAAAGATTTATATGTTGGATTAATATTTCACCACCTCTTAAATTAAATACATAGATTTCCCTTTCTAAATCCTTCTTCAAATCCCCCCCAGCCTCTTTATTTCTTTTTGCAGTTTGTCTTTGACCATCCACTATGTCACACAAAGGTACCTTTGTTCCTACAGAGACCACAAACAAAATACGACCAAGGTAATGGATGGCCCTAAAAAATTGCTTCACGAGGAGCATTCTTATTTATCCTGAACATACTGCACTACAGGAGTGTAACACGGTTCCCCAGCGACAGACTGCAAACCATGCTTCTCCTAGATTTAATACCTTTCTCAGGTGAACAGCTTCTGTTTAGACTTAAATATTTGGTATTAAAGCAAAAGGATTTCTTTTGCCCTTCAGATTCTTTGCCAGCTTTAAGGCACCACTGTAACTCCTCTGCCAGCGCCGACATCCAGCTCTCGTGCTGCTGGTGCCACAACTGATTACAATTTACGGAAATAGGAGGACTGCTAGAAGCAGGACCAGGAAGGCTCAGCCTTCCTTCACTTTTTAAGGGATTTGAATGATTCATGGATTTTAAGTGTTCTTCTCACGCAGACATACCCCAAGCAAAGCATGTTTGCTTTTCTTCTGAGGCGTATGAATGCAGTGTGTATATTTCAAATTAAATACTCCAGAACACTTTATTAACGTGTTGTTTTTCTCAAGTTCAAATACTGTTCCAAATGATATTAAGGAGAGATTTACAACTGTAAACCAGTGGACGCTGGTTTAGGGCTAGGTTGTCTCCTCATCTTTTCTGTATGCAGCAAAGTAAGTGGTCAAACCTGCAGAAAATGCCAGCAGAAATGTGTTGTCTTTGCAGAAATATGGTCCTGATGGTCCACCACAAGCGCTGTACGTGAGGTTGCTTGCAAACCTTCTCATGGCTCTTAGTATTATTATTGTAGCTGTAAGTTAGACGTAGAGGAACAGGAACAGACTCTAGCAAAAGCTATCTAAACTGTTTAGTGAACAACAATCACAGCCTATCTGAAAAGCAAAAGGAGAAGAAAAACAGTTTAATTTTCCTTTAGAATAACTTGAGTCATTTTGCATCACTTTGGCTTCTATTCTGATTCTGGTATTTTCCTTCCTTCTCACTCCACCTCCTCCATTCCCTCTCTGCCCTCCTGTTTCTCCCATCTTAATCCTTACGTCATGGAGTGATCCTTCTGCCCTTGAACAGATACAAGGGTGTCATGGTTTTGAAATTTTAGATTTATTGAGGAATTGGGAGGTTTTCTTATTACTTGGTCACAATTGATGCCAAAGAATCACAGTGTTTTAAGAGGATGACAAAATCCCAAACGGACAAAAAAACCCCCAAAAGTAGACAGACTACCCAATAATTAACAACCTTTCCTAAAGGAAAGCAGTGTTTAGAGCAAGTTTATAGACACACAAGCACAACCATACCATACTAGGTAAGGTATTGGAATCTTTGGTCTACTATGCTCAGTTCTATGAAGAGGGAGACCCTTATGCAGAAGAGTAAAGATGTCTCTGTTTTGTGGCACAGCACAGTATTAGCAGAGAGAATCTGGTACTAGAGTAGAGTCCTCACTATTAATCTGGTGCTCAATATGTGGAGGCTGCTGTGTGAAAAGGATGATGACCCTACTGAGTTTGAGACAGAGTTGTTAATGATCTTGTTAAAACCACCCTCCCATTATCTCAGTTCAGAAAAATCAGGCAGGCTTTAATGAACTCTAATTCAAAGATTTTTGTTCCATACACCAATTAGTGCACGGGGGAGCTCGTTTGGAAACGTTGTGTTTGGAAACATCAATACAGTAGTGATAGATAGATCAATACCTTAACTGATGTTATTTTTCAGGAGAGGGACCTATTTCATACTAGAGGTCACCTACCTACAAACCTCAGTAACAACTAGAGTAGAAAGTCTTGACATGCAGCAAAACCACCTTCATAATTCAATCTCACACTCCTATTGAATAGTAAAATGAAAACAGATTCCAGAAAAGTCTCAAGGCAGAAAAGTCTTACATGGTGCCTTACATTACATGGCCATTTCTGACTCGTCATGCCAGGACCAGCTTTGGTTCTCTGTGCTTTTGATCCTGCAAAGTGCTGAGGAATGTGAAAACATCTTTAGCCAAAAGCAGCTGCAAGTCCTTAAAGTTTCGTCTTCGTTTTCGTTTCATCCACCATCAAAATTTTATCCATTTACCTGCACAAAGTGTTGGAAAAGACTCCTGAATATAACAAGTTGTCCATGTTGATGCGTTAGTAATGTCTTTGTCATGGAGATCAAAACGCGGCACGTACACACAGCAGAAAAAGGACCCTTCGGTTGATATAAACCCTCCAATGTTATGTAAAACCAGCTACTCTGCTTCAACACGTTAAATTCCTCAAGACTAAAATTATATATAAGCATTCAAACAGCAAGACAACTTAAATGTTTATGAGTTAGGGTTTATAGAGTAGCAATGGATTTATACCTTCCCCTGTATCACAGAGTTCCAACATCATTTAGGACTTTATTACACACCTTAGGACCCCATCAATAAATAGATCTCATTACTTGTGACACAAAATGGGACTGTACATTTAGAAAGAAAATAGTGCTGAGATTATATGATCTTGATTGTGTTTTCAATAGCTGAAGTGGAGCATTTCAAGAAGGCAACAAAAAGAAACGTATAGTAAATGATGACCTGAAAATTTCATGAAATGAGTTTTCTGATGGAGAAAACCGATTTATTCGTGACTCTGATCTGACACCACATATCTAAAGGCATTTTAATGCAATCAGTGAAGCTTTCCACAGTTTAAAGCTAATACAGTCTTAAAATTGGGTCCACCTTGATTAAATTGTCTTTAAAATCAGATTTAATTTATCGTCTTTCTCTCTACAATGCCTTTTGAGCCTTACTTTCACCAATAAATTAACACTGATCACAAGTCTGTTTTTATTAAAAACAAAAAAACCATTCAGACACCAAGACTAAGTGAGATTGTGCCATGTAGGAAGTCTATTAATCGACAGTACTGCTGAATCCTCAGCTAAGACAACAACTAAATTACAGTGTTTCTCCTTTAGGCTTTCACACAGTGGATGCTGTTACCAGCACTCCTTCAGTTTAATCAGATCATTTACAGGAAAGAACAGGAAAGTGAGAAATGGGTAATAATATGGAAAATGAGATAATTAATACAAAGCACTAAAGGTTTTTGAAACCACAGTTCTGCAAAAACTCTTAATTACAACATCACTCGATCTCCAGAGTCTTGCAAATAAACTGATGTTTCAAGAAACAGTGTCACCAACCAAAGAGAAGTGAAACCTGCCTGGGTGTGTTCCTCTGTGACTTGGTCTAGGTGACCCTGCTTTGTCAAGGGGATTAGACTAGATGATCTTTCAAAGTCCCTTCCAATCCCTAATGATCCTATGAAAGTATGATAACAAAGAGTCAGCATGGCTTCACCAAGGGGAAGTCACGCTTGACCAACCTGATAGCCTTTTATGGGGGCATAACCACGTGGATAGATGATGGCAGAGAGGTGGATGTGGTCTATCTTGACTTCACTAAAGCATTTCACACAGTGTCACACAGCATCCTCACAGTCAAACTGAGCCAGTGTGGTCTGGACAATAGAGTAGTGAAGAGGATCGTGAACTGGCTGCAGGATAGAAGCCAGAGAGTAGTGGTCAGTGGGACAGAGTCTAGTTGGAGGGCTGTATCTAGTGGAGTCCCCCAAGGGTCGGTACTGGGACCAGTCCTATTCAATCTGTTCATTAATGTCTTGGATGAGGGATTAAAGTGCACTGTCAGCAAGTTTGCTGATGACACAAAGCTGGGTGGTGTTGCCGACACCCCATCAAGCTGTGCTGCCATTCAGCGAGACCTGAACAGGCTGGAGAGCTGGGCAGGGAGAAATTTAATGAAGTATAACAAGGGTAAGTGTAAAGTCTGGCATCTGGGCAAGAACAACTCCAGGGACCTGGATAGGTTGGGGACTGACCTGATGGAGAGCAGTGGAGGAGAAAGGGACCTGGGGTGCTGATGGACAGCAGGATGGCCAGGAGCCAGCAGTGTCGCCCTCTTGTGGCCAAAAGGGCAAACAGCATCCTGGGATGGATCAGAATGGGGGTGGTTAGCAGATCGAGAGAGGTTCTTCTCCCCCTCTACTCTGCCCTGGTGGGACCACATCTGGAGTGTTGTGTGCAGTTCTGGGCCCCTCAGTTCAAGAGGGACATGGGGCTGCTGGAGGGAGTCCAGCGTAGAGCAACAAAGATGATGAAGAAAGTGGAGCATCTCTCTGATGAGGAGAGGCTGAGGGAGCTGAGTCTCTTAAGCTTGGAGGAGACTGAGGGGTGACCCCATTAATGTTGATAAATATGTGAAGGGTGAGCATCAGGACGATGGAGCCAGGCTCTGCTCAGTGTCATCTAGTGACAGAACAAGGGGCAATGGGTGTGAGCTGGAACACAGGAGGTCCCATATAAATATGAGAAGGATCTTCTTCATGGTGAGGGTGACAGAGCACAGGAACAGGCTTCCCAGGGAGCTTGTGGAGTCTCCTTCACTGGAGACATTTAAAATCCACCTGGATGTGTTCCTGTGCGACTGGATCTAGGGGATCCTGCTGTGGTGGGGAGATTGCACTGGATGATCTTTTTGAGGTCCCTTCCAATCCCTAATGATTCTATGATTTGCTCTTCTACTTTGCCTTGCTCCCACCAGGATCATCAGGAGTAGGAACAAGCAGCTGAGGGCACAGATGGGCTTTCCTGGTAACTCTTTTTAACATCACAACTAGCTCAAGCGTCTATCAAACCCTCTGTCATCAGCAGTGGGGGGACTGGACTGGATGATCTTTCAAGGTCCCTTCCGATCCCTGATCTTCCATGATTCTGTGAAGTAGAATCAAGACAGACAAACTTAATCCCATGAAAGCCTCTGCAACATTAAAGCCCCAATGAAGAAGCATTCGAGGACATGGGTGGGAATCGTGTTAAGTATCAGCCCCGGGTTGGACATTTTGCTTCAAGTGCCTGACGAATGATGAAAAGACTTGAGCTGGCCCTGAAGGACAAACAGGACTGGAAAAATCGAGCCTCAAGTGCTAAATCACACCCACCACAAGGAAGGGAAGTTCTGCCCTGCTACGCGTTTCCCACAGCCTTCCGTGGCGGGAGCGGGGCTGGGTGAGGGTATCTCATGGCGATTTAACTCGACAGCAGTAAATCACCCACAAAATTTATCACTGGTAAATGCTCGCACAATTCAGACAACAAAAATCAGCATCAGGAGAGGCTGTTAGAGCCACTAAGAGACAAGAAAACCAAACACCAATTGCGCCACTGGTCACGTGCGATGGATAGAAGACTCTGAGTAGGGTGACGCAGGGAAGAAGAAATAAATTCACCCTCCATGGGACATCTTTCCCTGTTTGACAAAGCGCTGTCATGTTTCAGAGTGTCTGGTGGATGGGATTTTGTATTTCCAGTGCCAACTGGCTGCCTTTTCTAACTCCAATTCGGCTCAAGAGGATGCTACGACTTTTCGCTGGGCAATCTAATGACACTTGCTGGATCCAACAGCCAGCAACAACTCTCCGAGTTCCCATTTCCTAAACTGATCCTTTTTGATGGGCACAGAGAGGAAAAAACCCCAACTAAAAATAAACCCCCAATTTCTGTTCTGATGTCTCTATCTTCTCGCCCACTCTACCGGGTGCTGTTTCATTTATAGCTCATGCGACGGGGCGGTGTAAAGGCTGAACTGCGTGAGCTGAGGACGTCTGCTCCACCTGTTGGGGCTCCAGCTACAAACTATTTTCTCTCAGCTTTTCAAACCAGCCTGAATGAAATCTGTCAGCCACATCACACAAACAACAAACACTGTCATCTGATGATAGGACACAGGCCAATGGGTGTGAGCTGGAACAGAGGAGGTTCCACATCAATGTGAGAAGGAACTTCTTTCCAGTGAGGGTGACAGAGCCCTGGAAGGGGCTGCCCAGGGGGGTTGTGGAGTCTCCTCCTTCTCTGGAGATATTTAAAACCCACCTGGCCATGTTCCTGTGCGACTGGATCTAGGTGATCCTGCTGTGTCGGGGGATTGATCTTTCTAGGTCCCTTCCAACCCCTAATGTTCTGTGATTCTGGGAAAAGCTTTGACCACAGTCTAGGGATGAAAGCTTCAAGTGCTTGGCAACCAACAACTGGTTCGTACTGCAAGGATCTCATTTAGCTACTACTGTGTTTGAGGGGGTCTCTAAAATTTAGTTTGATCTTCTTTTGATTTCATTTGATGAATTTTCAGGCTTTGTGCTAATAAAATGTCACAATCTAATGCTCTGTCCCAAAAGTACGATGTGAGTTGTGGGCACCTGAGTTCCAGAAGGACATAGAGCTGCTGGAGAGAGTCCAGCGCAGAGCCACAGAGAGGACGGAGTGGAGCATCTCCCTGCTGAGGAAAGGCTGAGGGAGCTAGGTCTTTTGAGCTTGGAAAAAGGAGCCTGAGCGGTGACCTCATGAATGTTGATCAATATGGAAAGGGTGGGTGTCAGCAGGATGGAGCCAGGCTCTGCTCAGGGGCACCCATTGACAGGACAAGGGGCAGTGTGTGTGAGCTGGAACAGAGGAGGTTCCACATCAATATCAGAATGAACTTCTTCCCAGTGAGGGTGACAGAGCACTCAAAGGGGCTGACTGGTGGAGTTGTGGAGTCTGCTTCTTTGCAGATGTTTCAAACCCTCCTGGTCATGTTCCTGTGCGACTGGATCTACATGATCCTGCTGTGGCAGGGGGACTGGACTGGTTGATCTTTCAAGGTCCCTTCCATTCTCTAATATTCTGTGACTGTGTGCGTGCTATGGTGACTACTCCTCCTAACCCCCAGCTCTAGACTAAACTGACCAAGCAAGGAATAGATTCTCCAGAATGTCAGTAGCTAACAGGAGGAAATACCACATGATATAGTAACAGTCAAATTCCTTCAAGAATTTTCAATTTGGAAAGCAGAACTCAAATGGGATTGAAAATGCACAGAAATATCAGTAGTAACCTTTGTGTCACTCCAACATTCTGCACATCCAAGTGTTTCTCTGCATAAAGTTGTTTATCTCTCTGTTGGGATGTCAATGTACAGCCCTCAAACATTTCCTCTTACATCTTTCCTTAGAACCAACTGAAGAAGTAACAAACCAGGTTTCCATGGATCCCCTTTCATTACAGAAGGAAAAGTGACCCCAAAGGATTTCAAACTACGATGTGAATCCCAACTGCCGCGTGAATCCCAAGTCGTACTCTTTGTTAAAGGTGTAAAAGGAAGACTGCAGCCACCATTTGAGGCTGCAGCCTTCTCTCTGCTCACCAGCACGTTGACAGTGCAGCTCATGCGGTTCTCCTTGTTCTCATCGTGCATGATGGTCCTGTAGTCCAACAGCCTCTCCATTAAGCGGACAACGAGCTTGACGAAAGTCTCTCCGCTCTTGGCGAGGTATTTGTGTTTCCTGCAGTGCTCCAGGAGACTGTAAACCCAATTACATTCACCTTGTTAATCACACGTAGCCACAAACCCCCCGACTCAGGTGCAATTCCAAAGATCACGCGTCATTAACGCATTCCAATTATTTCTGGGCTACAAAGTTCATTGCAGTCTAATGGCTCTCTCGCCCGACTTTGCCGTGACACACATCTCGCCGCCGATCAACACTTACATTTTGTCAAATAGCACTTTGTACTGTTCGTCTCCTCTGCCTCCTTCCACTTCATGGTCCAGTTTTGTGATGATCTCATTTTCAAACTGTAATTAAACAAAGCAAGCGTGAATAATCAGATGGCAAATATTTCACTTCATTACCATAGCCCTGATGGTTCACAGATTGGTTGGGTATCTCGATGAGACGTTTAGCCGCTGTCTGAAAGCTTGATTGACTTTAAGGGTCAATCAAGCGGTTGGTATTAGACCACCCATGAAGATCTCCCATGGTTGGTATTAGACTACCCATGAGGATCTCCTGTGGTTGGTATTAGACCATCCATTAGGGTCTCCTGTGGTTGGTATTAGACCATTCATGAGGATAAATACCAGAAGGAACTTCTTCACAGTGAGGATGACAGAGCACTGGAACAGGCTGCCCAGGGTAGTTTTGGAGTCTCCTTCTCTGGAGACGTTTAAAACCTGCCTGGATGTGTTCCTGTGCAACTGGGTCTAGGAGATCCAATCCCCGGCAGGGGGATTGGAATAGATGATCTTTCGAGGTCCCTTCCAATCCCTAATGATTCTATGATCTCCTGTGGTTGGTATTAGACCACCCGTGAGGATCTCCTGCGGTTGGTATTAGACCATCCATGAGGATCTTCTGCCCTACAAGGGCTTTTTTTGTTGTTGTGGAAGAAATCAGGGGTTGTGTTGTTAAATGTAGGGTAAATGTTTGAGTTAGAAAGAAATAAATGACGAGATTAATGACCAGAATGAGACAAAGTACTCAAAGCAAAGTACTCAAGTGCTGGTGAGGCCATACCTTGAGTACTTCCAACCCAGGCCATTCTATGATTCTATGATTCTACTGGGTTCAGCTTGGGGCACCCCAGGACAAGGGAGACATCGAGGGGCTGGAGCGAGTGCAGAGGAGGACAACGAAGCTGGGGAAGGGCCTGAAGAATCAATATGACAAGGAGAGATTGAGAGAGTTGGGGGTGTTTTGTTTGAGAAAGAGGAGGCTGAGGGGAGACTTCATCGCTCTCTACAACTATCTGAAAGGTCACTGCAGATATGTCGGTGCTGGGCTCTTCTCACAGGTTATTAGTGACAGAAGTAGAGGGAAGGGCTTCAAGCTTCAACAGGGGAGGGTTAGACTGGACATCAGGAAGAAATTCTTCCTGGAGGGACTGGTCAGGCACTAGAATGGGCTGCCCAGGGTGGTGATTTAGTCCCCATCCCTGGAGGAGTTTAAAAGTCGCTTAGATGTGGTGTTGGGGGATCTAGTTTAGGGGTGACCTTGTAGAGTTGGGTTGATGATTGGACTCGATGATCCCAAGGGTCTTTTCCCACCTGAATGATTCTATAATCCTATGAAAGAAGACCGAAAGCCAGGCACACAATGTCCCCAGAGCTACAAAAGTCAAACCAAAACCACCAAAAGCTTGGTGGGAGAGGACGATGACCCCCCCTAAGGCTGGATGCAAGTTGGATGCACCCCCTAACATCACATCCCTTTTTCACACACAGTGGGGCACAACTCAACAGATCAACCTGGCACTAAGTCACTGCGGAGGAGAAGGAAGTACTTTCAAACAATTAAAGAGCACAGACACCTACATCACCAGTGACACAACCTACTGTGAAGAGACCTCAGCAGAAGGGCCTGGCTGAGAAGGGAGCCCATTAGTCACAGTGGGAGTTTATTGACAGAACAGTTGTCTCCACGTTTGCTCACTGTCACTGGTTTAAGCAGCCCTTAAGCACTGTGAGGAGAAGCAAAGGGCCACCTGCACGAGCAGGAAGCATCCTAACATTTTGTAAATGTCAGGGGATGTATTTTGCTCTGCGCTTAATGCTACAGACACCGAACATATGCATGAAAAAAGGATGGACTGTCTGCAGCCTGATGCTCTTCCAGACTGAGGACACTCTTCTACAATTACCTGGGCTCAGCAGCAGCTGTTTGAGCAGCCCAGGATCCACACTGGAACCTCCGTTCAAGCCACGAGCTTTCCTTTCCCACTTCTCAAGTCACACCAGTAACATAACAGTGACAGAAGGGAGAAATGTTTTACACTGAAGGTGGGAAGACCCTGGCCCAGGTTCTCCAGAGAGGTGGGAGAAGCCCTATCCCTGGAACCATGCCAGGTCAGGTTGGACATTGGGGGTCTGAGCAAACTGCTCTGGTTGGGGATGTCTCTGCTCACTGCAAGAGGTTGGACTAGAGAAGTTTTAAAGTCCTTTCTAATCCAAACTATTCTATGATATCCCAGCAGACAATGCTGCTAGCACAGCCCCTCTCCTCAGGCACCATCCCAAAACATCCCAGATGCCATGAGGGGCTGAGCCTGGCCATGGTCTCACCTGCAGAGTGTCGGGCAGGTTGAACCACAAGCAGGTGCCACATGAGACCACCCTACCGGTCACCCCACTGTCCTGACCGTGGCTCCACAATCAACAGGCAGCGGGAACAAAAGGGGTCAGAGATTTTCTACCCAGTCATCCCTATGGGGGAGCCACAGAAGAGATTAGCTCCAGCCAGCAGCAGGTCTCAGACTGGTTTAGCCAGGAAGAGAAACTGGATTTTTTTTAGCCCATGCTGTGAAATTCTGCTGACGTACTTATTCCAGTGAGGAGTGTGGGCTCACCCTTGCCAACGGACTGATGTCATGGTGAAACTCTGACAGAAACAGTGTTTTTCACCACCACCTTAATTTATCTCCTTTGAGAAGGAGAGGCAGCGACGTCCACCACCAATCTCATTCTGCCAACATCTGCTGCACTTGAAGCTCTACCCACACAGTCCCACCTGGGCTAGCAGGGGTTAGCACAACACTGCTCCCAAATACTAAACAGCTGAGCCCTCAGTGCCACCACAATCCTTTTCTCCTGAAATAACTGTTGTGTGTGTGGGACCAGCTAAACTTCAGCAGAATAAGAGAAGAGTCTGAACAAGTAAAGGTGAGGAGAAGCGTCTTGGCCACCCCCACAGCAGGAAGAACCTGTTGCCTGCTCTCCTGGAAGGTCCCTTTCTGCTGCAGCCCACAGGGGCTGCTCTCAACATGACCAAGCTGACCCTGTGTGGGAAATAAGGCCATGGACTGGAGAGAAGTTCTTGTTTTGCTAAGAAAAATTGTCTTTTAGAGAGCAGAGCACCCTGGATGAAGGATTTGCCGGATAGATGGTGATGATGCCAGCTACTCCTCTTCATTGGGACAACTCCATCTCTGAACATCTTAACAGCAGCACGGTAAAAATGCACAGTCATATCCAGGACAGTGTTTCTATCTCCCTTTCCAAGTCTCCACAGAATCATTCAGGTTGGAAAAGACCCCTGGGATCATCGAGTCCAAGCATCAAGCCTACTGTACAAGTTCACCCCTAAACCAGATCCCCAAACACCACATATAAGCGACTTTTAAACTCATCCGGGGGTGAGGAGGACTCAGCCACCTCCCTGGGCAGCCCAGTCCAGTGCCTGACCACTCTCTTTGTGAAGAATATCTTCTCAGCAGTCACTGCAGTAACATTCACATCATTCCCTACCTTCAGGCACCACCTCAGACATTTTTTTTTGTCCCCTGCTATTGACTGGGAAGTTTATTTTAACCCAGTAGCTGGCAGCCCATCAGAGCTGTGTTAGGAAAAAAAAGGTCTGGGCTTCGCTCAGTCATTGCGAGAGGCACCATGAGAAATAACAGCAGCAGAAGTTCTGCTCACCTACTGCTCGGAGCAAATTCAGCAGACAGTCTAATGACAAACACGAGGCAATCGAACTCTGAGCTGTCAGCAAACCTCAACTGCAGATGGTATCGTGCGTGTAGAGATTAAATCAATCGGGTACCCAGCAACAGATATCCTTTTTAAAACTACTTCTAGAATCATAGAATTATGGTTGGAAAGGACCTCCAGGAGCATCAAGTTCAGCCCTCAGCCCAACAGCTCCCTAACCCCTACACCATGGCCTCAAGGGCTCTAGCTACTCCACCGATGGGAACTCCACTACCTCCCTGGGCAGCCTGGTCCAGTGCCCAACGACTCTCTCAGCAAAGAACTTCCTGAGATCCAATCTAAACCTCCCCTGATGCAGCTGGAGGCCACTTCCCCTTGTCCTATCATTAGTAATCTGGGAGAAGAGACCAGCAGCAGCCTCGCTACAATCTCCTTGTAGGTAGTTGTTTTGTTATGCCTGAGTCATTCAAAGATGAAACCTCAAAACTCATCATTTCAAAGGTGCTCTTCTGTCCCCCAAATGATCCAGGGAATCAAAGAAACACTGATCAGAAGAGAAGTTGAAGGTCATTTTGTCCAACCTCCCAGGTGATGCACGAAGCCAATCACAGAATCATTCAGGTTGGAAAAGACCCCTGGGATCATCAAGTCCAACCATCAGCCCTACTCTACAAGTTTACCCCTAAACCAGATCCCCCAACACTACATCTAAGTGACTTTTAAGCTCATCCAGGGATGGGAACTCAACCACCTCCCTGGGCAGCTCAGTCCAGTGCTGCCAAGTCTAGCTCAGGCCAACAGTGACTTGCTTAGCCAAGATCCGAACATCTCCATGAATGGATCACTGCACAGCCTCTCTGGGTAACCTATTCCACCCCTTCCTGGGTAACCTGCTCCACTCCCTCCCAGCTTTCCTTGTGAAGGAATGAATGAAAAGCAAAGCGCAGTGAGGTCCTGGATACAACGAAGCCTGGACACAACAGCCAAGGTGCAAAATTCATGTTCTCTAATGAGACCCCAAAGAACTGACTTTCTACACCAATGTGAAAAATGATACCAGCTGCCAGGGAGAGCCCTCTAGGTGATGTATTTTTAGCAAGAGGTTACTCAGATGAAGAACAGCAATTCCATTTGTCAGACAGGATCATGAAAACCTTCCTGATACCAATTTTACTCAAGTGTCTGTAAACGTCGGCTTTGGTGGGCCACCTCCCCAGTGGGCTGCTTGGGTTGAGCAGAGAGAGAGACTTGGGGCATTTCTGGGGTTTTAAGGATTATTAAGAGGATCTTTGCTCTTCAATCATTCTTGATACATCTCAAGGAGTAGACACGATGCTTACCATGCAAGCCAGGTGAGCAGATACTATCTACCATAGCGACTGCTGTCTACATCTACCTGAAAGGAGGGTGCAGAGAGATGAAGGTTGATCTCTTCTCACAAGGAACAAGCAATAGGACAAGTGGAAAGGGCCTTAAGTTTGGAAACAAGAACTGTTCAGAGGAGCAGCTGAGGTAGCTGGGGCTGGTTAGTCTGGAGAAAGGAGGCCGATGGGAGACCTTAATGCTGTCTGCCAACTACCTGAAAGGAGGGTGTGGACAGGTAGGGGTCGGTCTCTTCTCACAAGGGACAAGGGACAGGACAAGAGGAAATGGCCTCAAGCTGCCCCAGGGGAAGTTAAGGTTGGACGTGAGGAAAAACATCTTCCTGGAAAGGGTCCTCAGGCCTTGGAACAGGCTGCCCAGGGAAGGGGTTGAATCACCATCCCTGGATGTGTCTCCCAGTCGTGAAGATCTGGAGCTTAGAAACAGGGTTTGGCGGTGGCTTTGGGACAGCTGGGTTCAGGATTGCACTCAATCATCTTAAAGGTCTTTTCCAACCTAAATGATTCTGTGATTCTATGATTTTGCTACCCCACTCAGCTCCAAACCTCCTCTCCACCCCCATGTTAACCCTACGTCCAATTCTGTGTGTTGTCCACCACTTGGATGTGAAAGCGATGACTTGGAGTTGGGTTAATGGTTGGACCTGATCATCTTAAAAGTCTTTTCCAACCTAAACAATAGAATCACAGAATGATCTCCAAAGGTCAGCTAGTCCAACTCCCCTGAAGTGAGCAGAGACATCTTCAACTACAACAGGTCGCGCAGAGCCACGTTCAGCTTCAACCCGAACGTCTCCAGGGATTCTATGACAGTTTAAATTCTTTCTGTGATTTTTCTACAGAAGAACATTTCATCAGCACAGGTGAAGGTGTCTGGAGCTAGCACCAAGTCCACCTGCAGTTACTGTGTTGGAATAGACAAGACATCAGGAAGAAATTCTTTCCAGAGAGAGTGGTCAGGCACTGGAATGGGTTGCCCAGGGTGGTGGTTGAGTCCCCATCCCTGGATGAGTTTAAAAGACGCTTAGATGTGGTGTCCGGGGATCTGGTTTAGGGGTGAACTTGTAGAATAGGGTTGATGATCCTGAAGGTCTTTTCCAACCTGAATGATTCTCTGATTCTGTGGTTCTAAATTTATTTCAGTATGCAATACATTGTTTCTCAGAATACAAAGTCAGGTAATAATAGCCATATGGATAAAACTGCATAGCTTGCTTTATGAGGTTTTATTCAAAGGATCAGTCATGTGTATTCTAAAGGGGAGCTTTGGAAACTTTTCCTTTAACATATATTTGACTTAAAAAAAAAAAAAACAACTTGCTTTTGGGATGGGCAAAGACTGAGAGCTGATTTCGGTGGTGAACTTGCAAACAACTTTTCCTGCACATTGTTTTATTTTTCATGTTCACACAATGTCTCTCTCATCTTCCTTGCAGAAGCAAGATTATCTGGCTTGGAACCAGCCAAATAGAAACTGGAAAAGGAATACAATGCAGGGAGTACAATAAACATCAAAAGGAACACAATCTTTCTGCTGTGACTTCTCTTACCACTTTCTGATCTTGGTCTCGTCACAAAAAAGAAGAAACTCCAAACTCAGCTCATAGTGATCACCTCCTCTAAGCTGCAAAATTCCACAACTCCCTAGGAGTCTGCTTGGAATTACTTTAATGAACTGACTAGCATTAAAACTGTGTCCTCTACAGGAAGATCTAGCATAAAAATGACTCCGTTAAAACCTCTGCTTCCTGATGCTAGACCCACGACAAGTAGAACTGCATTTGCTTGTGTGGGAAGCTTTCAACGTTTTAAAACAAGAAAAAAACTCTCTCACATCTCATTTTTCATGTCAAAACTGACACAGTGATGACTTTCTCAACAAAGGCATCTCACCCAAAGGTGCCAGAAAGGAATACGAGGTTATGACTGTCTCTTCATGTCTTTTACTCATGGCCTTGCCTCTCATCCTCTAGGTGAATTCATCTCTTTTTCACTTTTAGGGAGTGAGCTCACTGTACTGGGGAGGGTGTGTTTTACTTCTTCCCTGCAGGGGAAAGCTGAGCTTTATATCTCCTTTACACACAATACAAGAGGCTAACAAACAGAAAAGCAGCAGATCCTATGCTGCATACAGGGGGGCAAAAGAAAAGCACAGCTGCAGTGTGTACGTCTCTCAGACTTGCTTTAGATGGTTTTTAGCTAATGTGGATACAGCAAATAATTAATTTTCAGGAGTATAAATCTGAGTATCAGCAACTGAAAGCACCTTCACCCTGGCTTCAATAACTGGGCCTGGTATCTCAAAGATAGCAAGAGTATGTCTGTGTATGTCCCCTTACACTGTGCAGAGTTGCCCTGAAATGGCTGGTGCTGCCATGAGGTACGTTCTGCTGCAAGCACAATGGCTCAACATTGCTCCTTCTACTGTGTGGCATCCCAGATACAGATCCTTTTTCTGCTGTACAAGGTAGCAGTGATCAGCCACAGACCTATCCAATCTCAGTGGACAACAACTTTAACAACTAGTGCACACTAAATGAGGGGGTAAGGCTGCCTGTTCCTCTTCCACAGACAGGAGAGATTCAACACATTTGCATCAGTTAGGTAGTGTCATGGAGACAAGCCACAAGTTGTCACCTGAGCTTGCTCTGCTGTGTTTGTAGCTTCCTCAGCTTCTGCCAGAATGCAAGTGCCTACAGGGTAAAGAACTTCCCATTTGTGCTTTTTCATCAGTTTGTTAGTTGTAGTAAATGCTTGGAGAGCCTGTGATGTCAGTTAAGTACACATTACAGAGTCTCCTTGTGAGTGACACTCATGTGTGTGAGGCTGATGTCATCAAAACAGGTGACTGAAAAAAGCCAGGTCAGATACACTCTGATCATGTTTAGTGTCCCCCCAGTATGAGTCACTTATCAGTAAAGTCAAAATGTGGACAGAGTGCCCTGTTCAGTAACTGTTATTCCAAATAATTTTGTAAGCACTGTGACAATGAGCTTTGAAGAAAAGTTTCAGTTCTTTAAAGCCAGTAAGTCTCCATAGCTTCTGTTGAGAAATCTTGAGGGTTCAACAACTTTCACACAATTAAATCAGAGGAAATTTAACAAACGTGACAAGCTGGCCTTCATTACTGTCTCTACATTTTGCAGCAGCAGTATTTTACAAGCTTCAGCTTGTACACGTGTCTAAGTTTGCAGTAGAGCTCTAATTGAGAAGATCTATCTTCCATTCTGCTCCTTTAGCTTGAGCCTACTGCTCCCTATGACTGTTCCCTTCAACTAGGTCAGTTCACTAAAACACATGATCTGAAACCACAGAAATGACCTTGTCAAGAAATGACTGTTGCATTGAAACCTTGTTTTGTGGTTCCAGCAGTACCTACAAATAGTAAAGTATGTCTTACCCACGAGAAACTTTGTGCATGTGACTCCTTGTTAGCTTAGATCCTACTTAAACAAGTATTTTTAGCATGGTTTGTTCAGCCACATTTAAAGATGTATTCTTGCAAGACTGAGAGTAGTCATCCTCCACATATCTCAGTACTGGAAAACGTAAATAGAAAGTGACAGGATCCACCTCTGAGACACAGATTTTCTGGTACATTGCAAGATCCAGGGAAAAGGACATGAGGTTAGGGGGCTCTGCCTTTTTCTCCCAGGCTGCTAACTGTCTGTCAGCCAACCATTACTTTGCATTAGACAGCTTCAACAGAAAGTCCTGCATTCCCAGCTTCACAAAGTTTTCATTTATGAAAGAGAAGACCATGTAGATGCCAGTGAACCTGGTCCAGGATTTGCTTTGTGTTTTAATAAAACATACTACAAGAACAACATGCATCACAGCTGCCCTCACTTGGGGAAGTTGTTCTGCAAGGAACCAACGATGTTGCAAAGTAAAAGGCAGCCTTATTTGCCCTGTCAATTGATTTGCTTTCCTTTTTCTAATATTTTCTGGTTTGTGAAAATGCCAACCAAAACTAACTTGCTCTTGAGAGGCTAGCACACTTCCAGCTGCAGCAGCTGGTACACCCTCATGCGCAGCACTGTCTGCCTCCTCAGTACAGTTACTGCCCTGTAGTTCAGACAGAAGGGCTGCTGCAAACCTGGTGAAAGATGTGAAAAACCGTGCTGTGCTATTAATGGTCTACGTCTGCAAAGAAGGCTATGTTGCCAGCTGCAGAAACCCTCTCACTCCTCAGTGAGGGATCAGGTGGGGACCTGTACCTCACATAAAAAAATCTGCGTGTGGGAATAACAGAAGAAGGTCTGCTGAGCTGTAAAACATTAGACTTTAAAGGAGACAGGCAGTGTGTGGGATATGATTGAGCAGATGTGATGTGTTGCTATGTTAAGGATCATTGCAAGATTGGACGCAGTCTGGAAGATGTATTGAACATCAGCAATCAGTCACCAGAAGTTTAAAAAAGGAAACTCAGCTTTGTCTTGTTGTAAAAAAAACAGTAGAATCAAATACTTGCAGTAATGTTCCACTCCTAAATAAAACCTGGAGGCAAATGCATTGAGCTTTATTGAGGACTGCAGAGTGGTTAGAGGTGTCTGAGCCTGTGGGAATGGTAACTAGTGCGCATGTGTGCAATGGACATGAGGGCACTGTGCAGTTTCACAGGCAACAGAAGGCAAAACACCCGTGTTTCCCAGCCAATCTTCTCTTTTGTGGTTACGTAACTTGAAAAAACCCCACATGCTTAATTGTGCTGCATAGCTGCCATGTGGGCTGTTGTGTGCATGTCCACCGTCGCCTCGCCAAAGAAACCCAACAAAAAAAACCCAAACAGAATAACTTATTGTAAATTGTAGCACACACAATGGCTTGCATTGCATAACAGGCACAGAAAATCAGCAGATGAACTGTACCCTCCCTCCATGCTCAACAGCCTCTTCTGCTGGCTGCTCAGGCTCTGCAGGTAAGCAACAAGGGAATCAGCTCTCCCTGTTCTGAAACAGGATGCCACTAACCGGTTTTTCAGCATCAGGAACCAACCCAGGCTGCTTTTGTTCAAATTAAAATACCCATGCACACCCACACAGAGTGCCCAGCCTATCATCTTCACTTTGGGCACACTCTGTGGCTTATAGCCAGGAAAACAGCTTTGGCAGGACTGATCTTACAAAAGGCAGCAGCACTATAGTCTAATGGCTGTATGTATCCAAGCTAAACGGAAATACAAAGAGACTTATAGTTATATAGCAGCATGAGAAACAAGGCTGCTCAGTTAGCTCTATTTCTGAGTGTCTTATGGTTGCTATCAGTGAGGTGTCTGTACTCACCCTGCAGACAAGTTTTCCAGTGTCACAGTGCCTCTTCCACCATAAGAAGAATGTACCTGTTGATAAAGGAAGATGATTCCACTCACATTCCAAAGCAGGATTGTTCCTTCTTTGGTAAGTAGTATTATCAAAACTCTTGTGGGAAACACTGCATGCAAAAGAAGCTTAAAATGTGATGTGACACATGTTTAACATCCTCTACCACTAAAATAAAATTAATACATGATTTTTTTTTTTTTAAATCTCCCCAAATTAACCTTTAATGATACCGCATACATTTATTGTTCCATCTACATAATTCTCTGAGCCATAGGTAAATTGCAAGGTAAAATGCCTTCATTATTCTATTTACAGAAAGGATATGTGTTCTTATGTTAAAAATAAACCCACTATATCTTAAGTCCAGGTCACGGGCTTTTAGAAACTAACAAAGTACCCGGGTAGGCTGCCTACTTGCTTGTCCATAATTAGGATAACTAAGAACTATAGAAGTGTTTTTGTAACCAAAATTTTTATTTAGAAATTATTGCATAGAAAATTTTGTCACCGAGTATTAGAATATGTGTATGCAAGGCCAGATTTGACTGCATGTTTAGGCTTGTTTTACTGTGGGAGGTGTCAACTTTCACTATGAGCTGGTTCTACAGACTTAATCTACCACAAGTATCCCCTGAGTTTTTTTAAAAAGAAAAGAGTCTAACCATAAAAAAGAGCATTTGACTGTGGAAAGGATATCCTTCAGGTCACAAGGCACGAGTCAGTGCTCTAGTTTGAGCTGGCACGGGTTTTTTGTGCTGGAGAGGTGGATTGGTGCTGCACCCATGGCAAGAAACTTTGGAAAATAGGAGATTCCCCCCAGCTCCAGTTACTCACCTGCCTCTGGAAGTTTGAGCAAATAAACATATTTTGGGAAGGGAATATCTCCCTTGAAGAGGGGAGATTTAGGTCAGACATCAGGAACAAATTATTTCCTGTGAGGGTGGTGAGATGCTGGAACAGGTTGCCCAAGGAAGCTGTGGCTGCCCCATCCCTGGAAGTGTTCAAGGCCAGGTTGGCTAAGGCCCTGAACAATCTTATCTAGTGAAGGTGTCCCTGGCTATGCAGAGGGTTGGAACTAGATGATCTTTAAGATTCCTTCCAACCCTGGCCATTCTATGATTCTGTGAAACCTATGGGACAAGTTTCCAGCTGGGTTTGAGAATATTGTTTTGATAGGAGCCATGGGGTCATTGGGATGAGCCATTTTTACCCTGGAGACATCGTGATGGAGGAGAAAGTGCATCTGTGAAAGCCCCAAGAGGCAAGCAGGGTAGAAGAATCTCTGTAAAATCATGGTGAAGTGCAATGAAGGAGGAGAGTCCAGTCTGTAGCCTGTGAAGATTGACATGGAGCAGGGGGCTGGCTGTGAGAATATAAAGCATGTAAGTTATTATTGAAACAATCACTGGACCTGAGGAAAGGAGCCGGGATGGAGTAGTCAGGCACTGGGATGACCCACAGCTTGCGAAACACCCCCACACTAGCCAGGGAAAGCTCATGGAGGACTTGTCTCCTGTTGAGAGGAAGACACCATGTTGCCACAGGGAAAAAGACTGACAGGCATGTTTTTTCCCATGCATATGTTTTTCCTGATAGACAACAGAGCTGGGCACAGGCATGTAAGAACTATGTGATTGCTTTCTGTATGCTTTTGGAGATGGGAACTTCCTGTTGTTTGAATTAAATATTCCAATTTTCCCCGATCCAAGCCTACTCTGCTTTGCCCACGACTTATAAGTTGTAAGTGAACCCTCCTTGTTCTTGTTTCAGCTCATTAGCATTTTTCCTAATTGGAATTCATCCTGGACCTGGTCAGTGTGGCCAACTGGTGACAGACAGAAACACCAGTAAACCCGAAGTGGAGCACTAAGGGAAGAACTGGAATCATAGAATCATTATGGATTGGAAGGGACCTCAAAAGATCACCTAGTACAATCCCCCTGCCACGGCAGGATCACCTAGACCAAGTCACACAGGAACACATCCATATTTTTTTCTAGAAGTTCTAAGCACCTGCAAACACAGGCTTTAAGAAGAAAGTACCTTCTCCACCGTAAGTCACTGTAGAATCATAGAATCAGTCAGGGCTGGAAGGGACCACAGGATCATCCAGTTCCAACCCCCCTTCCATGCTTCTTGTTAAACGAGTAGTCCCAGGACTGATTCTTTACCCATCCAGTGGTCCACCCATCAAACCCATGTTCCACCAGCTTGGAGACCAGAAT
>JAOXOE010000632.1:23986629-24001952 GCA_028565055.1 Phoeniculus purpureus | reverse complement strand
ATATTTTTATTTAATGTATTAATATGATTTTCAAAACCATTATTTCAATAAATAATTTTAATAAATAATCTGAAAAACTGTACCACATGATTTTACTACAGAAATATTTATATTTAATGTATTAATATGGTTTTAACACCATTATTGCAATAATTTTTTAATGATTTTAAGAATAATTTTACTATATAATTTTACTATAAAAATATTTATGTTTAATGTATTAATATGATTTTAACACCATTATTTCAATAAGTAATTTTAATAAATAATTATAAAACGATTGTACTATATAATTTTGCTATAGGAATATTTTTATTTAATGTATTAATATGATTTTCAAAACCATTATTTCAATAATTAATTTTAATAAATACTCTTAAAACTATTGTACTATATAATTTTACTATAGGAATATTTTTATTTAATGCACTAATATGATTTTTAACACCATTGTCTCCACAAATAATTTTAATAAGTCATTTTAAAACAATTGTACTATATAATGTTACTGTATGAATATCTTTATTTAATTAGCTAATATGATTTTTAACACCATTATTCCAATAAATAGTTTCAATAAATAATTTAGGGAATAATTTCACTATATAATTCGACTACACTAATATATTTAATATATTAATACGCTTTTTAACACCATTCTATTTTACCGTCCTAGCACTTCATTGCTGGTTTAACCTTTTTCCCCCGTGTCCTGTTTATAAAACACACTCTGCCCTGAACAGGAGCCACACAGAAACTAAACCAAACACATTACTGGGAAGCAAGAAGCAAATAAACATCTCCATCCCAAAGCCATTTCCTTAGTGAGTTTGGACTCTGGGGCTATTTTGCATCTCAGAGTTGCAGGTTCAACCCAATTTTAATCGTCAAAGAACAACAAGAAACAGAGAGGCAGCAAATTCTGCCGGTGGGTTAGTCACAGGCAAAAGGTTTGACTACTGTCTTGATTTTCATATTTAATATTTGAGATGTGTCAGGTTTTAGACGCAAAAGGGTTTAACTGCTTTATATAGTTAATATTCTAATATTGTGGGGTTTACAAATTACACACTGAAATTTAAATTGTGCACTGAAATTTAAATTTTGCAGTCGAATTTAAATTTCACACTAAAATTTAAATTTAAATATCACATTGGAATTTAAATTTTACATTAAAATTCAAATTCCAAACCGGAATTTAAATGTCACACCAAAATTTAAATGTCACACCAAAATTTAAATTTCACACCAAAATTTAAATTCACTGAATCTGAAATTCCATAAGAAACTGAAGGGACTGGGATTTCCTGAAGCCAGAGACATCTCCACACAACACCCAACCGGTTTCAGATCTGAGACATGCTGCCCTTTTGTTCAAGTATCTGCTGTTAATTAATGAGACGCTGCTCACAAGCTATTTAAAGGCCTGGGATCCTTCTCGGAACTCCATGCCCTAGCTCCCCCTCAGTGCAGGAGGTCTGGGTGAAGTCTCTGGGGGTGGGGGTGATGCCAAAGAGGTTTTTAATCCAGTTCTGTCGAAGTCAACGGCAGGACTCGTGTTACCTTGACAAGCGTGGCACTAGCCCCCTAGAGAACTCCCTCGCCCTTATATATCCCGGGATTGGACTGGATGATCTTTTGAGGTCCCTTCCAATCCCTAATGCTCTGTGATTCTGAAGCAACTCAAACTCCAAACCCAACTCACCTGCCTCGAACCCACTGGGCTCTGCTGAAGAGCAGCCTCCAGATCCTAAAGTTTTCCTGCTCTATAAAGACTTGCTGAATTCCAGCACCAAAGAGAGGGGCCATAACAAGAAATTCTGAAGCCTGCTCAGAAAAAAAACCCAACCCCAAAATAAAGCAGCATTTTACCCCAGATTTTGGAGGGTGGTTGTGCTCCTGAGTGCGAAACAGCAGCTCCCTGCCAGGGCAGCTGAGGCAGGTGGACCTAATGTGAAGCAAAACTTAAACCCTGAGATGATACCAGGGTGGAAAAAAAATACCCACCCCTGAGTCTAATTTGTTTTAGATTCACTAGAAGTCTTTTGGGATGTATTTTTACTTTACATATTTGTTAATGCAAAAAGGCTCCCATCACCAAATAACACAGGAGAAATAAGCAAGGGGAGAGCGATTCTGCTTCCCTGCCCCCTAAACCCTTCCTCACGTCCAAATAAACCTGCTTTTCACAGAATCATTCAGGTTGGAAAACACCCCTGGGATCATCGAGTCCAACCATCAACCCTACTCTACAAGGTCACCCCTAAACCACATCCTCCTCTCTGGAAACGTTTCAAACCCCCTTGGCCATGTTCCTGTGCAACTGGATCTAGGGGATCCTGCTGTGGCAGGGGGTTGGACTGGATGAACTTTTGAGATCACAGAATCACAGGACATTAGGGATTGGAAGGGACCTCGAAAGATCATCCAGTCCAATCCCCCTGCCACAGCAGAACCACCTACACCAAGTCACACAGGAACACATCCAGGTGGGTTTTAAATGTCTCCAGAGATGGTCTCTTCCAATCCCTAATGTTCCGTGATTCTGTGGTTCAAACAGGGTGAAAGACCTGCTTAAAGTTCACCCACCTGGTTCCCTCAAATAGAAGTGCAACAGGACAACGTCTCCAGATGATCCGAAATGAGTTTAACCCCTCTGCATTGTCCCTGAACCAAGCTGAAGAGAAGGCACAAGCTTCTCGAGGAGCAGCAGCCCGCTACATGCCTGTGACCCCCCTACTTCAACGATGCTTTAGCTTCTCACAGAATGACAGAACATTAGGGACTGGAAGGGACCTCAAAAGATCATCCAGTCCAATTCCCCTGCCAGAGCAGGACCAACATTAGGGATGATCTTTCAAGGTCCCTTCCAATCCCTAATGTTCTGCGATTCTGCGATTGGAAGGGACCTCCCAAGATCACCCAGTCCAATCCCCCTGCCACAGCCGTGCCGAGCGGTGCCGAAGCACAAAGCTCTTCAGGGTCTGAACGAGCCCTCCGTCGAACGGGCATTCCTTCTATTACTGCCTTTGTCATCAGTCATGCGCCGGTAATAAAATCTGTAAGTGTTTCACTTACACTAGTGCTGCGATTTACCTACCCTAATAGACAATGCAAATGCTAAGAGGCACATATACATCTTCATTACATAAGCTGGTGCCTGAGTCATTTTCCTCCAGAGACAGTTTTATTCATTTTTACACAATTTGCCTACTGTACAGTGCAGATGGTTTCTATTAAGTAAAATATCTGTTTGCTTCCAAATTTTGAGCTTTTTGTGTGATTAAATTACTTCCAAACGACGGCCCTGGCGTTATGATCCTCTCTCATGACTCCATGTTCGTCGCGATGGCACAAGGAGAAACTCCAACAGCGCTGGTGCCATCCGCTCGGAATATGGGGGCGGTGAGGGGGGTTTGATCGCACATTGTAGAGGCGCTGCGGTGCTTCCCCGCTCAGCCTCGGCGATGAGAGTTATTCATGGGATGCTAGGGATTGGAAGGGACCTCGGAAGATCATCCAGTCCCATCCTCCTTGCCACAGCAGGATCACCCTGATGGTCTGGGATTCAGATCACAGAACATTAGGGATTCGAAGGGTCCTCAAAAGATCGTCCAGTCCAATCCCCCTGCCACAGCAGGATCCCCTAGATCCAGTCATTAGGGATTAGAAGGGACCTTGAAAGATCATCCAGTCCAACCCCCTGCCATGGGCAGGGACACTCCACCCTAGATCAGGCTGGCCAGAGACTCATCCAGCTTGGCCTTAAACACCTTCAGGGACGGGGCCTCAGTCCACAGCACAGGGTCCAGTCGCGCAGGAACACATCCAGGCGAGTTTTAAACATCTCCAGAGGAGACTCTCTCTGGAGAAGGAGATCCTCTCATTCATGATCGAAGTCCCTGCTAATATAACAGGCAGAAAATGTGCATCCTTATCCTAGCTCTAGTACCTTTTATGTCAAATCTGCAGGTCATGTCCTCTAGGCTCTACAAACAATCTACTTGTGTTGACTGGTTGGCCAAAACCTGGCCCATGAGTTCCTGAACTGATAAATCTCACCATGCTTCATCTCCTTCGCTGAGATTTAGCAGGCACCAGAGGCAAGCAAAACTGCTTTGAATATAGAGTGCAGGAGCAGTTGATGGGCCTCACTTGGAGACACAAAAGGAGTAACGTTTCTCTATTCCCAAATGAAGTTACTTGCTCAGTGAAGGCTGACTTGCCATCCACCGTTTCACTTGCGACTTGTCTATGTCGTTCGCTCTGTAATGTCACAGGAGCATTACGACATCACATTTTCAACGTAATTTTTGGAGCCAGTCTCTTATTGCTCAACGTTTCCTGTTATTAGTACGGAAGCGAGCTCTTGGCTCTAAGTATAGTACAAACACAAGAGCCTTCCTGTTTTCTCTGCTGTGCCCATTGACCAGTGACAATACCCCCGTTCCCAAGACTTGCGTATAATGCTCAGCGTCTTGAGAGGAAGCAGCAGACGTCTGATTGAAGTGTTGTACTCGTAGTACGGACAAATGTCTGTATCCTGACAGCTCCGTATCCTTGGTAGCAAAGGTCTTCCATTATTCTTAGGGTCTATTTATACGCGTTTGCTGCTGGGATATCAAAGAAGTTTACTGAGGGAGACTATGAGAAAATAGGGGCGTTTGCTGTGGTTTCTGAGGTGCTGTGACAGTCGCACAGCAAAGTAGGAAGGATGCATATTCCTCCAAGATGGGCTAAGGCGTAAGGTTGAGAGACTGACAGGTACGTTGGATCCCGGGGTGGATCAGAACAGGGGTGTTTTACAGGTCAAGAGAGGTTCTCCTCACCCTCTCCTCTGCCCTGGTAAAACATATTCCTGCATCTGGAATGTTGTGTCCAGTTCTGGGCCTTTCAGCGCAGAGCCACAAAGATGATGGAGTGGAGCATCTCCCTGCTGAGGAAAGGCTGAGGGAGCTGGGGCTCTTGAGCTTGGAAAAAAGGAGACTGAGGGGTGACCCCATGAATGTTGATCAATATGGAAAGGGCAGGTGTCAGGAGGATGGAGCCAGGCTCTGCTCAGGGGCATCCAGTGCTAGAACAAGGGGCAGTGGGTGTGAGCTGGAACAGAGGAGGTTCCTCATCAATCTGAGAAGGAACTTCTTCCCAGTGAGTGTGTCAGAGCCCTGGAAGGGGCTGCCCAGGGTGGGTGTGGAGTCTCCTCTGGAGCCGTTTCAAACCCACCTGGCCATGTTCCTGTGTGACTGGATCTAGGGGATGCTGCTATGACTGGATGATCTTTTGAGGTGCCTTCCAATCCCGGCTGTTCTGTGATTTTGTGATTCATTGCTGCCCAGCGTCTGTTCCGTGCTCCTCATTGGCCCATGTGTAGGTTTAGGGGCTCTGCTGGATCCTTACAAATTGCTGAAGCTAAGTGTGGAGCCTGGTGCTGACTGGATCCTGCTCTTCACTGTCTGTTTGAACTTCTGGCAGAGACACAGACACAGATCACTAGGGGTTGGAAGGGACCTCTATATGTCATCGAGTCTAACTCCCATGCTCAAGCAGGACCATAGAACCTAGTGCAGGTAATAAATCTGTATAACCCCTTCCCATGACCTGACACTGTCCAGCAGTAAAATGTGTTAAATTATGCTGGGAGGGAAGGGATTTTGGGTTTTTTTCCTAGATCCTCTAAGGTTTGGGGATTTTTTCCTAGATTCTTTAAGCTTTGAGACTTTTGTCCTAGGTTCTTTAAGCTTTGAGCTTTTTTTCCTAGATTATTTAAGGTTTGGGATGTTTTTTTCCCTAGATTCTTTAAGCTTTGGTGTTTTTCCCTCAATCTTTAAAGGTTCCTGAGAAATACCTGCAGCAGTGACACCTTTCACGTGCCCTGTGTGAGCTCCAGAGCCTTGAAGGGTTTTCAGAGTTGGGACAGCAGGAGCTCACACTGTGATTTCACACTGTGGGAAGCAAACTCCAGCAAGCCCAGGCAGCTGGTGCCAGTGTCCTCCTCAGGCCAGCAGCACAGCTGACAGCAGCCACCAGGGATTTGCTTTACAGGCTGAGGGTGTTGGGGCTGTTCTTAGACAAAAGAAGGCTCCAGGGGGGAACCTTCAAGCTTAAAGAGGGGAGACTGAGATGAGATCGGAGGCAGAAATCTCTCTCTGTGAGGCCCTGCAACAGATTGCCCAGGGAGGTTGTGGCTGCTCCATCCCTGGCAGTGTCCCAGGCCAGGTTGGATGGGGCTCTGGGCACTCTGGTCTGGGGAGAGGGTGCTCATGGCAGGGGTCTGAGCTTCCAAACCAAACCATTCAATTATTCTATTTCTTTGCTTCTTTACTTTTGCACTCAGGGTTGGAAATCTTCTGAGAGCTTAAATTGACCTCAAGCAGGACCTTTAGGCCAGGCAGGTTCAAGATGAGACCATACTTTGAGTACTGGCTCCACACAGTACTGGTGCCACAGGATCAGAAGGATATTGAGGGGCTGGAGCAGGGCCAGAGAAGGGCAACAAGGCTGGAGAACAGGTCCTGTGAAGAGCAGCTGAGGGAACTGAGGTTATTGAATCTAGAGAAGAGCAGGCTGAGAGGAGATCTTCTTGCTCTCTACACCTACCTCAAAGGAGGTTGTAGCGAGGCTGGTGCTGGTCTCTTCTCCCAAATTCCTAAGGACAGGGTGAGGGGAAATGGCCTCCAGCTGCATCAAGGGAGGTTTGGATTGGATCTTAGGGCAAAGTTTTTTCCTGAGAGAGTGGTTGGGCACTGGAACAGGCTGCCCAGGGAGGTGGTGGAGTCCCCATCCCTGGAGGTGCTTAACAACTGAATAGCTAGAACACTTGAGGCCATAGTGTAGGGATTAGGGAGCTGTTGGTTTGAGGTCTGGACTGGATGCTCCTGGAGGTCTTTTCCAGCGATGATGATTCTGTGATTGTATGATTCTGAGGTCAGCTGGCTGGTCTGTAGGATTCATCATCTTCCAGCTGGAGCCTGGCTGTAGAGGTTCTGCTCCTTCTGCTGTGTGGAACTATGAGGCAGCAGGGTGAGGTATTGAGTTCATTCATTCAGTTTAAATCCTCTCTGAGTGTAGACCTCTCAATGGAGTATTGAGGAAACAGGTCATTTTTAGGATGAATCTGGAACGGTTTATACTGCAGCATCAGCTGTTCCAATTCATTTCACACGAAACTCAGAGAATTTGGTTTCTCCTTAATGAAGTTATAAAGTGTCATTCTTTTTCCTTTCTCTCCCCCTTTCTTACATCAATGTTTTCAAGGCAGACAGAGAGTGTTTTGCTTTGAGAAGCTGTTTCAGAGGTTCTGAAGAAGCAGCTGCAAAGGGATCCTCTTTTCCCCAGGCTCCACTGGAACTGTGTGGGACAAGGCACCACAGGATCCTTGAACCACAGACTGGTTTGAGTGGGCAAAAAAACCTTCCAAACCCCTCCAGTCCCATCCCCTGCAGTGGGAAGGGACATCCCCAACCAGAGCAGGTTGCTCCGAGCCCCGAGGTCCAGCCTGACCTTGACCCAGAGAACCGGCTTTTTTGGGTTTGTTCCTTTAACTGGTTTATTTATATTTTCACTCAGGCAAACGGCAGGACTGGGATCAGACTGGAGTCACTTTAATGTTTAATTGTCAGACTGTTCTTTCTTACTGCAGATTCAGTTCTGAAGAACAGAAGAGTTGGCAACACTGAGGAACACATAGACATCAATATGAGGTGGTTGAGGTGCTGTGAACAACCATGGAAAGCAGCAGGTGTGAAAGACCTGATGATATTTGACATGAGAAGCACAGCCAAGGTAGGAAGGACTTTGAGCCAGAGGGGCCAAAGGACTTGTTGGTGAAGGCTCTGCTGCTGGTGCTTTCCTCACTGTGATGGGTGCTGCCCTCTGACACCCTCCTGCCAATCCTTGCTGCTGCTGAAACCACCAGTGGAAGGGCTCATTGACAAGACCGTGGGGCACAGAAAACCAGGGCAAGAAGATGGAGACATAATTAAAAATTAGAAGCTGGACTCCAGATAAGAAGATTAAGGTATTAGACCAAGGCAAAAGCCGCAGCAGTGACACAGCAGCACTTAAATTCCTTCCCCAGTACAGACCCCAACGCCTGATTTATGGCTGTGCCATGATGGGTGGGTTACAGAATCATACAATCATCCTGGCTGGAAAGGACCTCCAGGAGCATCCAGTCCAGACCTCAAACCCACAGCTCCCTAACCCCTACACCATGACCTCGAGTGTTCTAGCTACTCAGTTGTTAAGCACCTCCAGGGATGGGGACTCCACCACCTCCCTGGGCAGCCTGTTCCAGTGCCCAACCACTCTCTCAGGAAAAAACTTTGCCCTAAGATCCAATCCAAACCTCCCTTGATGCAGCTGGAGGCCATTTCCCCTCACCCTGTCCTTAGGAATTTGGGAGAAGAGACCAGCACCAGCCTCGCTACAACCTCCTTTGAGGTAGGTGTAGAGAGCAAGAAGGTCTCCTCTCAGCCTCCTCTTCTCTAGGTTCAATAACCTTGGTTCCCTCAGCTGCTCTTCACAGGACCTGTTCTCCAGCCCTCTCCCCAGCCTCGTTGCCCTTCTGTGGCCCTGCTCCAGCTCTCCCCTGTCCAGCCTCATATTATCCTCTCTCAGCAATGACATTTCCACAAAACAAGACAGAGTAAGGTTGTGAGGATGGGGTGTTTTTGCAGCCATAAATATTTCCGTGGGGTTACATTGGCAGGTCCCTTTTTTTGAAGCAATGTCAACGTTTCTGAGCCTGACTCGTTCAGCCTTGCCCTTGGACAGATATAATAGACTTATTGATCATCATTCAGACAAATGGAGTAAAGACACTTTGTCATTCGATGAAAAGCTGGAAATGACCGAGTGAGTTGTGAGAGGAAGAGTCAGTGCTCCCTCTCTTCACTGATACAGAGTAGACATTAAGATCTATTTAATTATTTCAAGCCTCCACAGCAAGGTGTTGGTATTTTAATGTTCTCCCTGCAAATCCAGCTGTTTTACAGTTCATGTTGAAACTGTTGTTAAAATAAGCCATGAGGCAGGCTGGACACTCATCTGTGAGTCTGCAACCTGACTGGTCTCGCTCTGCCCCAGCCCAGCAGCCCAGTGCTTTCGGGTGTCTTTGGGACCCACTCAGGGCGAGTGGCTGCTTCAGCTCCTTTGCTCAGGAGGTTGATCAGGTCTGGGCTCAGGGGTCAACCCACCATGGGGTGGTGATCACAGTGGTGGGAGGCTGATGTCCAGGTGCTGATGGACATCATGCTTCTCCAGGCTCGGTGCTGCAACTCTCAGCTCAGGATGGACTTCAGGAGCCTTTCACCTCTCAGCCAAACAGCTTGACCATCAGCAGCTGGTGAGTCATTGATATCAGTAGCTCTCTGCCAGCAGTTTTAAAGTGCTTTGAATTCTTTGTGATAAGAAATGATGACAAAAACTCAGGGTTCTGGTTTCTGGAGTTACTTCTCAATGCACTCTCAGTACCGGAGTGGGCTTTGCAGGGCACTGCTGCAGGTCACTGCTTGTCCCAGGTCAGTGCTGCACACATTGCAGTTCCTCCGGTCAGAGGGCAGTTATTTCTAGCTGCCAGCCATACAAAATTCTCTTGCTCTCTAGCAGAGGCTGGTGTGACTCATGGACTCTGACAAGTGCAGAGGCACAGGAGCTGAATTTCTCCTGCCTCTCCATCTCCTGCCCAGTCCAGGCTCTGCTGCCCACCACAGAGGTGCTTAGGAGGAGACCTGAGGAACCCTCTAAGCTCCTGGTGTCCTCAAAATGTCTTAAACATGTCCCATCCCAGTCTGAGGTCCCTCATGGGTTTTTCTGAGCCACCTCTAGCAACGGTCATAGTGCTCCTGGAAGAAAAACCTGAAAGAGAAACCTGGAAGAGAAACCCGGAAGAGAAACATCTTCTGGATCTGTGGTGTCCAACAAACTTAGTGAAACTCCAAGATCGATGTGAATAGCTCTGCAAGGTGTTTTAGGACCATGACAAAGCTACGGGCTGGTTCAAGCAGGAGCTTAACAAGTCCCTTCTTTATAACAAACATTCCCAATGCAAATCCACAGAGAGAGCTCTGCTCTTTGCGACTGGTTTTATTGATGGGTGAGCTGGAGCTGGCTCTTGTGGAAGGAGAAGGAAAGGCTCTCTTTGATGTCAATGTGAATTAAATCGAATCCCTGGAAAGGATCCAAGATGAAAGTGAGTGAATAATTCACAACTGATAATTTATGCAGAAAATGTAGTTTCCTCCCCGACTTCAGGCTCGTCTGTAAAAGGGAGAAGATTACTTCAGCTGTGTTTGTTGCTTGGGGTTGTTCAATTAAGATGAGTGAGGCTTTGAATCTGTGATTCTGTGAATCTCAGGTTTGGGTTGTGGGTTGACTGTACAGGGTGTAGATGTCTACTACTTCATTTTCAGGAAGCCCCACCCCTATGCTGGGTAGGGACCATTTAGCTGACCTTCATCGCGATGCTGGTTGCTGCACGCTGGTTGAGTAAAGCTTAATACTTGCAGGGCTTGACCCAAATCTCTTTCTCATCTCTTGCCCTTGGATTAAGCCCATGAGCAAAAACAGGCTGGAAAAAAACAAGCTTGTTATAGATGCTTACAATGCTCAAGAAAAGGAAGAGATAAGAAGAACTGGGGAATTTTAGTCAGCACTGAGTGTTTTCTGCATCTCTTCAAGGAAAGGAAGAAGCAAGAATTGGGAAATTTTAATCAACACTGAAAAAGTGTGCCTCACTTCAAGAAAAGGAAGAGGAGAGAAGAACTGGGGAGTCTTACTCAGCACTGAACATTTTCTTCATCTCTTCAAGGAAAGGAGAAAGCAATAAGCTGGCCCATGGTGAACTTGTCCACCACAACTGCCTAGGTCCTTCTCTGCAGATCTCCTTTCCAGAAGTTCAACCAACCCCAAACCTAGAGAGGGTTATTCCCTACTGGATGCAGGACTCAACACTTGCCCTTGATGAACTTTATTGGATGCTCCAAGGCCAGGTTGGATGGAGCTTGGAGCCTTCCAACTTGTCCTGGTTTTAGAGCCAGTGGTGGAACCCTCACAGGGCAGATTCTTTTTAGTAAGATAATTTTCGGGTAAGAGAGATCAGACAACTGGAATCAAATGCTGTAACTTCAATGGGCAAAAATAAGAGGTGTAATGAGAGGAAAGAGGGTACAAGAGGAGAAAGATCAAATGTACAAAGAAACAATACAACCGAGCTCAGTGTAGAGAGCTACCAGTGCTGAAGGAGTGGGAGGCAGAACTGGCATGAAGGGGTGCAGCCCCAGAACGACTGTGGCCAGTGGGAAAGTTGCAGTACCAGACTGGAGCTCAGAGGAAAACCAAAGCCAACACAGAGCCAGGGCACTCTCAGGTAGCCGAGGCACCACAGGTGAAATGCAGAGCCAAAAGAGAAACACTCGGGCTGCGTCAGAATGGTATCTGGGTGTTCTTTTCTCTCCACCCCTTCTTCCTCCCAGAACCCCAAAGGGGTAGTGTCTGTGTTCTCTCAAAACCTTCCCCGCAGCAACCTCCCCACTTGCCCACCAAGTGCTAAATCACTCTGAGTGGAACAAGAGGACAGAATGGGAGGGAAATACCTAATCTAAACGTTGATCAATGCCAACCCAACATACAACCCAAACACAAATCCTGTGATTCTAAGAACTGGGACATTTTAGTCAACGCTAAAGATTTTTTGCATATCTTCAGTTTCTTGAAGCATCTGAGGTTTCTGCAAGGTCCTGCCTTGCTGTAGAATGAGAGATGGGATCTATCTGGTGAGCTGTGAACAGAGGACCTGCACAGGATACCCAACCTTTCCTTGACTCACACATCCTTAGGGATGTTATCTAAGGATCCCTAAGGGAGGTGATTGTCACCCTGTACTCAACACTGGTGAGGCTGCACCTTGAGTACTGGGTCCAGTTTTGGGCACCTCAGTATAAGGGAGACATCGAGGTGCTGGAGCAAGTGCAGATAAGGGCAATGAAGCTGTGGAGACCAAGTGGTCTCTTTCCTGGAGAATAAATCTGATGAGGAGAGATTGAGAGAGTTGGGGCTGTTTAGTTTGAGGAAGCGGAGGCTAAGGGGAGACCTCACCACTCTCTACAACTATCTGAAAGGACACTGTAGAGATGTTGGTGCTGGTCTCTTCCCACAGGTCATTAGCGACAGAAGCAGAGGGAAGGGCTTCAAGCTTCAATAGGGGAGATTTAGACTGGACATCAAGAAGAAATTCCTCCTGGAGAGAGTGGTCAGGCAGTGGAATGGGCTGCCCAGGGTGGTGGTTGAGTCACCATCCTTGGTTGTGTTTCAAAGTTGCTTAGATGTGGTGTTGGGGGATCTGGTTTAAGGGTAAACTTGTAGAGTAGGGTTGATGGTTGGACTCGATGATCCCAAGGGTCTTTTCCAACCTGAATGATTCTATGATCCTTCCATAAAACCCCAAGGGTTGTTACCCCTAGACGCTTCGCTCAGCCTCACAACTTATAAGATGTGGGTAGGTAATTAACAAAGGGGCTAGTTCCATGGTCGCAGCTCCATGTCCTGAAAGCAGGACACAAGAGACCCCAAAGGAGTGGTGGGCTCCTTTAAGCAGCGCATGAGTCATTAGAGATGTGAGACTTGGAAAGACTTTAAAGGAATTAGAATTCTTCTTCATACAATTTAATAAATAATTTATATTTTAAAGGAGAAAAGTTACCTGGAGTAGATAAAGAAAATCAAAATATCTGTGTATTTAGGGATTGTCGCAGTTGCAGAAGGACAGGGGGAGAAGGGAGCAGCTTCGCTGACTACTGCTGACCGCTCACTACTTTCAGCTGCTCACAGCAGCTCCCTCCATCCAGAAATATCAACACTGAGTTAAATGGAAGCAAAGACATCGGTTCCTTGAGGAGCTTCATTAGCGATCCCTCTGCAGCCAACTGGTCTTGAACTCCATGTCCATCCTACCAGCCCTGCACTGATCCTGCACTCCCCAGGTACCTACTGGTGATCAGTGCTAGGACAAGGAGGATGGGTTCAAGCTCAAAGACAGGAGATTGAGATGAGATCTGAGGCAGAAATCCCTCCCTGGGAGGGGGCTGATGCCCTGGACCAGGTTGCCCAGGGAAGTTGTGGCTGCTCCATCCCTGGAAGTGTTCAAGGTCAGGTTGAATGTAGCTCTGGGCACCCTGGTCTGGTGACAGGTGTTGCTGCCCATGGCAGGAGGTTGGGGCTGGGTGAGCTCTGAGCTCCCTTCCAACCCAACCCAGTGTATGATTCTGTGACCCCAGGCCTCGGTTTCATGTCCCTTCTCTGCTGCTTTCCAGATGCCTGGGGACTCAGAGCTCATCCACATTTATTTTCAGTGAGAAAGATGATTCAGGAGATGAGTTAGCAGTTTGGGGTTATAGGACTTGACCATCTTAAAGGTCTTTTCCAACCCTAATCACAGAATCACAGAATGTTAGGGATTGGAAGAGACCTTGAATGATCATCCAGTCTGATCCCCCTGCCACAGCAGGATCCCCTAGATCCAGTCACACAGGAACATGGTCAGACACGTTTTAAACATCTCCAGAGAAGGAGACTCCACAACTGCCCTGGGCAGCCCATTTCAGGACGCTACCACCCTCACTGGGACGAAGTTCCTTCTCAGATTGATGTGGAACCTCCTCTGTTCCAGCTCATACCTGCTGCCCCTTGTCCTACCACTAGATGACACTGAGAAGAGTCTGGCTCCATCGATTCTATACCTCATGGTGGGGGCTGTTTGTGCTGTGATCTGGAGATGGGGCAGCAATCACTGGCCTTTCAGGAGGGACTTCCAAACTGTGAATTGGCTCATTAGGCTCAGCTGAACTGTTCCAAGTTTCTTCTCTTCTCTTTTTGTCAGGGAGATCAATGCAATCAGCAGGTGCTGCTCTGAGCTTCACCTAACCCCTCGCATTAATTAACATTCAGCTGACACGCCGAGGTGTACCGAGGAGAATAATCCAGTCCTCGTAATCAGCCTGCTGGGGAAAAGACATCGTCACTGCAGCCCTGTTCCATCCACTGAAAAATAGTCCCGTGCTCCCTCGTCAAGAGCCGAGCAAGAAAGAGAGAGGAAGGATGGTCCGACTGAGAATTCAAACGCAAAAGATCTTAGTGGAGCTGAATGTTTTGAACAGAAGGTGCTGTCAGCGCTGGGCTTCACCAGGCGAAGGGACTTCTGCCCCCTGAGGAACGTGTTCCTTTGGTTTAACAGAGCTGCTGTTCCAGTCCTGTGCAGGCAGGTTAAACATTGTCCCCCGACAACATCCGCGGGACCCTGGCAAGCGAACAACAGAGCAAGCAGCTTGTCACCAGGATGTTCATCATTTGATGCAGAGCCATTTGGTTTGGTCTGTCTAGAAGCACGTGAGGAGCTGCTGCTGGGGGCACTGCTGGTGTTAACTGTGTTAATTACACAGCTAGGAGCAGGAGGGAGAAAGGACAGCAATAGGCATCTGCAGTGTGCAGGCCCTCTAGTGCTGCCCTTGAGCCTCCAGCACTGGGACCTGTCCCGTAAATCCCTCATGTCCAGGGTAAATGTGCTCTGGGAAGGTCTTGTGCATCCATGGATGGACCAGAACTGCAGCTCAAGCTCCCTCAAACCTCCCTACAACTCCCAAGTCCTGGTCAGGCACTGCAAAAGGAGTAACAGGAGATGAAGCCAAAGGCTCCAGTGGAAGGAGGAAGAGGCTCAGTGCTCAGCAGTGCCTCTCCCTGGGTGTGGAGCCACAGGCAGATCCTGCAGCCAGCACTTCTCTCTTCATCCCTGTGGCTGCATCAGACTGTGAAGGGTACTGGGGGAACTGCAGAGGTCTTGCACTCCAGCTAAGTGTGAGAGATCTGAGGATCTGAAAGGAAAAAGAACCTGGGGCAGTCGCAGCTAAGAGCATCCCACAGGGCTGGTGCTGCCTTAGGTAAGAGAACACGTCGTGACAGCAACATTGGGGACAAACTCAGGGGGATCCAAGGGAAGAGTGTTGTTGGCAACTACCACATGCTGGGCATCAGGAGCCGCAGAGGTCTGCGAGGCACCTAGTGCCAGGGACAGGGCTTGGAATAGAAGCTGTTAAAGCAAGACAGGCAGAAGATGATGGGGAGGTAAATCAGGAGGAGCCACATGTGGAGAGAGGCCAGTCAGAGCATAGGAAGGCCCGGGGTTTGGAACAAGACATCGCGGTGGGTTATGTCACATGAAATTATTAATGTTGATAAATATGAAAAGGGCAGGTGTCAGGAGGATGGAGCCAGGCTCTGCTCAGGGGCACCCAATGATAGGACAAGGGGCAACGGGTGTGAGCTGGAACAGA
>JAOXOE010000632.1:23956162-23971092 GCA_028565055.1 Phoeniculus purpureus | reverse complement strand
ATCTTTGGAGGTCCCTTCCCATCCCTAATGACTGGATCTAGGGGATCCTGCTGTGGCAGGGGGATGGGACTGGATGACCTTATATTTTTTCTTATATCATTTGCCTTCCCCCATCATCCACCCCCCTTGGACGCAGCTACAGAACACGGGTGCCTGCACAGAAACGCCCAAGCCCAGGCACAGCCATCCCTAAGCTTCTAGCCCCATCCTCTCCAATCATCAATAATTTTACACAAGCAGCACCAAGCAGCTGGAAGCTCAGGAAGAATCAGTTATGAGCCGACTTGAGTGAGCAGGATACAGGATGGATGCAAAGGACAGGTGGCAGAAACTGCCCGTATTTTCCACCATCACAGAGTTTCACATCAATTCAGTGGGGGTCGGGTTTTTCCCACCCCTCCTCTCTGGATTCTTTTTGCCTGCCTGCTGCTCAGGCTGAGACATGAAGGCTCCAGTGTCTGCTTTTATGTGCAGTAGCCCTGCTCTAGTCTCCTGCCTGTGCAGCACAGCTGGGCTTTAGTTAACTCTCAAGCTGACCAAAGGCATTTGCAGCTCACGTGTGCACCCCCAGACACCTGCACACAAACACACACACTCACAGAGGTCGAATCTCCCCCACCCTCTCCCCAAAATAAAAGTTTCAAGGCAAAAAGAAACCTCCAAGGTTCCCAACAGCGCGGGTTAATTGACATTTTTTCAGTGTCACTGCTTGTGCCTTCTGGTGTAGATAAGGCTGAGAGGAATGATAATTCCCCTGCCCGGCTACCCATTTCCAGAACTGCTGGTCAACAGGAAAACATCTGGAGCTCAGCGAGAGCTCCCTTCAAAAATTAAGGGGGATTCTCGATTTCTAAAGAGTTTCATCAAACCCGAGGTGTTTCAAGCAACAGTTCAAGCTCCAATAAATGGATAAAAGAGAAGGGGGGGGGGGAGGAACAAAACCCACCCCCAACCACGAGTTTTCCAAGAGAAAAAACCATTTTCCTGGAAAATATCCAGGCTTTGTGTTTGCCAAAAGCTGCAGCTCCGCTCGAGGGAGGATGGAGTGAGTACCTCTGGCACAGCTGCTGAAACTGGAGGAACTGTGTCTCTGGCTACGGTGATGGAAGAGGAATGCGGCGAGCTGAGCCGGCGTTCTGGGGTCAGGAAGCACACGGGAGAAGTGATGAAAAACAGCCCAAAGCAAGAGGAGAGCGATTTAGTTTCTCTCTTCCATGAGGCCGCCTCAGCGGCTCGAGGGAAAGGGGGAGGCTGGCGGGAGGGGGGAGGTTGGTGAAGAGGAAAACTGGAAAGCAAAACGAACCGAGGGCAGCTCGGGTGGGTTGGAAGGATTCTTTCCCCTTCCCCATCTGCAGCGGCTTTTGTAGAGATATCAGAATCAAGAGGAGAGGAACTGGATCAAAAAGCCCGAGCTGATTCGCTTGTAGCGGAAAATACTGTTGGCACCTCTCCTTAGGTAGAGCGAGAACCGCACGGTGCCTCGCCATTGTTGGAGGAGGATTTCCCTTGAAGTCCGGCTAATCCACTAAGGGAACGGGCTAGCGGGGGCGATGGGCCAAGAGGAGCTCTGAAAAAGAAACTCGGGGAAAATGCTGTAAGGGTTGGTGTCTTATCCCACCACACAAGACAAAGGATTAAGGCGCTTATCTGGGAGCAGCAAGTGAGCCTCGGCGTCAGCGCTGCGGCACTGGCACTTACAGGCATCGGTTGGAGGGCAGCGAGGAGATTGAGGAGGAAGAAGAATAAAGTGGGAAGGAAAAAAATCAATCAATCAGCAGAAGCCCACGGGAGAGGGATATTTTGAGGCTCTTCGGCTTCAGCGGTGTGCTTGGTGCGGAGGGCTGGGGCGCAGCGAGGCTGGTGAGGAGAGCAGGGTAGAGGAGCTGGGGCACCAGCGGGGCCCGTGGTTCATGAACCTGTCAGTCTAAAAGCCTGTTTGTGCTTAGCCAGTCTGCTGGAAGCACATCTGCTAATATCCACTAAAGAGAAAAATGGTGTAGGGAGTATGTGGATGTCTTCTCTGCTCTGCTTGGGAAGCCACGTACCAAGGACACAACAAGCTGCTTGCGGTGGAGGGGGGGTGGGAAATGAGGTGAGGAAGTCCTGAAAGGACTGAGAGATGCTGCTGAGAAAACACGAGGGTTTCCTGTTCTTAGAGGGGGAAAATTAACCCCCAATCACATCCAGCACTATTGTCATCCTTGCCCTTTCAGGCTGTCCAAGGGGTGTCACGTACCTGGGCCAGCGCAGCAGTGACACCCAGCAGCCTTCAACCCCACCTGGCAGCCTCGTGGCCCTGACACCAGCATTAGGCACCTGACGAGATGTATGTTGACAGCTCAACAAAAGTCCCTTTCAGGGTGGGTGTGATGGCAAATGCGATGGCAAGAGCAGAGCACTTGCACCCATTTACCAGATGCTCCGAGCCAACGGCAAAAGCCAAGCGAGAGCAGCTCCTGCCGTCACCCCGGTGGAGCTGCAAGGAGCTCCAGACAGGACAAACCCTACCCTGCCCTGCTCCAGAAACACTCAGGACTGCAGATGCCACCGCTCCTGAAGAAAGGGGGATTGACAAGTGAGTCACTTCATATGTTGCATCAACCCTACAACATAAATGATGCCATGAAAAACCCTGAAAAGGTTACAATGAGCAGCCTGAAGCCAAAAAGAGTCAAGAGAAAGTTATGGAGAAAATAATAGGGTGGCTACGGTTTGGGATCACAGCTCATTTATTGTTACTGGTAGTTCTAAAGAAACTTTCTGACAAGCATCTGGGGCAGTCAGCAGCTGTGACTAGAGGGCAGGGCAACAAGAAGCACTCTTCTCATGCTCTGCTTGTCTTTATAAACCAGTCAGGACAGAGAGAGTCACCAGGAGATAAGCCTCAGCCTTTCCTCAGCAGGGAGATGCTCCCCTCCCTCCATCATCCCTGTGGCTCTACACTGGGCTCTCTCCAGCAGCTCTGTGTCCTTCTGGAACTGAGGGGCCCAAAACGGGACACAAGATTCCAGATGTGGTCTCACCAGGGCAGAGTAGAAGGGGAGGAGAACCTCTCTCCAACTACTAACCACCCCCCTTCTAATCCGCACCAGGATGCCACTGGCCTTCTTGGCCACCAGGGCCCATTGCTGGCTCCTGGCCATCCTGCTGGCAACCAGGGCCCCCAGGTCCCTTCCTCCTCCTCTGCTCTCCAACAGATCAGTCTCCACCCTATACTGGTCCCTGGGGTTGTCCTTTCCCAGATGCCAGACTGTACACTGCTTGTTCTAGTTCATTCAACCTCTCTCTGTCCAACTCTCCAGCCTGTCCAGGTCCTGCTGGATGGCAGCACAGCCTTCCCCAGGGCTCTCACTCAGCCAGGGAACAATGCTCCGCACGTCCAGCTCACCTTCCAGCTGCACTAAGATCGGATCTGACACAACCTCCGTGCCAGAGATGTTGAGTTTGCAGACGTAGGAGCCGTTATCCGAGCGCTGGGCGGCAAGGATGCTGCCAGAGAGAACAGAGACCGTATCAGGGCTTTGGTGAGGGGACTGGCCTCACACACAGCTCCCATGTGAGGACACTACCAACCTGGAGGTAGGTTTCAATCTGTACCACCCACGGAACAGAAGCTGGGCTTGCAAAACCAGGCTTTGGGGAACTAAGCATCACAGAGTCACAGAATCATTCAGGTCAGAAAAGACCCTTGGGATCGTTGAGTCCAACCATCAAATCTACTCTACAAGGTCACCCCTAAACCACATCCCCCAACACTACATCGAAGCGACTTTTCAACTCATTCAGGGATGGGGACTCAACCACCACCCTGGGCAGCCCAGTCCAGTGCCTGACCACTCTCCCCCTGAAGAATTTCTTCCTGATGTCCAGTCTAACCCTCCCCTGTTGGAGCTCAAAGCCCTTCCCTCTGCTTCTGTCACAGAATCACAGAGTCATTCAGGTTGGAAAAGACCCTTGTGATGATCAAGCCTTGGGATCATCGAGCCCAACCATCAACCCTCCTCTCCAAGCTCAGCCCTAAACCAGATCCCCCAACACTACAGACGTGTTTGGCCATCCCTTCCGCAGCCCCAAGCCCCTGCAAGTCACCCAGCATCTGGTCTCTTCCCAGGAGCCAGCAACAGGGCACCCTCTCCAGGAAGCACAGCACTGGTTACCTGAAGGTAGAGGTCATGGCCACCTCCTCCTCATCGAGGATTTCGAAGTGGCTGGTGGCGATACGGTCCAGCACGTGCAGCTCCCTCCCGTCCTTCCACAAGGAAATGCCTGGAGCATCCGGCCTGAGCAGCTCATGAGGTACCTTGATGGAGCAGTTAAAGGCGACATCCCTGTGCTCATTAATCACGATGTGTCGCACCGTGGGGTTAAACTTAATCCGTCTTAGCGAGAGGGCTGAGGGTTCCTCTGTCTTCTGGTGAGGCCAGCGAGCCGCAGTGGCCACACTGCGCTCGGGGCGGTGGGGTTCTGACGACAGGTATCGCCCTGCACCTTGATTTTGGTAACTACCACCTGCAAGACAAGACCTTGGGTTTGTTGTGACCAGGCAGCAAACCCCCAGCTCTTTGGTAAATAACTGAGGGCAGGGCACTTAGAGATGCTCCAAAACTTCAAGACCTCTGAGATCTCTTGCAAGAGCCCTAAGCTGGGGGCTCTCCCCAGACTGCCTAGGCAGGATCAGCACCTCCAAACCCAACTCTTTTTAAGACAAACAGGAGTGCCCAGGCTGAAGAGCGTGCTCGGCCACTGCTGCTTCTTCAGCAGGAGCTATTTCTGCTGCATCGCACCACCCCTGGGACTGCAATATAAAAGGATCCCTGGGCAGGAGGAATTTGGGACTTTCCTCCAACAAACCCCTTTCAGGGCCCCTCATGTTCATCTGGGGCAGAGAAAGAGTCCCCAGCAGGGATCTCTCTGGTTTTAGGCTCTTTGCTGGCAACGCTGCTCCCTTCTCAGGGCAGGATGAGGGGCTCTGAGACAACCCCAACCACCTCTCCTAAGCAACGCGACCCCACCGGAGCTGCTTTTCTCCAGAAAAACAGCTGCAGGCAGATGAAGAAAAGCCTTCAGACAGCGTGTAGGAGCTGGCTGCTGCTCAGTGCTTGTCTCCCACGGTCTTTTCCCAGGGGAAAACTGTTTACCAGTTCCTTCGGAGCGCTCGGTGCCCCCTGCACCTAGAAATCACCGGTCCTCCAACAGCTTTGCCTCCCGCCTCCCACCTCAGCCGTGAGCGGGACGCAGAGCAGCTCCGTATAAAGCGCCTTCCCCCAACCCAAAGCCAACTGTTATGTTTTGGAACTCTAGAGACGTCTAAATTCTCTACATTGAGCTGGTTGATTGGTTTTTGAGGCAGAGCTGAGTCCTCAAGCATCGAGCTCTTTTCAAAGCTACGTCATCACCGTTGCGAGCAATGGAGCCCGAGCCCGGGGTGCCTTCCCAAGAGCCAAGAAACACGACTTCATTTGGAGGCTGGATGTGTTCCCCTGCTAAATCGCTCGCTGCTTTTTAACCCCCGAGAAACGCTGCTTCTGTTTGAGAAGGGATCTGAAGTTCGGGTGGCGCGGAAGGCAGCGCAAGGCTCTCTCTGGCTCTCCCGTAAAACAATGGGTTTCCCTTTCAGAGAGGGGGGGGGAAAGCACCCCTAAGCTTTCCCAACCTGCTTCCTAATCTTTGCCATCCCAACACAAACAGCTGCCACGTGACTGCTGCAGAACGCAGCCAACTGCCATTTACTCGCTGCCGGGTCGCCAGCTCCCAGCCAGCCAGGCAGCTCCGAACAAGATCTTCCAAACACAAAGAAGCGAGCGACCCCGAATCCTCCTTCCCTGGCTCTGCCCTGGGGGGCTTTCCATGCTGGAGCCACTCGCTGCCTGGCACAATCCAACCTCAAAGAGCTGTCTTCATGCCCTATTTTGAAGGCTTCCGGCTCCCCCCGCAGTGTGAACCCCTGGATGGGGGGGGGGATGTGGAGGTGTGCCAGCAGTCCCTGTTCTTGGCAGGCACTCTACAGAACATTAGGGATGGGAAGGGACCTTGAAGGAGCATTCAGTCCAATCCCCCTGCCAGAGCAGGGTCACTCAGACCAAGTCACAGAACCACAGAACACTAGGGATTGGAAGGGACCTCCAAAGATCATCCAGTGCAATCCTCCTGCCACAGCAGGGTCACCTAGAACAAGTCACGCAGAAACATATCCAGGCGGGTTTCAAACACCTCCAGAGAAGGAGATGATTCCTGCTCTCCACAGGCTGCTCCAAACTGAAAGGCAAAGAGGACTTCAGCCTCGTTTTCTGTACTAATTCAGTGGGAAAAGGTGCTTGCTGGCCAAGGAATGAAATATTTTCTGACTCACATTGACAAAGAACTTCTCATATCCAGCACTGCCTTTGGGACCCCTTCCAGCTCCAGCCATTTGGGATGTGGGTACCTTCATGGCATCTTCAGAAGGATTTGCCCTGCTGAGACCACATCTGGATGATTGTGTCCGGTTCTGGGCCCCTCAGTTCCAGAAGGACACGCTGCTGGAGGGAGTCCAGCACAGAGCAATGAGGTTAATGTAGGAAGTGGAGCACCTCCCTTTCAAGGAAAGGCTGAGGGAGCTGGGTCTCTTTAGTTTGGAGGGGACTGAGGGGTGACTTCATTAATGTCTATAAATACGTGAAAGGTGGGTGTCAGGGGGATGGAGCCAGGCTCTGCTCAGTGTCATCTAGTGATAGGACAAGGGGCAATGGGTGTGAGCTGGAACAGAGGAGGTTCCATATAAATAAATATCAGAAAGAACTTCTTCCCAATGAGGGTTACAGAGCACTGGAAGGGGCTGCCCAAGGGGGTTGTGGAGTCTCCTTCTCTGGAGACTTTTAAAACCCACCTGGATGAGTTCCTGTGTGACTTGGTCTAGGTGATCCTGCTGTGTTAGGGGGATTGGACTGGATGATCTTTCGAGGTCCCTTCCAATCCCTAATGATTCTCTGATTCTGTGACACCCCTTGCCTGCACCCAGAGTGTGTTGCTCAGGCTGGTTCTAAAAGCCCACGCTGGAGCCGAGGAGCTGAAAGCCGGAGAGCCTGCGTGGGTGCCTGCTGTACTGGAGCAGCTCCCCTCGCTTACCGCAGCTTGGCCTGAGGGAAAAGCTGGCATGGAAATAAATCCACTTGCAAACACACTGTTGCTGTCCTGGACTGTCTGGAACTGCAGCACAACACAAGTGATAAGGGAAGATCTTTCCGTGCAGCCTTGAAGGTCTGCTCTCTCTCAGCAGCCTGGAGAACAGCAGTTCAACATGAAAACCTGCCTGTTCTCAGAGGCAGCTCTCAAAGTTCTGTTCCAGATAAAAGCAGGGAGTTTCACACCCCACGACTGAAACAACAAGTTGTTCTGCTCTGGCCCCAGTGCGGAAGGTATTAGAAAACACCCAGGTCTGCCAAAGCGCTCCCCAGCCCTGGCTTTCCCATTACTGGAAGTAATTCACCTGCTGACAACAGCTGTCTGCTCAGGCACTCATCTTCACACCAGGGCAGAGCAGGGGGAATGCAGGGCCCCTGCCTGTGGTGTTTCCCACCTCCGTGTCCCCTGTTGCTGGGAGAAGTGAATTTCTCCTAGGATCACACCAGGCTTCCAACGGGGGTTCAAACACCTTTTGTATAAACACCAGCATTCCTTCCTTCCCTGCTAAATCCCAACACAATGAGGAGGAGGGTTAGGTTGGATGTTAGGAAGCCCTTCCTCATGGAAAGGGGGATCACGCACTGGAATGGGCAGTGGTGGAGTGCCCATCCCTGGAGGTGTTGAGGGACAGCCTGGCTGTGCCCCTTAGTGCCTTGGTCTGGCTGATGGGGTGATGTTAGGTGCTGGATGAGCTCAGAGGGCTTCTCCAGCCTCAATAAAGCTTTGGATTCCTAAGTCCTACAACCTCTTCTGCTTCTCTGAGCCACGTGGAGCTGCCAAGGCACCGAGCTGACGGCACCCCGCACCGTGTCCCTGGGTCACAACACGGCGTTTCCCGGTAGAATATTCCTGGCGCCGGGATAAATCCCATTCCCAACGATGTGCCGCAGCTTCGTCGCGGTGTCCCCGGCGAACACGGGGGCATCCCAGGGCAAAGCGACTCCAGGGGGTTGAGCTGCGTCCCAGGACTCAAGGACTGCCTGAGATGCGATGATGCCGCAACCCCCGCTTGAGCTCCCCGCCACCCCAGGCTTTGAGCCTCGCTGAGGTCTGTGCCCCAGTCAGCAGCTGGGAGCTGCTGGGGGGGCACTGGGGTGCCCACGCAACACTCCTATATCCCCAGCACAGCGAACCGAGGCAGCATCTGCCGGCAAACCGAACAAACCCCCTTCCCCGCAGCCCACGGGGACCCGAGCAGCCCCGGACTGTCCCGGGAACCCCCCGCAAGGACTCACCGGCTCCTCCGCGGAGTGGGCGCAGGGTCGCCAGCAGCGCCCAGAGCAGAGCCCAGCGCCCTCCGCCCATCGCCGGCCACCGGCTACCGGCCCCACTCTGCTCCACCGCCGCCGCCGCCGCCGCTGCTCGGCACCTCCCGCCCGCGGCCGCCCCGCCCCAGCTCCGGCTCCGGCACCAGCCCCGGTCCCGGTCCCGCCTCCCAGCGTTAACCCCGCACTGCCAGGGCACCAGTGCCCTCAGCACCACAGCTCGAGGGCTTTTCAATCCCTCCAGGGATGGGGACTCCACCACCACCACCCTGGGCCAGCCCTTTACAACCCTTTTTGGAGAAGAAAAACGTTCCTTACAGTCAACCTAAACCTCCCCTGGTGCAGTTTGAGGTCATTTGCTTTTGCCCTTCCACTTCTCCCTGGGGAAAAGAGACCGACCCCTGACTTCATCCAATCTCCTTTCACTCAGGGAGCTGTAGAGAGTGAGAAGAAAATGTTCCTCAGGTGTTCGGGGTTGGCTGTTAGAAATCTGGTCTGGAATCTCCTTCCAGCTGGGAAGGAAGAAAAAGTTCAATGAAACTGAAGTTCAGTGAACAAAAGAAAAAAGAACAAATCCCTTCCAGACCTGTTTCACAGACTCACAGAACATTAGGGATCAGAAGGGACCTGGAAAGGTCATCCAGTCCAATCCCCCCTTGCAGAGGTCTTTATTCCCAGCACGTTCTCAGGCCTTGGAGACAGAGATTGCATTTCCACCACCACCCCCCACCTCCACCGCGGCCTCTTTTGCTCCAGACGGGTCTCTCACATCTTGAAGTGATTAGGGCTCCTGTCGCTAGAGGCCCAGGTTGAAGGGGAGATGAAAAACGCTCTAAAGCTGCTGCAAGAAGACTGAGCATCTCCAGCGGTGCCGAAGAGCCAGCAGCACCCGTTTCCCCTGGGCTTTGAGTGCGTTCCCCGCGAAGCCGGTGTCGCTCAGGGAGCGGGAGGAGAGCAGCGGACAGGCAGTTGTCCCTCGGTCTTTCCAGGCTGCCATTTGCAGTCAGGCTTTGCCACATGGGTGCACTTTGGTCTGGCGGCGTTCGCCGTTGCTGCTGGCTTTGCAGTTTTGGGGAACAAAGCCCTGGACTCGGGGCTTTGCAGGCTGCAGAGCAGGAAGAGCCCCTGGTGTCAGTGTCACGTCCCGACCGTAACAGAAGGGAGTGACTCGGGTTCGTGGATTCACCTGGGGTTCAATGAAGGAGATTTAAACCGTAGATCCGCATGAAAGTCGAAGTTTACTGGAATGATCAGATTCCAAAGTCTGAAGGCACAGAAATCGCTGCAGCGGCTGCATGCCCCAACTCAGAGAGCAGAGGAGAGAAAAAGGGGAGAGAAGAGAGTTACAGGTCAGATCACCACTCAGGGCTGCAGACCCCAGCTCACCCGCACTGCCTGGCTCCTCAGCTCTGCAGATCTTTGGAGAAGCTCCTTGGTTTCTCTGGCCATCTTCTCAATTAGTTCATGGACAGCGGGGAGTGTAGTGGTGGGGGGGGATCAGTCCCTCTTTGCTTCCCCAGCTTTGCAGGCTTGCAGTGTCCCCAGCAGTCCTTGTGTGAGTCTCTCGTCCTGGCGGCAGGCTAGGGAGGACTGATGGGGGAGCCTGCTGCCAGGGGTGTTTTTCCGCCCCGCAGCAGTACAGAGGACTTTGTTCTCAGGGTCCCGGACAAAGCAGCGGCCAGTGAGCCCTTGAGGGAGGCAGCAGCTCTTCATGTTCTCAGTGCTTAAGCAGAGTTATGCAGACAGATTGGCAGAGCTCCGGGGCTGCCTGCTGCACTGTGCTGATCTCTCCCACCAGGTGAGCGGCTGGAGAGTGGAAAAGGACCTGGGGGGTGCTGGGTGACAGCCAGCGGAACAGGATGCCCAGGTGGCCAAGAAAGCCAGTGGCTTCCTGGCCTGGATCAGAAACAGGGTAACGAGCAGGAGTACGGAGGTGATGCTGCCCCTGCGCTCTACACTCGTGAGACTGCACCTTGAGCACTGGGTCCAGTTTTGGGGTGCCACAGGATCAGAAGGTCATTGAGGGGCTGGAGCGGAGCCAGAGAAGGGCAACGAGGCTGGGGAGAGGGCTGGACAACAGGCCCTGTGGAGAGCAGCTGTGGGAACTGGGGTTGTTGAGTCTAGAGAAGAGGAGGCTGAGAGGAGACCACCTTGCTCTCTGCAGCTCCCTCAAAGGAGGTTGTAGCCAGGCTGGTGCTGGTCTCTTCTCCCAAATTACTGATGATAGGACAAGAGGAAATGGCCTCAAGTTGCATCAGGGGAGGTTTAGATTGGATGTTAGGAAGAAGCTCTTTGCTGAGAAAGTGGTTGGGCACTGGACCAGGCTGCCCAGGGAGGTAGTGGAGTCCCTGTCCCTGGAGGTGTTTAAAAACTGAGTAGCTGGAGCACTTGAGGTGATGGTGTAGGGGTTAGGGAGCTGTTGGGCTGAGGGCTGGACGTGATGCTCCTAGACATCTTTTCCAGCCAGGATGATCCTACGATCCCTCCCCCATTACCCTGCTCACTAATTATCTTCTCTTTGCTTGCAGTTGTTTGAGCCACCTCGCTTGTTGTTAATCCAAGCCTGACAGTCGGGATGTCCTATCATTGTCCCACAAACATGTGGCAAGGAAGCAGGAACAATTCCTATGGAAGAGAAGGGGAAATAATCAGGAGAACACATGGGCATAGACAGAGGATTTAAGGAGCTCTCTAAAATCCCCTAATTTGGGTCACTGCTTCACAGTAGGTTGGTTTCTGCTTAGTGCTGGTCTCCAGCTCAATGGGGTTTATTGCAGTTCGTTTGATAAGAGAAAGGTGCTGCTGCATGAAGAGAGGGAAGGAAACAGGGAGAGGAGAAACCAGAGGAACTCTCAGGTGAGGTTTGTGGTAGCATAAGTCTGGAGGAAGCTGGCTGACCACACTGGCTGCTCGTGGGTTGGTGATGTGCAGCTTCCACCTTGCCTGGTGACCTTTGGCTCTTGGTGTTCTTCCAACAGAATACAGGCTCAGGAGCAGCTTCAAAGGCCTTCCCCCAAAGCAGATTCTTTATTTCCACACCTCAGAGCCCAAACTCAGCAGTTGTTGGGATCTGCACACAGAGCTCTAGCGGTTTATGGTCCCAAAGGACATGTGTGGCCAGACTCACAAGGTCTTCCCAAATAGCATCCCCTGTTCCCGCTGCCTGGGGCTCAGTGTCGTCGGCTGGCACTTGGCCCTAGAGATATTTCATAGCTCTGAAAGGATGATCAAAACAAAGTGCTCGTGAGCACAAAGATCTCTGTCAATATCATCATGGGCTTCTCGTGACTGGATGTGAAGTTATGATGACATCAGCAGCTCCGCAGGTAGGAGCTGCTCGTAGCGAGCGTGATGGGTGCTCTCTGAGGCATCTCAGTGTCAGGCTGAAGCCTGAACTTGGCTCTGAACGGGGCTTTTAGCAGTTTCTCTTCAGGGCACTGACCCTGAAGCCTTCACAAGACTGTGTAATGCTTGTGAAACCAGACCTCTTCGGAGAAATGGCACTGAGCCTTCAGCTTTTGGGCTCCTATGTGCTGAGATTGTTTTTCCCCCTTTGCTATTTCTGTATTTTTATTTTCACTTTGCTAAATCTCTTCTTTCTTTCTGCTTCCTCTTTGTGTCTGTTTTTGTTTTCATTTGTAGGGCTCCTGTTTTGGGTTTTTTTTTTAATACCAAACTCTTGGCAACAGGCTTTTAGCTCTCGACAAATCATAGAACCATAGAATGGCCAGGGTTGGAAGGGACCTTAAAGATCGTCCAGTCCCAAAGCCCCTGCACAGGCAAGGACACCTTCACTACAGCAGGTTACTCAGGGCCCCAGACAACCTGCCCTTCAACATTGCCAGGGCTGGGGCAGCCACAACTGCCTTGGGCAACCTCTTTCTGCATCTCAGCACCCTCACAGCAAAGAACTGGTTCCTGATGTCCAACCTCAATCTCCCCTCTTCAAGTCTAGAACCCTTTCCCCTTGTCCTCTCACTACCCACCATATCAAAAGCCCTCCCCCAGCTTTCTTGTAGCCCCCTTCAGAGATTGGAAAGCTGCTGGAAGGTGACCTGGGAGCCTCCTCTTCCCCAGGCTGCACAACCCCAACTTGCTCAGCTTGTCCTCATAGGGGAGGTGCTGCAGCCCTCTGGTCATTGTGGTTGCTCTCCTCTGGACACCTTCCAGGAGCTCTGTGTCCTTCTTATGTTTGGGACTCCAGAACCAGACCCAGGACTCCAAGTGGGGTCTCAGCAGTGCAGAGTAGAGAGGGAGAATTCCCTCCCTCGACCGACTGTCCCTGCTTCTTTTGCTGCAGCCCAGGACACAGACAACCCAGTCTGTGTTAAATTATAGACCCCAGTCACAGGATCCACCTCACAAACAAGCTGCAGAGAAAGCCAAACGTTTTGCAGTGCTGCTAAAACACCTTTTCTCTTGAGCTGCTTTCTTTGAGAACACAGTACACACTGTGCCTCTTACCGGACACTATCTGTCTGTTGGCTCTGCTGTTTCTTCCGAGGACGGTTTCCTTGGTCTGCAAATTATTTCCCTGAAGCAAAAAGCCTTCTTCAAAGGTTGGATGCTGGTTTAAACCTTCCTTGTTTGAAGCTCTGGGCATTCTTAGCTGCCCACAAAATTGCTGTTTGTATTTCAGCCTTATTTGTGGAAATAGCCCCATTTGCCTCCGTATGGAAATTTGGTTCCTGGCTGGATCTGCGGCTCCAGGCTGCCATTTCTTCGGCTTCTCTTCCTGCCAGAAGCTGCAATGCAACGTGAAAACACTCTGCAGCTTGGGAAATTTCTGCTTCTCCTAAACCAGGCTTTCTCTAGCAGACTTCTCATTTCTAAGAAAACAATAGCACTGCAGTCATGATTTGACCAAGGATTCCCCAAACTGCGTTTTCACACAAGTTTTCAGTTCTTCACCAGCTTCTCCCTCCTCCTTTGGCCCCTTGTGTGAACTTAGCTTGAATTTAAAGTAATCACTGACACCAGAGCCCTGGCAGGGGCTGCCCAGGGGGGTTGTGGAGTCTCCTTCTCTGGAGATGTTTAAAACTCACCTGGACATGCTCCTGTGCGACCTGGTCTAGGTGATCCTGCTAGGTGGCGGGGGGATTGGACTGGATGGTCTTTCAAGGTCCCTTCCAATCCCTAATGCTCTTTGATTCTGTGATCAGGTCACGCTACCCCTCCACTTCCTATCAGGGCACTTCATGCAGGTTTTGTTCTGTTATTACTGCCTGTCAGACAAACGTTTGTGCTTCACGTCACTAGTTAAGGGAGGGAAAGGCATTTTCTGGTGTGCTGCTTCGTCACAGGCTGCTGGTGCAGTGCCAGCACTGTGCTACATGCCAGAAACTGGCTGTGGTCTGTGGCTGGCAGCATCCTCGTGTTTAGGTGAGCACTTATAAAGGTGAGAGGTAACGAAGAGACCATTCTGCAATGTACAGATGGTTGAAAAGACCACAGAACAAGCTTGCTCCGTGCTGATGCGTCCATGTGGGATGGGTGCCTGCGTGTGCTACAGCGAGACGAGCAGACTCACACAGCGTGGTGCTGATCTCATCAGTGCAACTCGTTCCTCAGTGAAGAAAACTAATCATTGAATCACGGAATGGCCAGGGTTGGAAAGGACCTCAAAGATCATCCAGTTCTAACGCTCCTGCACAGGCAGGGACACCTTCACTACAGCAGGTCACTCAGGGCCCCAGACAACACTGCCAGCGATGGGGCAGCCACAACTGCCTTGGACAACCTGTTCCGGCACCTCTGCACACTCACAGCAAAGGATTTGTTCCTCATGGCCAACTTAAATCTCACCTCTTCAAGTCTAGAACACTCTCCCCTTGTCCTCTCACTATTCGCCATATCAAAAGCCCTCTCCCTGCTTTCTTGTAGCCCCCTTTGGAGATTGGGAACCTGCTCAAAGGTGACCTGAGAGCCTCCTCTTCTCCAGGCTGAGCAACCCCAACTTGCTCAGCTTGTCCTCACAGGGGAGGTGCTCCAGTCCTCTGATCATTGTGGTCGCTCTCCTCTGCATGCTGTCCCACTAGATTTGGGCAGCAGATACACCCTAGAGCACCGTTTCTGCATGTTTTGCTGTGAAGCCACAACCAAGGCAGAAGAGAACCGCAGATGTTGGAGCCCAAGCAGTGCAATTACACACAGGTGACATCTGGTTATGGAGAAATGCACATCAGGTCATCATTCCTTTGGCCAAATCTGCTGGTTCTCATCAGAAAAGCCAAGCTAACTGCCAGACACCTAGTGCTGGCAGTCAGAGATGCAACTGAAAAGGTTTTGTAACCTTCATTCTTAGCCTTTAAGTGTGTCAGGCTGTTCCTGCACCCATTTGGGAATGAAAGAGGGTGATACAACCTCTCTTCACTCAAGAGCGAACTGCCATCTGAAGCATTGACTACTGGAGCTGGGTTTTTAGCTGGTGTGACTTGGTCTGGGTGGTCCTGCTCTGGCAGGGGGATTGGACTAGATGATCTTTCGAGGTCCCTTCCAATCCCT
>JAOXOE010000632.1:23936691-23947577 GCA_028565055.1 Phoeniculus purpureus | reverse complement strand
AAATCAAATAAGAGTTAATTTTCATACCTGGGCAAAGAATCCAGTTAAAGAGGGCACCTCAGTACAAGGAAGACGTCGAGGTGCTGGAGCGAGTGAAGAGGAGGGCAACGATCTCCCTGTCTGGAGATGTTTAAAATCCATCTGGATGTGTTCCTGTGCGACTTGGTTGAGGGGATCCTGCTCTGGAATGGGGATTGGACTGGATGATCTTTCAAGGTCCTTTCCGATTTCTAATGATCTGTGATTCTGAGAAGATAAGGAAGGGCCTGGAGAGTCAATCTGATCAGGAGAGATGGAGAGAGTTGGGGCAGTTCAGTTTGAGGAAGAGGAGGCTGAGGGGAGAACTCATCACTCTCTACAGCTCTCTGAAAGGGCACTGGAGAGATGTTGGTGCTGGGCTCTTCTCACAGGTCATTAGCAACAGAAGCAGAAGGAGGGCTTCAGGCTCCACCAGGGGAGGGTTAGACTGGCCATCAAGAAGAAATTCTTCATGTAGAGAGTGGTCAGGCACTGGAACAGGCTGCCTAGGGTGGTGGTTGGGTCACCATCCCTGGATGTGTTTCAAAGTTGCTTAGGTGTGGTGTTGGAGGATGTGGTTTAGGGGTGACCTTGTAGAGTAGAGTTGATGGTTGGACTAGATGATCCCAAGGGTCTTTTTCAACCTGAATGATTCTGTGATATTAAGCAGAGGTCTCCCAGACAGCATCTGGGCTTCATTGTGCCAAACACTGAGTCTACCAGGGCAGCAAAAACCACAACCAGTGCTCAAAGTCGTAAGACTTGAGCAGAGATCACTTTGTGGGTGGTTTCCCCCAGCCCCTCGATAGTAGAACATCTACAGAACGAATTCTCTCCTGGAAACCTGGCTCTGCTCACCATCCTTAGCAGTAGAAAAACTGCTTTTCCTTCCTCTTTGTCAAAGCTCTGCATGAGCAAGAGTTTTGATACTGGACGGATTTCAGCCAGGATATAACCAGCAGATGGAGAATGTGCAAAGGGGTGGAGACAACCTACTTCAGTGGGAAAGGGTTTGTACATCACACCCACACCAGGGGAAACGCTATTGATTCACGAATCCATTCACTAATGGGTTTTATGCACCTATTCCACGCACTAAATACCTGGCAACCCACGAGGATAACACTCCTCCTCAAGGGAGGGAGAGTCACACCTTTAAGAGATGCACAAACACACCTACAAATGCTTTAGAGTGTTGTGATGTGAAATGTGTGTTGTTCTGTGTTAACCACAGGCCACTAATATCAACAGAGAACCTGCTGCCCGTCTCGCTGGTCTCTCTGATGTTCCGGCCCCAACCCCTCATTCCTTCTTTCACTCCCTTTACCTCTCCATGGCTTGTGCCCTGCAGCACTGAGGTCCACACTCCTGGCACATTACCAGTGCTTGAAGAGTATAGATCAAACATTTCCACTTACATTGAAAGTTTGGTAGAGAAGACATCATCTCCCACCACCAACACAACAACAGGAGCCTCACCTGAATATCTGGTATCAAGAGAATCACGGTAAAACACCAAGATGTACCCCACTTTGAACCCTGGCAAGTTTCCCATCACCTGCACTTGCTCTAGGTTCAGGCTGCTGGTGCTAGAGGCCTCCCTCTCTGCAAACTTCTCAGCAGGAATCGAGTCAGTACCTCACTGAGATGCTTGATGGCCCTTCTGCACAGAGAGAAGGTGGCGTTCAAAAGGCAAAGCCCAGAAGTGGTCAGGAACGAAAGGAAGGATTTCTGAGTGTCTTACGGCCACTGGAAAAAGCTGGGGATTTCACAGAGACACAGAACATTAGGGCTTGGAAGGGACCTTGAAAGATCATCCAGACCTATCCCCCTGACACTCCTAAATCAAGTCACACATTTCATCTGGTATCTCCAGACTTCCACTGTGAGGAGTTTCTAAGGAAAGTGGTTGTGTCCAGAACCTACCAACACACAGAAGAAAACGTTTGCTGAGTTAGTGATACTGTCATCCAGGTTATGGTGGAAGCAGCTGAATCCAGTGCGAAATCCACAGCAGTTAAGAAGAAACAGGGAATGAGAAAGGTTAAGACCTCTGTCCTGAAATTTCTGTCTCTTGCTCATTGTACGACACTTAGAGTCATAGAATCATTCAGGTTGGAAAAGACCCCAGGGATCATCAAGTCCAGCCATCAGCCCTACTCTACAAGGTCACCCCTAAACGAAACCTCTTCTCCCACATCCCAGGCACGACATTTACACCCTAAACTTCAAACCCCACTACTCACAGAACCACAGAACATTAAGGATTTGAAGGCATCTTGAAAGACCACAGAATCACAGAGTCACTCTGGCTGGAAAAGACCCCTGGGATCATTGAGTCCAACCATCTACCCTACCTTACATGTTCACCCCTAAACCACATCCCTCAACTCCTCATCCAAATGATCTTTAAACACCTCCAGGGATGGCGACTCAGCCACCTCCCTGGGCAGCCCATTCCAGTGCCTGACCACCCTTGCTGTGAAAAAATTCTTCTAATACCTAGTCTAACCCTCCCCTGTTAGAACAAGAGGGAAGGGGTTCAAGTTACATCACTAATTGCATGTAGCAAGAGACCAGCACCAGCCTCTCCACAACATCCTTTCAGGCAGTTGTAGAGAGTGATGAGGTCTCCTCTCAGCCTCCTCTTCTTCAAACCGAAGAGCTCCAGCTCTCTGGGTCTTTCCTCATCAGATTTATTCTCCAGGCTCTTCCCCAGCTTAGTTGCCCCCCTCTGCACCTGCGCCAGCACCTCCACATCTCTCTTGTACTGAGGTGCCCCCAAAAATGCACACAATACTCAAGATGTGGCCTCACCAGTGACGAATACTGGGGGACGATCAATAACCTCCCTACTCCTGCTGGCCACACTGTTTCTGATACAAGCCAAGATGCCATTGGCCTTCTTGGCCACCTGGGCACCCTGCTGGCTCATTCATCTTCCTCTCAATTAGAACCCCCGAGATCATCTAGTCCAATCCCCCAGCCAGAGCCCTATCACCTAGACCAAGTCACACAGGAACTTTTATGACAAGAACTGTTTTGTCTTATTGTCAGGCTTTTCTGGCTGCACCTGCATCGTGTTTGTCCTTGCTGCAGGTTTCCAAACAAAACAAGAGGTAGAGGTGCCCTGGAGGCATCTTCTGAAACCCAGTATACACACACCCCCCAGGAAGCCGGGGAGAGCAAACACCCAGAGCTGTTTGCAATAGTTTCCTTTCCTGAGGAGTCACCGTTTCCAAGAGCGCCTTTCATACTCACAAGCATCTGTAAACACTTGCACCTCCGCCAAACCCCTCGAAAAACGGATGCGCCGCTCTCTGTAGTTGATTTCCACCCCGACCCAACGCGTCTTGCTGCAGCCTTGGTCGCATGCCAGCACCCATCTGTGTCAATATGCAATTTTTCTAGCTGAATTGCACATCCACAGCCACGACTCACCCACAGAAAGATCATGTAAATAATGGAAGCTGACAGCATAAGTAATTTTTTTCATGTATCAGACGCCGCGGTTGACTGCTGAACTGTGAGATCTGCTGTTTTTAGACGGCGCTAAGTCCTCCCCTTCCACCCCTCAAGATTCGAGACCAAAGGGTGAATCTCGAATCACATGCTTCACGTGTTTTTCTTATCACACAGCTCAGTCAAGGCTTGTTCGCATCCTACGACCTCTCCCTGCTGTGAGCTGCAGCTTTCGTCTGCCTTTCAAGGCCACTTATTAAAGTGGTGGCAGGGGTAACTGGGGACACATGAAGCGGCCATCTCAACCTGTGTGCGTCCCTTCCCCTCCAGTTAATGGAAGGGGTGGTTAATCACAGAATCATAGAGCATTAGGGATTTGAAGGGACCTTGGAAGACCATCCAGTCCAATCCCCTGGCCACAGCAGGATCCCCCAGATTCAGTTGCACAGGAACATGGCCAGGCGGGTTTTAAACGTGTAATCACAGAATGGTTTAGGTTGGTAAGGACTTCAGAGATCATCTAGTTCCAACCCCCTGCCACGGGCAGAGACATCAATAAGTCACTAAGCCCTAAAACAATGAGTTGGGTAAAACTGAGTAACGTGGAGCTTTTAGTACCACTGCTTTATAACCTTCTTGTTAAGTCACAGAATATTAGGGATTGGAAGGGACCTCCAAAGATCATCCAGTCCAATCCTCCTACCACAGCAGGATCCCCTAGATTCAGTTGCACAGGAACATGGCCAAGTGGGTTTTAAACATCTCCAGAGAAGGAGACTCCATAAACCCCTGGGCAGCCCCTTCCAGTGTTATGTCACTCACTGAAAAGTTCCTTCTCACAGAATCACAGGACGTTAGACATTGGAAAGGACGTCCAAAGAGCATCCTTTCCAAACCCCCTGCCACAGCAGAATCCCCTAGATCCAGTCACACAGGAACGTGGCCAGGAGGGTTTGAAACCTCTCCAGAGAAGGAGACTCCACAACCCCCCTGGTTAGCCCCTTCCAGGACTCTATCACCCTCACCAGGATGAAGGTCCTTCTCCTATTGATGTGGAACCTCCTCTGTTCCTGCTCACACTCGGTGCCCCTGAGCAGAGCCTGGCTCCATCCTCCTGACACCCACCCTTCTCATTTTTATCAACATTAAGGAAGTCAAGGAACCTGCCTGGCAAAGAGCAGAAATTCATAGCAGAGAAATTCAAAGTGGAGAGTCCGCGTACGGGGCTTAAAAAGCAAGTGCCAGGTCTACAACACAACAGCCCTTGTAATTGGTTCTGTGGAAGTTTCTAATCACTTTGGGTAAGATCAAGTGGAAGTGACAAGCGAGGCTATCGGAACAGTGACTCCGTACAATGGCAGCACATGGGATTGGAAGCGGGTCGTGCGGTAACCGTTAATTGTTTGGGGGCTTCCTTGAAGTGCGAAACGGATCTGAAGAGTTATTACTTGATAAATAAGGAGTTAAAGAAATAAATAGAGAGATCCATCGCGGTTTAAATTATGGGGTCAGTATTTCAGGTCTCGTACAAATCATTTGCCCGTGAAAATGTTATCAAAATATGAGCTATCCCTGCCCAAATATATTTTAAACAATGTTAATGTATTTTCACATGTCATCAGTTGATGGCTCCACCATCGTCGCTCGTCAGCCACCAGGGAAATTTGCATGCATTTGAATTCACCCTGCCAAGCACAGGCAGCCCAGACTGACAGCCCATTTAACTAGGTGATAAGTTAATCTGTACAACATTTGATAGATTTCTGTCTTTTACCCCAGCCACAGTTTGTGAAAACGATTCGGCGATGGGTTTTGCAAACGGGTCGTGTCTCCGTGCTCGGGCTCGGTGGGAGGTGGGATGTTTCGTCATGTTTAACACTGATCTCCACCCAAGCTGGCCACATGGAGTCATAGAATCATTCCTCCTGTGGCGGAGGATTGGACTAGATCATCTTTCCAGGTCCCTTCCAGTGCCCAATGATTCTATGATTTTAGGTTGGAAAAGACCTCTGGGATCACTGAGTCCAACTATCAGCCCTACTCCACAAGGTCACCCCTAAAACAGATCCCCCAGCACCACATCTAAGCAACTTCAAAACTCATCCAGGGATGAGGACTCAACCACCACCCTGGGCAGCCCAGTCCAGTGCCTGATCACTCTCTCCATGAAGAATTTCTTCCTGATGGCCAGTACAACCCTCCCTTGTTGGAGCCTGAAGCCCTTCCCTCTGCTTCTGTTGCTAATGACCTGTGAGAAGAGACCAACACCAACACCTCTGCAGTGTCCTTTCAGAGAGCTGTAGAGAGCGATGAGGTCTCCCCTCAGCCTCCTCTTCCTCAAACTCAACAGCCCCAACTCTCTCCATCTCTCTTCATCAGACTGATTCTCCAGGCCATTCTCCAGCTTTGTTGCCCTCCTCTGCACTCGCTCCAGCACCTCGATGTCTCCCTTGTACTGAGGTGCCCAAAACTGGACCCATTCCTCAAGGTTCACCCTCACCAGTGCTGATTACAGGGGGACAATCCCCTCCCTACTCTTGCTGGAAACACAGTTTCTAATCCAGGTCAGGATGCCATTGGCCTTCTTGGCTACTTGGGCACCCTGCTGGCTTGTATTCAGCCTCCTGTCAATCAAGCTGAACTAAATACCATCCCAAAAACTTCATGGAATCATAGAATCATTAGGGATTGGAAGGGACCTTGAAAGATCATCTAGTCAACTCCCACTGCCATAGCAGATTCACCTCCTGCCAAAGTGTGGGTTAATTACGGAATCAGAGATGAGGATGGCCAGTGATCAGAGTCTGCCACCTACTCAACCCTGCCTGTTCCTGTCCTGCTCTCTGGGATCCCCATGGCACTTTGCACTGTAGAATCATTAAGGTTGGATGAGACCTCCAAGATCACCAAGTCCAACCTCACCAAGTCCAACCTCACCAAGTCCAACCTCACCAAGTCCAACCTCACCAAGTCCAACCATCAAACCAGGCATTGATTAGTATTAGAGCCCAGGACAGGCTCACCCTGCTGCACGGCTCAACACAACGTGAGACAGTCCTTGTACATCACATCATGTAAAATTCAAACAGAAGATAATGTTAGCCAAAAGTCACCCACAGACACCCAAACATTCACGTCCCTCTGATGCCCCCAGAAACATAGATTATCATTAAGCAACTAGATGTCAGTTGATTTTAAAACACACCCCCTGCATTGCTGGAACATTTCATTAAAACACTCCCCTGCCTCCAACGACAGCTTCTGTTTGCTTGCGGAGCCGCAATTGCTGCAGTAGCAGCGATACCCATTCGCAAGACCAGCTAAACGGGAGTCTCAAGGCTTCTGATGGGGTTGTCTATTTAACCACAACAAAACGCAGAGGGCATTTTGATGCTCGGACATGCCCAGGAGGAGATTTCTATTTGCTTTCCCTTATACAGTCCATTACCAAAGCTGAGAGACTCAGGAGTCAGCAAGCCATTATTTATTTATTCAAGACATCTTTCATTTCCTGAGATGCAGAGCGCTATTTACAGGGCACATGCTGTCGTTACATGAAGTAAATATCAACAGGCAGATGAAAATCAGGAGATTACAGGACACATCCTGATAACCACCCTTTTCAAAGAGAAGCTGAAATGTGAGCAAATACCTCACTGGTTCCAGAGGCAAGTGCTGTGAATCATAGAATATTAGGAATTGGAAGGGACCTTGGAAGATCATCCAGTCCCATCCCCCTGCCACAGCAGGATCCCCTAGATCCAGTCATTAGGGATGGAAGGGACCTCAAAGATCATCCAGTTCGATCATCCATTCCAATCCCCCTGCCACAGCAGGATCACCTAGATCCAGTTATTAGGGATTGGAAGGGACTTCATAAGACCATCTAGTCCAATCCCCCTGCCACAGCAGGATCCCCTAGATTCAGTTGCACAGGAACATGGCCAGACAGGTTTTAAAATGTCTCCAGAGAAGGAGACTCAAAGAGGTAGTCAGTGCAATGTTGATGCTACCACGGGCAGAGAAGTTTGATGAATTAAATTCCCTGTATAAAGCCTCTAGGCTGAAAGCTGCTGAAGATGGAGAGTTTCAAAAAGATCCTTGGAAACAGAAGAGACTGATGTGCACTGAGCCCTGATGGGATCTGATGCATCACCTAAATGTTCTCTCTCTCCTAGTATTGTCACAAGTCCTTCCTGATCCTTGGAGATGTTCTGAAAAAAATACGTTTAGAAACCCTCATAATTCCTGCTGAGTCAGCAGTTTAGCTCAAGGCCTTAGAGACATTTAACTGTCCTCATGCTCTTCAAAAATCCGTTTTATCAGCTCTTGGAGCACACAAGGCAGAAAATAGACACTGGAAGGACACAGGGACAACCTGTTAGTTGATGTGTTTCATGTAGTGCAGCAGCCAGAGGCACTTAGAATCGTAGAATCATTTAGGACAACTACAGCTGTAATTGTGATAAATGTAGAAAGTTCTCTGTTTCTCTCAATCAAACATCTGGGAGCACCGTCATTAAGGTTGGAGCTGTGGAAACACCTTCACTGCACATCAGGAGACAAATGTCTTCAGATTAGTCTTTACTGGCCTTTCAGTAACAGACAGCAGGAAAAGGAAACCTAGATTACCCCCTTCCTGGGCGCCTTGATCTAGGCGATCCTGCTGGGGCAGGGGGATTGGACTCAATGATCTGTTGAGGTCCTTTCCAATCCCTCATGTTCTGTGATTAATATCACTCCTACTAGTAGTAGCACTGCTTGTACTCTAATAGCAGTAAGCAGGTCCTCACCAGCACCCTAGCCACCCCAGGAGCAGCGTGTGGTTCTACCAGGGAGCCACTGGTGGTACTGGGCTGAAACTCTGCAGATCTAAACCCCACTAGACAGCGAGAATGATGTTGAGCAACCCAATTCACGTGCTTGAGCCTCAGTTTCTCCTCCACAGAATAAAGGTTTGGGGTAGAAATCCTCATTTTCTCCTACTTCTTCTGTGCCTCTGAAGGATCATATGGGTGTGGAAGGCCAAAGACAAGGGGACCCAGATGCTGCTTTAATACAAAAGAATCTAATGTGGAATAAATAGCCGTGATATTAGGGGTGGGAAAAGCCATGAGGACAGTTAATAGGAAGATAGAAGTGGTGTGATGGGTAATGAGGTGCCTACAGGGGAAGGAACAAGAGCAGGGGCCAAGGACAAAGGGTTTCTGCCCGGAGCAGGGCTTGATGCCTGGGAGGAAGGCAGCGGATGCAGGGCTGGGAGCAACGGGGAGGTGCTGCTTTAATTCTGAGCTGCTTTTCAGAGGTTGGGATTCACTGGGATGTTTCATTACCATTTCTTTGTCCTGGGAAAACTCTTGGCACTGGCTGCACATACCATTAGCGGCACAAACAGCAGCAGGACCAGCGGCATCGAGCTGCTCCCCTGCTCACTCCCACGTCCACTTCAGACAATAGAGTCAGATGAGGACAAAGCAGGAGCCATCGGACCCGCACTGGCCGCATTCAGGCTGCCACTCACCTTTTATTCCTCACTGTATGTGACACAGAGGGAGCAACCAAAACCACAACCCCTCAAAGGAAGCCAGAGGACATTTTATCCAACGTGACGTTTCATGGCTGCCAACTGCAAACCAACAATCAGGAATTTTCTTACTACTGCTTTTCTTATTCAAGACATTATTTATTGACGATAAGGATCAATTTATCAGCTCTTTGGACCCACTGCAGGGATAATTCCAGGTGCTCCTCTCCCAGTACAAACCTTGCAGCACAGATTTGCCTGTTCTGCAGCAAACATTAAACATCACAACTGTAATCTCTTGGCCAAAAGACCAGACTTTCCCCTTCTGTGTTGACCAGGGGTCAACACTGATGTGCAGCACTTCATCCAAAGTGCTTGGCAGCAACTGCAGCAGGGGGAAAAACCAGAGCAGGCATTAAAACAAAAATCCACTCAGCAGGAATTTTCAGTCAGGAAAAAAAAAAATAAAAGGAAAACAAAATTGAAAACAAATTGACGGTTTCTTTTTAAAGAATTAAGACTTCTCTGCGAGAGAGCAAAATCGTTTCCAAAGCCTTTCTCATTTCTCCAGCCTGATACAAGGCAACAGTAAAGTCAATCTCACATGCAGATAGGGGATTTAGAATCTGGTTTCCAAATCCCTTCTTCCTTCTCTAACCCTATGCAAACCAGCCATAAAGTCAATCTCACATGCAGGTACAGGATTTAGAATCTAGTTTCCAACTCCTTTCTTAGTCCTCTAGCCCTGTACAAACCAGCCATAAAGTCAATCTCACATGCAGGTACAGGATTTAGAATCTAGTTTCCAAACCTTTTCTTCCTTCTCCGACTCTATCCAAAGCACCTCTCTGTAGTTAATTTAACACGCAGATAGGGTACCTAGAATCATTTTCAAATTAATAGCGTGACATTTGGGGGAAAACAAGAAAAAAGGGGAAGACAACCACGAAGCCTCTTCTTTCCCACCAAAGAAAACTCTGTAAATCAAGCAGTTCCCCTCTGAAAAGCCGGAGACGACATGCCACGCGCTCACGCATGGATACCAAGAGCTGGCTTCCCCTGAATGGTAACTACGTGCAAACACTCGAGTTCCCTCTCCCATATGGCACAGCAGCCCCTCGGCCAGCGCAGGTAGCAGAAGGGGGCATGAAGAACACAGCCTGACTTTTCCAGCACATGAAGCATGGAAGGGTTGAACTGTGCCTCATCTGCTGCCGGAGCAAACCGTAGGAAACCAGAAGCGCTGGCATCTGCAATCCAGAGCATCATTTGGCACCGAGTAAAATTTTGAAGTCATTTTCAATTTTCAATTTTTTTTTGTCTGATCCCCCCCAACCCTCCCTCCCCAACAAACCCCCTCCACTTCCCCCCGAGCACCACATGGTGATGTTTTGTCCTTTGGAGAGCCAAAGGCAAATACAGCCATGCTCAACGTACATTGTCAAAGGGAGAGGTTTCCTAGCAACGATCCCAGTATGAATGGAGCCGAAGTTTCCTTCCCGATCCCTTATGTGACATTAGAGCAATTTGTAATGTACAGGGAACGGGGGGAAAAGTAGCTGAGAGATCCAGCTACACATCGATAACCAAAGAGATAAGCAAATCAGTTTGGAAACGTTGGCTGATGCCACGATCACCAAGTGCTTTTGAGCCAGAAAGGAAGATTGAGCCACAAAGGAAAGAAACCCCAGATTCTATTCCCCATTCAAACCCTGAGTTTGTTCTCTGTCCTCTCCCTCAGCTCCATGTGCCACCCCACTTGTCCCCTGGCAGTCCAAACCCAAGGCACAGGGGTAAGGATAATGTTACAGAATCACAGAACATTAGGGATTGGAAGGGACCTCCAAAGATCATCCAGTCCAATCCCCCTGCCACAGCAGGA
>JAOXOE010000632.1:23918288-23928733 GCA_028565055.1 Phoeniculus purpureus | reverse complement strand
TTGGAAGGGACCTCAAAAGATCATCCAGTCCAATCCCTCTGCCACAGCAGGATCCCCTAGACCAAGTCACACAGGAACACATCCATATTGTTTTCTAGAAGTTCTAAGCACCCGCAACATAGGCTTTAAGATGAACGTACCTTCCGCAGGAAAGGAAGACATAACAGAGAGAAAATTGCACTGACCCCATCCAAGAGCTCCCAGAGCTCCCTGTGAGAGAGGAAGAATCCCAGGACCAAGATGACACATCAGAGGAATAGGACACATAGCCCTTCTCATGGTCTGAGTAACAATGGAAGGAGGAAAACATCCTAGAGATGATGAGAAGGGGCTTCCTACAAGATCATCCAGTCCAACGATCAACCAGACCCCACCCTGCCCACAAAACCCATTTTGAGCAAGGATCGTACAATCATAGAACACTTGTGGCTGGAAGAGACCTCCAAGATCATCGAGTCAAATGTTTTCCTAGCCCTAGGATGAAGGTTTAAGTCCCGATGCCTAATCAAGTGCAGCGTTCTAGTTGTCATGAAGGTCCCAAATCTCTCTACATTGAGATTAACAGCCAAATTCCCATCAAACTGGCTCTGTGAAAGCAACAGGCTGAACCTCAACCATTCTGCCACTCTCTGCATTGGCGTCTCAGGCCAGCAAGATCCATTTAATCTTCCTAACAGATCAAGGTGGACTATATGGTAGAACCTCTGCAGAGTCTGGCGTAGCCTGTCCTAGGTGACCCTGCTTTGCCAGAGGGATTGGACTAGATGATGTCTAGAAGTCCCTTCCAACTCCTAACATTCTATGATGCTCTTCCTTGTGCCCTGCTCAGGACTCATCACAGCAACAGGTCAATGCACTGACCAAAGACACAGATGACAAATCATAGAATCATTGAGGCTGGAAAAGGTCTCCAAGCTTGTTGAGTCCAGCCATGAACCCTGCTGCCCCAAGGCCACCACTAAACCCTGTTCCTGAGCTCCAGACCTCCACAACTGTGAAACACGTCAGGGGATGGCAATTCAACCCCCTCCCTGGGCAGCCTGTTCCAAGGATCCCTTTAATGAAGAAGTTCTTCCTGTTTCACGTTGCTGCATGTTTCACGATGCTGAACATCTAGGTTCAAACTCACCCCAGGCCTGCCCTCATGACCTCAAAATGTAGACGTTCCATCAAGATTTTACCAGTGAAGCTCTTAAACCCACTGATAGCTCAATCTGCCAAGGAGCTTGTTCTCCAAAACGAGTACGTCTGTCTGACCTGTGGCAGGGGGATTGGACTGGATGATCTTTCGAGGTCCCTTGCAATCCCTAATGGTTCTATGACCTCTATACAGAGACACCAGTCATCACCAGTAATTACTCTGGTCTCCATCGAGCTCAGGCACTGCATTAGGTCTACTCCGTATTCCCCAGCGACGGCGTCAGGAGGCTGCTGAGCATCTAAGAAAGGGGAGCCCAGCGAGAGCTGGTGAGGGCATTTGACTCTGCCTTTGATGCGGGAGCAGTTAGCGGAGAAGAGCTGCGATAACCTCCTGACTCCGGAAACATGTTAAAGCGTGGCTCAGCAAGAATTCCCCGTTGTTTGACTTCGCCTCCTGACTCTCGAGTTCAAAGCGCCGAAGCGGTTTCAAAAGGCAGACGAATACAGCTAGACTTTTGGTGGCTGATCGCGAGTTCCCCCGAAAGCTTACATATTCATCCCGACGGGGAAGAGATCACCGAGGGCAGCTGTAATTGGTCCAGCAGCATTTTGATTATCTGCAGATTACCTGGTTCTTGATGCAAAGAAGTAGCTGTCAATTTGCTCAGCGGGGATCGGGAGGAGGTTCGGTGGGAGACCGGGGATCATGATGAGCCCTTCTGGCATCAGACCTGCCTCATCATGTCCACTTAGAGCCACTCCGAGGGGCTGTCACGGGGCTTCTGTACCCTGACTAAAATTCTCAGCTAGTGAGAAGAAAATAGACGGCGCACGAGCCCCTTTATTACCCACCACAGCAGTTCTCCTCGCTAGGGCTGGCGCTGAGGATCTGCCAAAAACACGCCTGGAAAAGCACCGCAGCTGCAAAGGGGAGATGGGTGGAGGTGGGGGGAAGCAGCCCTATATCCCCACCAATTTATTCCATCGCCACTCTTTGCTCAAACTTTGCAAGAACAGCTGAAGAGTGAGTTTCCATTAGCACATCCATCACTTTATCAACCTTATTTTGGGTGAGATTCTGTGAATTACAATAAATTTGCTTTCTTCTGAATATTCAGATGCTTCAAAAAGGTACCCAAAGGATGCAATTAGACCCCGGGGAAATACGCTATTATGTGCACATCTCATGCTTTGCATAGGCTCCCCAGCATCTACATAATTTATGTTTCTCTGCATAATTTCCCCCTTTTTATGTTTCCTATGTGCTTGCGAGATAATGCACGAGGCAGTTCTCCACCACCAAAAAATACAGCGAGAACTTAAGTCTCTAGTCCTACTTCACCCAATCTGCTTTAATTCCTGCTCCCCCCCGTCCCACAACAACACGACAACCAACCCGAACCCTCGGAAGAACCCCTGGAGAAATCCTTTCACAGGCACCGAACATCAATGCCCGAGGAAAAAACCCAGGAGGTCAAAGCGGCTCTCTGAAAGGAACCGGAACCTTGTCCACTCCCGTATTCATCTGGGCATTCCGAGGGGCCTCTGATGGAGAACGTCGGGACGGGAAAAGCTTTTAAAACGGTTTCTAATCCTCGCCGGGCGTTTGAAACGTGCAAAAATAATTCTCCAAAAAAACTTTCAAGTGGCTTTTTTTTTTTTTGAGTTTCCCAATGCCAGTCGCTTAGCAGCCAGCCCGGCTTTTTAATTCTAGAGGGGTTTTTTTCCAATAAAAAAAGGAATAATAATAATAATAAAAAGGAGAGACTTCACTCAGGATGTAGTTAAAGTTGATGCCTACTCCTCCTTTTTGAACTCCGTTGGCTGGAGGTTTTAGGTTTGTGGGTTTTTAATTTACTTTTCAAAGACTACAAAACACAAAAACCCCCTCAAAATAGAGGAAAATGAAGTTGGAGGAGAAGACTTAGTGCAGGTGACCCTGTAGCTCATCTGAAGTCGCACAACGTGGATGCTTCTCTTCCCAAGGATGCGATAAATGATTTGTAGGATGGAAAACAATTGCTTAGTGTCTTAGGATGGATTTTCATTGCCCTCTCTCGGGTACCACCCAGGGGATTCATTTTCCCCAGCAGATGACGGGGACCACCCACCTCCAGCTTCACCGCATCACAGAATCACAGAACATTAGGGATTGGAAGAGACCTCGAAAGACCATCTAGTCCCATCGCCCTGCCACAGCAGGATCCCCTAGATCCAGTCATTAGGGATTGAAAGGGACCTCGCTAATAGAAATATCCTTCCATCATCTTTCCAAGTGCTCAACACCCAGACTCAAGACTGAAAAACACACAGACACATAATTCACCTCCTCTCCACCAAAAAGCTCCATCCTAATACAAATAAGGACACAGTCTCTGCATGTGAGATCGGGAGGAAAAGCCCCACACGCTTCCCTTTGTAAGCTACTATTATTATTAACAAAAATAAAGTCAATTAATTATTGCTAATAATAAAATTATCTTTCCAAGTGCTTGAACACCGACCCCCTTCAGACTCAAGGATGCAGAGACACCTAAATCACCTGTTCTCCATCCTGATACAAACAAGGACACAGTCCCCACGTATGAAATCAGGAGGAAAACCCCCACACACTTCCCTTTGTAAATAATAGTTATTCCTAACAATAAATTAATTATTATTAATAATAAAATTATCCTTCCCTCATGTCTCCAAGAGCTCAAAACACTGATCTCCTCGAGACTAAAGAACATAAGCTGCAGAGACACATAGTTCACCTGCTCTCCACCAAAACTCCATCCTAATACAAACAAGGTCTGTCCCCGCATGTGAAAATGGGAGGGAAAACCCCCACACTCTTCCCTTTGTAAATTATTAACAATACATTAATTATTATTAATAATAAAATTATCCTTCCCTCATGTCTCCAAAACACTGACCCCCTTCAGATTCAAGACTAAACACCATAAGATGCAGGGACACATAATTGTATTAGGATGGCGAGCGGGTGAATTAAGGACAGAGTCCCTGCATGTGAAATTGGGAGGAAAAGCCCCACACGCTTCCCTTTGTAAATTATTACCTAAAAAATTAAGTAAATATTATTATTATTATTAAAATATCCTTCCCTCATCTTTCCAAGTGCTCAAAACATTGACCACCTCAGACTCGAGACTGCAGATGCAGAGATGCAGAGACACACAAGTCACCTGTTCTCCACCCTAACACGAATGAGGACACAGTCCCCACGTGTGAAATCAGGAGGAAACCCCCTCCCCACTTCCCTTTGTTCCTTGCTCAGAAGATCGTGGGGTAAATCCACTTAAATAAACCTCAGCTCCTGACTCCGTGTCAAACCAGCCATGGACCAGCAAGGAGACGCGAGCAGTGCATCTGCTTCTCCACAACCACAGCAGCCTTCTCATTGCCAACAGATTAAGCAAAATAATCCATTAAAAACAAAACAAAAAAAGAAGAGGCATCTCATGTGAAGAAAAGAAAATATTTGTGTTGTGAAGCCGACGGCACAGAGCAGCAGGAACTAAATCATCTGCTCCAACCTAGAGAACGTGGCGCTTTGTAGAGCACATGAGAGAGCACCTGCTGCTTCCCTTAGTTTGTATTGATTGTAATTAACGTGTTCAGTCGGAGCAGGATGTAGATGCACAAGAACGTCTTTTGTTACAGAGAAATTGTAATGAAAACAATCATTTTACATTCCAAAGTTCATTTGAAGTGGAGCAAACATACGATTAATTAATCACACGCGAATCTGCTCACTTAACGGCTCGTTGACATACGGGTTTGGAACTGGTTGTGGAATTGAAGGTAACTAGCGGCGAGGATCTGGCACAAGAGGCAGTTTCCTGGTGCCACAACAGAATCACAGAACATTAGGGATGGGACCTTTGAAAGATCATCGAGTGCAGTCCCCCCTGCCACAGCAGGATCCCCTAGATCCAGTAACTCAGGAACATGGCCAGGTGGGTTTTAAACATCTCCAGACAAGGAGACTCCACAAGTCCCCTGGAGTGGATTTATTTCAATGAAAACTTCAACACTTTGATTCAAACCTGTGTTTTCCAGTGGTTATGTGAAGGGGGAGTGTCAGGAAGATGGAGCCAGGCTCTTCTCCGTGTCATCTAGTGGTAGGACAAGGGCAATGGGTGTCAGCTGGAACAGAGGAGGTTCCATATAAGTATCAGAAGGAACGTCTTCACAGTGAGTGCGATGCAGCACTGGAAGAGGCTGCCCAGGGGAGTTGTGGAGTCTCCTTCTCTGGAAATGTTTCAAACCCACTTGGATATGTTCCTATGCGACTTGGTCGAGGCGATACTTCTGTGCCAGGGGGATTGGACTCGATGATCTCTCGAGGTCCCTTCCAAACCCTAATGACTGGATCTAGGGGATCCTGCTGTGGCAGGAGGATGGGACTGGATGATCTTTCGAGGTCCCTTCCCATCCCTGATGTTCTGCGATTCTGTGATGCAGTGAAGGCAAGGAAGATCAAACAGTCCACAAGATATTTCTTGAAGCAGATGAAACACTCCAAAAGGCATTTCATGAAGACTAAATAGTCTACAAGACACTACTTGAGGAAAAACTAGACATAGGAAGGACAATGACAGGGTAGCAGTGGGCTCAACACACCCATGCTCACGTTATGCTCTTGACCCCTGCCTTTACACCCCCAGCAAGGCTTTTGCAGGCGGTGAGGGGAACGATTTGGTCTCGAACACCTCTGTTTAGACGCTATGTGAGAAGTACGTCGGTTCTCAGGCCTGGCTGGTGTCTCAGGAGAGCAGAGAGCTGTTTATGCTAAAAGTGTTTGGCCTCGCCTTTGCACCTCGGCGAGGCGCGGCGCCTGCTCATGAAAGCATCGATCCCCTCTCGTCCCTACGCTATTGCTCTGATCTGGGAACACAAAGAGGCTCGTGTCACACGCGGATCGTGTCGCCCTTCCCAGAGGAATAGGGAAATTAAAACAAAACCACCAGGAACTCGGTGGGATAAACAGCAGAGGTGGCTGCTCAGCACAGGGCTCAGCTGTTCGGGGAGCACCTGGGGTACCCCCACCTGCACCCTGAGCACCTTGGGTTGCTCTGCAGCAGGGTTGGGATAACCCCCTGCTGGCCAGCAGTCCCCATGCAAAGCTGAGCCAGTCACCAGCTGAACCTGAAGGGGCATAAATTAGAATTCATCTTCCTCAAGGCGGGGTGAGGAATAGGAAGTACAAAGGAGAGGCTGCCGAGGATGTGCTCGGCTCCAGCCCTCCCCTTCCCAGAGCATTTCATTGCTGCTCCTTCTCCTGCAGCGTCAGCACTCAGACCGGACCTCAACTAAATCCTTGTCGTGCAAGGAAATAAAAATCCCTTACAAATCCCTTTACACGGAGTAAAACGGATTCCACAACAAACTCTTGCGAGCAGCAGCCCCCGCCAAGTTTATTGGATGTAAAACCTCCACAGAGCACAAATAAATCAGCACAGATGGAACAAAACACAAGCGAGTCCTTCAAGCTCCCTGCTACTCAAAGAGCATCTCATCGGTTATCTGAGATAGCTTCACGTTCCAAAGGCTTCACATGTGGTGCTGCCCACCACAACCCGTCTCAGCCTCTTCCAACAGCGTCAGCACCTTAAAGCTTTTTCCCTTCCAGGGTGTCTGAGAAATAAGGTGGACGAGCAGGATTTTTCTCAACGATCATGGAGATCAGAAGAAAGACAAAAGAGGACTGGTTCCACTGACAACCACCATGAGAACGGGACCAGCAGGGTCCATGCACTGTTCTCGCTCAGACACAGCATCCTCCTCCTTCTGCCACCTCCAGGGCCAACAGAACCATAGAGCACACTGAGTTGGAAGGGTCCTCCAAAGGGCATCCAGTCCAACCCCCCTACACCAAGCAGGGCCAGCACTCACCAGATCAGATTGCCCAGAGCTCCAGCCAGCCTGACCTTGAAGGGCTCCAGGGATGGGGCCTCCACCACCTCTCTGGGCAGTCTGTTCCAGGGATCTCCCACCCTCAGATGCAACAACCTTTTCCTCCTATCCAGCCTCACTCTGCCCTTTTCCAGCTTCAAACCAGGACCCCTCATTCTATTGTTCCCTGCCCTTGTGAAGAGGTTAAAACCCACCTGGACCTGTTCCTGTGCAGCCTGATCTAGGTTACCCTGCTGTGGCAGGGGGGATTGGACTGGATGATCTTTCGAGGGCCCTTCCAACCCCTAAAGTTCTGTGGTGCTGTGAAAAGTCTTCCCCAGCTTTCTGACAGCCCCATTCAGAGACTGGGGGTTCCCATTGTATCTACTGGTGAAAATCAGCATCCAGGTGGTCACACTCTTGTCACTTGACATCAGATCTCACCACCTCATGGGTGCACACCCCTCGCTGTTGGTCTTGTCCCAACCTGTAAGCACTGCTGTGCTTAAGTCTCACTCTCTCTCTCTCTTACGGGGTGGTTTCATTCACTGGGATCTACGAAGGGATCACTGCATCCTGCCATCCCAGTCGTGCTCTTCAATAACATTCATTGAGTAGCAAAAACGTTGCCAAACCCAATGACTTGGTGCAGTAGGGGTTTAAACACAGCTGAAGTTAACTTGATGAGACCAACCACAGCCTGGGATAAGCTAAGTCAATGCAAACAGCATGGAGGAGTCAACCTTCTGCCTCTCCACAGGGCTCAGGGGTTCCCCACATAAACCCTGTGCCACCTGCGCTGCAGTAGGATGTGCTGCTTCTCCATCCACCCCCTCAGTCACTGCAGACTGCTACCACGTACCAGGAATTTGAGGACAGAGCCTCAAGTTGCACCAGGGGAGGTTCAGGGTGGCCCTGAGGAGCCATATCTTTCCCAGAAGGGTTGCCAAGGGCTGCCCCAGGCTGCCCAGGGCAATGGGGGAGTCTTGTGCCTGGAGGGACTGCAAAGCCACAGAGCTGCAGGGTGAGGGACAGGGGTTAGTGGGGACTGGCAGTGCTGGGTTGCTCAGTGACCCTAAAGGTCTTTCCCAACCAAAACGATGCTGCAGTTTTGTGACTTGAATACAGAGGATTTTCCTACCAGCAGCATCAGCTTTTAAAGAGAAAGCACAGAGGAGCAGCTCCTCCTTCCCTCCAGCTGATAGCGATGCGCTGAGCATCTGAACCGAGCAGCCCAGATTCACGGGGGCACTGGAGGAAGGAAGTTGTCACCGCATTTTCTCCCTCCGAGCCTCTTTCCCAATTCAAATGTATTCGCCCCAGTTGCAGCCACACTCTGCCTCCCGAAACCACTGGAGTGAGAGGGTTTTAGGCACGGTGACACCTCACGGGTCCACAATCTATCCTGATGCCGCGTCCCTGGGGGGCAGCTCGAAGTTGGGCTGCATTAAGCAGAGGCAGAGAGACTCAGCGCTCTGACGGGTGATGTTGAGGGCTACGTAGCCACAGAGAAAAGAAGTGACAGAGAAACACAAAGAAACCCACAAATTCAACCCCAAACCCCTGTGCAAGCTGCAGCAAACAAAAGCAGATTGCAAGCTGCTCGAGTTAAAAACACGAAGAAGAAATTCCTCAGTCTTTCCAGCACAAACAAAGGCTGGAGAAGCAGAGATCAATTCTTTTCTACTCCTACAGCAGCGTTTCCTGAGCCAATGTGAAGTGATGAGAATACGAGCAAAAAGTCCACAAAGAAAACCAGTGTTTTCAAAATCCTCCTGTTTTGGGGTCCAGCTTATTGTTTCTTCTTTTCCTACAAGTTAGTATTCATCAGAAAAAGATAGAAAAGCTGCTTTGGATCCAAAAGCCCATCCTTCTCTTCTACAAAATAATTGATTTCTAGATATTCTAAATTCTAGATCCTTCTAGACACTCTAAAAGAACTTTTATTCTAGAAATAAAAAGATCTTTGAACAACTTAAAAGCTCTAGTTCATCACAGAATCACAGCACATGAGGGATTGGAAGGGACCTTGAAAAGATCATCCAGTCCACTCCCCCTGCCACAGCAGGACCACCTAGACCAAGTCGCACAGGAACATGGCCCGGCGGGTTTTAAACTTCTCCAGAGAAGGGGATTAACGTCTTAGAGAGCACTGTCAGCAAGTTTGCTGATGGCACAGAGCTGAGAGGAGTGACCGACACTACACAGGCTGGGCTGCCCTTCAGCAGGACCTGGACAGGCTGGAGAGCTGGGCAGGGAGACACTGAATGAACTGTAACAAGGACAGGGTGGAGCCAGGCATCTGCACAAGAACAACCCCAGGGACCAGTACAGGTTGGGGACTGACCTGTTGGAGAGCAGCCTAGGAGAAAGAGACCTGGGGGTCCTGGTGGCCAGCAGGATGGCCAGGAGCCAGCAATGGGCTCTTGGGGCCAAGAAGGCCAACGGCATCCTGGGGTGGATCAGAAGAGTGGTGGTTAGTAGATGGAGAGAAGTTCTCCTCTACCTCTACTCTGCCCTGCTGAGACCTCATCTGTAATCTTGTGTCCAGTTGTGGGCCCCCCAGTTCCAGAAGGACACAGAGCTGCTGGAGAGAGCCCAGCGCAGAGCCACAGGGATGATGGAGGGAGGGGAGCATCTCCCTGCTGAAGAAAGGCTGAGGGAGCTGGGGTCTTGAGCTGGGAAAAAGGGAACTGAGGGATGACCCCATGGATGTTGATCAATATGTGAAGGGTGGGGGTCAGGAGGATGGAGCCAGGCTCTGCTCAGGGGCACCCTGTGACAGGACAAGGGGCAGCGGGTGTGAGCTGGAGCAGATGAGCAACAAGCTCTATGGAGCAGGCTCTGAGCTCCACTACGTTACAACTGGAGCCTGTAATTGCTTCTCTGACCTTGGTGCAGTTGGGAACAGGTTTCCATCTCACTTGTGAGGATATGGAGATGCCCTCTAGTGGTCTCTTCCCTTTCCCTGTCTGCTGCTCTGCCCTGAAGATGCTCCCACACCAAAGACTACTAGCCCTCCTCTGCAGTGCTCTGTGTAGAGAGAAAAATCACTGCAGCCAGAGAAGAGAGCCGACAGCACACGAATCACTTCAGCTCTAGGTAAAGGCAGGCTGAGGCACGGCGTTGAATCGTACAGCCCTGTTCCACACTTGCTGACCTCTCAAATCAGTAGGCCTGGTGCCACACAAAGCACCTCCAAGAGGTGCTGTGCACACCAGCCGCAGCGAGGTGTTCGCTTGCATGTGTGGCTGTAGCAGCTTTGGAAGTCCCTGACCTTCTGAATGGATGAGGATTGTGAGGATGGAGCCAGGCTCTGCTCAGGGCCACCCAGTGACGGGACAAGGGGCAGCGGGTGTGAGCTGGAGCAGAGGAGGTTCCACATCAGTGTGAGAAGGACCTTC
>JAOXOE010000632.1:23888290-23900701 GCA_028565055.1 Phoeniculus purpureus | reverse complement strand
GGTGATCCTGCTGTGGCAGGGGGACTGGACTGGATGATCTTTTGAGGTCCCTTCCAATCCCTAATGATTCTATGATTCTATGCCATCTAGGTGATCCTGCTCCAGCTGGGGCACTGGACTTGATGATCTTTCAAGGTCCCTTCTAATCCCTGATGTTCTCTGTGGGTCTGTGGTACAACAGAAGCTTCACAGCTCGGTTCTCCAAGAGCAGCAATTTCTGGCTGAATCCAAACCACAGCCTGTTGTCGCAGGGCACTCAAAACCACCAGCGCTGAGCAGTGATTGATGAGTGCAGAGGCATTCCAACTCCCCATCTACACCTCTGTAGTAGATCTCCAGGCCATTTCTTGACCCTACAGCTGGCACTGACCTACTGTCATCAACCCCCTTCATCAATTTACCTCAGTTTCCCCATCTGTAAAATAGAGATGGGGGAGATTTACAGCTACTCAAAGACTTACTTGGATGCTCACTCGTTAATCAATGGGAAATGGCCATAGAATCACAGAATCATTCAGGTTGGTAAAGACCCTTGGAATCACTGAGTTCAACCATTGAATGTCTCCAGAGAAGGACACTCCACAACCCTCCCTGGGTGGCCTGTTCCAGTCTAGTCCAATCCCCCTGCCACAGCAGGATCCCCTAGATCCAGTCACACAGGAACATGGCCAGGTGGGTTTTGAACATCTCCAGAGCAGCTATGGAAGCACACCCAGAGCTCTGCTAACACAGGACGATGCTAAAACACAGGGTTAAGCTCCTCTGCTCTAAGTCCTGCTCTGCGTTTTGCTGATAAAAAGAGCTGGATCCACTTGTATCTGCGCGAACTCAGCAGCAGGTCAGCAGCAAAACCAGCTGTAGAACCCTGGCATCACAGGCTAGAACAGACATCAAATGACCTAATCCTGTCCCCATTAACTCCAGATGACTCTGGATTCATGACAACACCCTGACCCACACTGGCCCAGGGGGGATTTTGCCAGTGGCCACAACAAACCCAAGATCTTGACAATGAGGACCTGGTCCTGCTGCTGATGTGTGTGATCTCCAGGAATGAAAGACCTCCTGAGAAGAGAATGGAAGTGAACAGACCTGGCTCCAAGTCAAACCCTGCCCAGGCTGCGCTGACAGCATCATCCAAGCCGCGTTAGGAAGCGAGCCACGATATACAATTATAGAGACGTTTTCTCAAACTACTCCACAAACCCACAGGAAAATCTTCTTCTTCCTTAAACGGGAAGGAGAAAAATCTATAACTTGCAGAGTGAAAAACAGATTAAAGGTTCTTGAAGGGTGTTTCTTAACATTTACCAGTGTTTTTCCCCTGTGGAAAGAGATGAAAAATTAGCTCGAACCCCAGAGCTTTTGGTCTTCTGTAATCTTGTTGCTTGTCCTTCTCTTGTGGTCTCTCTTCCCCCCAACAAAGAATATTGATTCTTATAAATTTAATCTGGTAGGGAGAGACTTCTCAGATTATAACCCGCCCGGACCCGTTCCTGTGTGACTGGATCTAGGGGATCCTGCTGTGGCAGGCGGATTGGACTGGATGGTCTTTGGAGGTCCCTTCCAATCCCTCATGTTCTGTGATTCTGTGATCTTAAGGATCTTTTCCAATCTGAACAATTCCTTGAAGGCAAAAAGCATGGACTGGCTTAACAGGGGAAGAACATTGACCAGGGGGGTTCTGGAGTCTCCTTCTCTGGAGATGTTTCAAACCAGCCTGGCCATGTTCCTGTCCTACTGGATCTAGGGGATCCTGCTGGGGCAGGGGGACTGGACTGGATGATCTTTTGAGGTCCCTTCCAATCCCTAATGTTCTGTGATTCTGTGATTTAGATTTTACAAGGGTGGGTCTCTTGAGATGGGAAAAAAGGAGACTGAGGGGTGACGCCATGAATGTTGTTAAATATGTGAAGGGTGGGTGTCAGGAGGATGGAGCCAGGCTCTGCTCAGGGGCACCCAGTGATAGGTGAAGGGGCAGCGGGTGTGAGCTGGAACAGAGGTTCCACATCAGTGTGAGAAGGAACTTCTTCCTAATGAGGGTGACAGAGCCCTGGAAGGGGCTGCCCAGGGGGTTTGTGGAGTCTCCTTCTCTTAAATGCTTAAAATAATTCCACTTCTCAAACTTAAATTAGCTCAAAATGCTTAATATATTCTGAATATAATTAAATCAGCTAAAAATAACAACAATTCTTACTTCGATCCTCACTACTTACTGTTTATGTAGTCTTGAAGAGCCACTTCAAGTCCATGATTTGGTAAGGATTCCTCTCAGAGGTTTCCATCAGGGATATCTGAGGAAAATGAAGAGCAGAAACATTTAAGATCAATTAATTTAGACAGACCTATGAATATTTGTGGGGAAAAAATACTTCACCTAACAGATTTCAGACACAAGTCATTAACTGGAAACCAAAGTCTATAAACGGTTAATGAAAGGATTGTTTGCTTGGGGAAAAGTTGAGGGATGGATCTGCAGTCCATCTGATTCACTGAGACTTCCCTGGGTTTCAGAGAGAGATCACAGACTCACAGAACAGTAGGGATTGGAAGGGACCTGAAAAGATCATCCAGTCCCATCCCCCTGCCACAGCAGGATCCCCTAGATCCAGTTATAGCTCATTGAATGAACTAGAGCAAGGGCAAGGTGGAGTCTGGCACCTGGGCAAGAACAACCTCAGGTACCAGTATGGGTTGGGGACTGAGCTGTTGGAGAGCAGTGTAGGAGAGAGGGACTTGGGGGTGCTGGAAGGAACAGAGGGAGAGAGGGAGGGAGGGAAGGAGAGAGGAAGGAAGAAATGAAAAGAGAAAGACAACAAGAAAGAGAAAGAGAGGAAGAGAGAAAGAGAGAGAGAGAAAAAGAGAGAGAGAGGAGAGAGAGAAGGAGAGGGAGAGAGATGGAGAAGGAGAGAGAGGAGATAGAGAGAGAGACAAGGAGAGAAGGAGAAAAGGAAAGGAGGAAAAGAAAGAAAGAAAAGAAAGAAAAGAAAGAAAAGAAAGAAAAGAAAAAGAAAAAAGAAAAGAAAAGAAAAGAAAAAAGAAAAAAAGAAAAAAGAAAAAAGAAAAGAAAAAAGAAAAGAAAAAATAAAAGAAAAAAGAAAAAAAAGAAAAGAAAAAAGAAAAGAAAAAAGAGAAGAGAAGAGACGAGAAGAGACGAGGAAGAGAAGAGGAAGAGAAGAGGAAGAGAAGAGGAAGAGAAGAGGAAGAGAAGAGGAAGAGAAAGAGAAGAGGAAGAGGAAGAGAAGAGGAAGAGAAGAGGAAGAGAAGAGGAAGAGAAGAGGAAGAGGAAGAGGAAGAGGAAGAGGAAGAGAAGAGAAAAAAGAAAATAACTTATTTCTGTTGAACATGGTTCCAGCTCTTGTTTCCCTTCTGTGGGTTTACGAAGCCGGTGTCAGGAGTTGAGGTCGAAAACGAATCGAGGTGGGTTTTTTCGCTCCACGTCGCCTTCTGTGACTACCTGTAAAATTTCATTAAGGCGTTGGGCTCGATATTGCAGATCAAAGGGATCCCAAGAGCTTAAGGAGACCCTGCTAATTGACTGAGGTCACGCAGTGCACTTCCCAGTGGCACCTTGGCCCGCACTGACAACAGAGGAGCAGCCCCATCTCCGAGGACCGCTCCATGAAAATACCACTTCCTTCACCCGCAGCCCGGTTCTCACGCCGCGCCGACAACAGGGGAGTTCTGAAATCCAGGTGGACTGATTAGAGTTTTGAGTATGTAACTTTCTGAGTAAAAATATACATGATAGTTTTGAACAATTTTGACATTTCCTCTTACCCTTCAAAACTCCCGGGAGCGCCTCGCACGTCAGGTGTGCGAGGAGAAGAAGTGTCAGCAGATATAGCGAGCTCCATCCGTCAAACCTGGCACTAAAGAGGATATTGAAAGCGATGCCGCAGACCATTAAAACCGGCTAATTTACAACCAACGACGTTGTTGCAGGAAGTGCCAACTTGGTCAATAATTAGGGCTCGGGATATATAGCCGGCTTTGACAAGAGCAAGCTCCTAAAAGACGTTCCCTGTTGATCAAAACACACAATGTATGAGTCTCCATTGGACAGTCACCCTCAGCTCCGTACTGGGCTAGCACTGGAAATTATGGAGCATCGAGGGGGTGTGGTGAGGAATTATTAGCACCATCGGCAAGATTTGTGAGCCCAGAGCTGATACACACGCTCCCTCTGGGATCCTGCGGCTCCAAACGTGACTGCTGGCCAAGCTGGAGGGAATCCAGCAAAGGAATAACCATAGAATCATAGAATCAGTCAGGTTGGAAAAGACCCCTGGGATGATCGAGTCCAGCCAGCAACCCTACTCTACAAAGTCACCCCAAAACCAGATCCCCCAACACTACACCCATTGTCCCTTGTCCTATCATTAGACAAGGGCAGCGCACTGACCATTGAACCTCTGTCTCATAGAACCCATGTCCCAGTGAACCCCATTGCACCCATGGGAAACGGATGAGATTCAAGGAGGAGACTCCACAACCACTTCACAGACTGATTTTCCTCAAGTTTATCCAAGTTCTTCCTGAAGGGAAGATTCAAACTTGAGGCAATGTTACCGGGTACGTCTTTAACAGCGTTAATGGATGCACCAACCACCCTTCCATTCGCCGGATGAAAGCCCCATCTAAGCAGAAGGATAGTAGAGGCTTATGACAGACATAAAATGTGTGTCGTTTGCATGGAGATGAATTTCAGACTTTAGAAGCCAACAGAATCACATTTTCCATTATGTTCACCCAGCAGAACGGATTTCATTAATCAGCCTATCATCAAGGGCTCCGTCCTACCACATTACTCACGCTAAGTAATACCTAAGATGCAAATAGGTCCACTAAAGCAAAGGACGCATCTGGAGAAGTTGTGTCGTTCTCCAAGTGAAGGTGCTCTAATGGACTTTGAGAAATCCCTCGCTTCGCAAATGAAATTCTCATACCCTTTCCGGCTCTTCGGAAAGGTCTTGAATAAATAAGCGATTCGGCAGAAGCGTTTAATCGCCCTGCAGAACTACGACAAAAAGTTCTGCTGTTGAATGATGGACCTGATGGAAACGGGGACAATTTGCCGTGTGCTGCTTCTTTGGCTCCAACAGCCCAAAATTCCAGAATCAAAGAATTATTAAGCCTGGAGAAGCCTCTGAGCTCAGCCAGACCAGACCAGCACCAAACATCACCCCAGTGGCCACACCAGGGCACTGAGGACCACAGCCAGTTTGTTCTTCAACACCTCCAGGGATGGGGACTCCACCACTGCCCTGGGCAGTCCACTCCAGACTCTGATCACCCTTCCCATGAGGAAAGGCTTCCTGACATCCAACCTAATCCTCTCCTGGCAGCTTCAGACCCTGCCCTCTTGTACTGGTGCTGGGTGCCTGGGAGAAGAGCCCAACCCCTACTTGACTACAGTCTCCCTTCAGGGAGTTGGAGAGAGGGAGAAGGTCCCCCCTGAGTCTCCTCCAGGCTCAACCCTTCCCCACCAGCCTTTCCCTCCAGTCCCTTTCCCAGCCTTGTTGCTGGTCTGGACCCTCTCCATCTCTTTCTTGAAGCGAGGGGCCCAGCACTGCCCCCAGTACTCGAGGGGAGGCCAACCCAGTGCCCAGTACAGGAGTAGTTGATGCTGAGCTCTAAGACACTATTTTGAGGAGCCCTCAGGTGCCAGCATTGTGAGACAACTTGCTGTAGATTAGACCTTTTTCACTCTGGATTCACTGGGAATCAACATCCTGCTGGTATTTTAATGTATAGAACCACAGAACATTAGGGATGGGAACAGACCTCAAAAGATCATCCAGTCCCATCATCCATTTAACCAACTTATAGCTTGGGGCTGCCAGCTTTACCCACAATCAGTAATATCTGTCTTGATATGGGATACAATATTTGCTTCTTATCTCATTAAAATATTCCTGAAGCTGTTTTTTCCTTCCTTTATGTCCTTAACACTCCTATGAAGTTGGAAAGACCAAATAGACTGAAGGACAAAGGACAATGCCAACTCCCATACTCGCATCACAGAGTCACAGAACGTTAGGGATTGGAAGGCACCTTGAAAGATCATCCAGTCCAAACCCCCTGCCACAGCAGGATCCCCTAGATCTAATCACACAAGAACATATCCAGGTGGGTTTTAAAAGTCTCCAGAGAAGGAGACTCCACAACCCCCCTGGGCAGCCCCTTCCAGGGCTCTGTCACCCTCACTGGGAAGAAGGTCCATCTCATATTTATATGGAACCTCCTCTGTTCCAGCTCACACCCACTGCCCCTTGTCACAGAATCACAGAACATTCGGGATTGGAGGGGATCTCCAAAATCATCTAGTCAAATCTCCCTGCCAGAGCCGGATCACCTAGACAAAGTCACATAACTGGGTGCCCCTAAGCAGAGCCTGGCATCATCCTCCTGGACATGTTCCTGTGTGACTTGGTCTAAGTGATCCTGCTGTGGCAGAGGGATTGGACTAGATGATCTTTCCAATCCCTAAAGATTCTGTGATTCTATGATTCCTGACACCTGCCCTTCACATACATTCATGGGGTCACCCCTCAGACTCCATTTCTCCAAGCTCAAGAGACCCAGCTGCCTCAGCCTTTCCTCATATCCCTTTGTCCCATGAAGTTCCTTGCCCTTCCTTCTCTCCAGATGCAGATGAAAAACAGAATCACAGAACATTAGAGACTGGAAGGGACCTCAAAAGATCACAGAACCACAGAACATCAGGGATTGGAAGGGACCTCGAAAGATCATGTTGTTCTTCCCACCGAATGAAGCCCTTCTATATCACTTCCTTGCTCAACACCCTCCAGGTCATAGGTGATTTGGGTACTTCCCATCCAGCGAGCTGTGTCCTATTGCGACCACCGCTACGCAAACCCTTCCAAAGAGTCCTTGAGGTAAAGCGCGGAGAAAGAAGGATCTAGTTGTTAATTGTTGTTGGAGTTCTTGCTGTGATCTTTGGCAGCACCTGCTGGTGGCAGCTTGCAGTGCTGTAGCCACTCCACACACACACCTTCGACACGCAGACCTTCAACCGGCCGCTCTACCGCTCCCCAACCGCAACCTGTGTGGACGCGGCTCAAAAACGTGACGCCGAGCTCCCGGGAGCGCTTGCACGAGCCTTGGAGCCTCCGGCACTCCTTTGTATTCAAAAGAGCCTGGTTTGGTTTCAGCATCGGACGCGATTCGCTCACAACTCACAATTTTATGGCGACTTAAGCCAAGGGAGGATTTCCTATGGAACATCTTCCGCTCGCTCGCCGGCGACGAGGCGCTTCGAGCAGCAGGATAAACGACACGAGAGCACCTAACAGAAGCTACCTGGGCGTTTTTGGGGGTTGTTTTTGTCGTGTTAAAGCCTCTTTTTCACGCGGCGCGGCCGCCGAGCCCTGTGTTGCCGGTGGAAGCCTGTAAATTCGCAGTAAGTGCAGAATAACAGAAGGGGCAGCGGCATTCTTGATGTTAGTCTATATTGATCGGCTCTAATGAGCACCAGTGGAGCTGCAGCTAATGGTGGTGTGTCTGGTGTTAAGGGCAAGTGTGGGAGAAGATTATCAACCCAAGGGGTTTAACAGTTGCTGGACTGCCCTCAGCCCTCAGGGCAATGATGCACTTGAGAGGTCACTGCATCAAATGAGGGGAAAGATTTCAGCTGGTGCTGCTGGAAGAAATGCAGCGGGAGCCGGGTTTTAGCCGAGACTACAGGCATCAACAAATCGGCGGCTCTCTTGCCTTTCTTTCCCCAGCCAGCCTCTACCCAACGTTGCATTGCTGGTTGAGAGTCACAGCAGCGGCGGCGACCCGGGAAGGGATGGCACCGAGCTGCTCCGCATCAGGCTCGGCCGCGCGCATGGGCAGAGGCGGCGCCTTGGCATGACCAGAGCGAGAGACAGGGCCAAGGAGAAGGACACGTTGTGGGGCAGAACTGACGTCTGACGCCTGTTTATTACCTGGGGGGGGGGTCACGCGGCCGTCGGATGTGAATTCGCTTGATGTTTCCTTTGCTGTGTCGCTCGCCACCCCCTTCTGAGATCTGAGGGGGGCGAGACGAGTGACCACTGGAGCAGAGGTAACCACCGGGCTTCAAGGGGAAGTCAGCTGGCAGATCCGAGAGACTGCTGGCAGTGAAATGTTAGCGCAGCAAGGAAGCTACAGGTATTCGAAAGGATAAAGAGATGCCTTGAGGTGGAGGGCGCGTTGCGCGTTCGAGGCTTTAATAGCGTAACGGAATAATTTGAGGCTCCACAACACCCCGGGAAGGTCTGTCGAGGGCCGAGCGGAGACGTTCCAGGTCTTTCTCACAATAAATACTAACATAAACATCCAGAAAGAGACAGGATCTTTAACTTAATGTGGTAAATAAGCAAATTAAACATTACCTCAGCTCCGCGACGCCGCGGTGCCCTGTGGTTACGGCAAATTATTTAGCAGCTCTTTAGAAATTCTAAGATACGGATTCCCCAGGTTCCTCAGAGACCAATGATGGGTCAGATTATTAAAAGAAAAAATACATCTCCACCGTTCTCACGGTTTTCTTGCTGCCTTGCTGTGCAACAAGGCTGAACGGAGCCGTCTTTGTTCCAGTCAGGGGGTTTTCCAGCTGGAGTTTTGCATGAACAAGGATGGAGCAGGTCGGGATTTGGTCAAAGAGGAGGAAGGTCTTCTACTGCTGTCAGAAATAGGTAAATAAATATGGAGAGGAATAGAGAGAGGAAGAGAGAGAGGAAGAGAGAGAGGAAGGGAAGGGAAGGGAAGGGAAGGGAAGGGAAGGGAAGGGAAGGGAAGGGAAAAGGAAAGAAGAAAGAAAAGGCAAGGCAAGGCAAGGCTTGGCTTTAGAGCCATTTTCAGGCTGTTGACACAAAAATCCCTGAAATAAGTGGAGCAGGCACTAAAGCTGCAATCCCCACTCACTGGGAGCAAGGAGACACTAACAAACATGTGCTGCTAAGGAGCAGGAGCTGACACATCCGACGCTCTCTGCCTGATGGGCTCCAGCTCAGGGGGTTTTGCGTCTGCCAGCTCCCACCGCCGTCCATTAGACAGGCGCCCGCACCAGGGCCACTAATGTGCTCAACCACTGACACCAGGGATCCCACAGCGAAACGTGTCCGTACCTGCAGTTGCACACATGGCTAAAAAGTGAGCCAGTGTGGTAAGATGGAGAGAGGGGGCTTGTGTCCCGCTCTGCTTCAGCTGCCCCTGTCCTCACGCCTCCTTAACACAGGAATTGCCTGCTATCCCAGGAGACAACAACCCAACCACAACCCACACTCTACAGCGCACCCAGAGAAGTCATAGAATCATTAGGGATTGGAAGGGACCTCAAAAGATCATCCAGTCCAATTCCCCAGCCAGAGCAGGATCACCTAGACCAAGTCACCTAGACCAAGTCACATAGACCTAGACCAAGAACATGTCCAAGTGGGTTTGAAACGTCTCCAGAGAAGGAGATTCCACCAAGACAGATTGGGAAGAGAAAGGATTGAGGACAGCCCTGAGGAGAAGGACTTAGGGTGTGGGGGTGGAGCAGAAGGTTCCCAGGAGCCGTCAGTGACCACTGGCAGCCCAGAGAGCCAACTGTGTTCTGGGCTGCAGCAAAAGCAGCAGGGACACTTGGTTGAGGGAGGTGAATCTCCCCCTCTACTCTGCACTGGTGAGACCCCAACTGCAGTACTGGGTCCAGTTCTGGAGTCCCCAACATCAGAAGGACACAGAGCTCCTGGAAGGGGTCCAGAGGAGAGCAACTCAGATGATCAGAGGGCTGGAGCAGCTCCCCTCTGAGGACAGGCTGAGCAAGTTGGGCTTGTTCAACCTGGAGAAGAGGAGGCTCCCAGGTGACCTTCGAGCAGCTCCCAGTCTCTGAAGGGGACTACAAGAAAGCTGGGGGAGGGCTTTTGACACGGGAGATAGCAAGAGGACAAGGGGAAAGGGTTCCAGACTCGAAGAGAGGAGACTGAGGCTGGCCATGAGGAACCAATTCTTTGCTGTGAGGGTGCTGAGATGCTGGAACAGGTTGCCCAAGGCAGTTGTGGCTGCCACATCCCTGGCAGTGCTGAAGGGCAGGTTGGCTGGGGCCCTGAGTGACCTGGTCTAGTGAAGATGTCCCTGCTTGTGCAGGAGGGTTGGAACTGGATGATCTTGAAGGTCCCTTCCAACTCCAGCCAGTCTAGGAGTCTGTGATTTACAGAAGAGTTTTGGAAGCTATTGGTTTACTTCGAGATGTATCTAAAGGCAAGAACTTCCTCTGCAACAAAAAAACTCCCTCAGAGTTCAACGGGTGAGGAGCCCAGCTAAGGGACTACCTGGGGCTTATTTAATAGTTGGCATCGACCAGTCATTTGGAAATGTTTGCTTTGAAAAGGACACGCTATTTATCCTCTCTCTCCATTTAAATATCAAAGCCAGAAGACCTCAGCCTAGCCCCAAACAATAATCCTACCTTCCAATGAGCAACCGCTCAGTGGCAAAACAAGTTTCCTCCCTCAGACGAAGAAGTATTTTCAGCTCTGGAGAACAAGCAGCCACAAAATCTACCCCTTTGGCCACCAAAGGTTTTGTTCAACAAATCCAACTAAGTTACTAGGCAGTAAATGAAATCTTGCTGTTTGGTTGGGTTTGTTTCCCACATGGATTTCAACTGCTGACTTGAAGTGCTGCTATTGCAGGGGTCTGTAGGAAATCCGCCTCCTTTCCTTTGCACTGGAGGGTTGGCTGGGTTTTTTTCCTCGCCTTCACCCCTTACACACCACTAAATCCCGTAAGTGATCCCAAGATGATGCTGTTTAGCACAGCACTATTATTCTCAATGAAGCAGCAAGTACTGCTGCATGAGCGCTTCAAAATCCATGAGTCCTGCAAGGTTGGGAGAGGAACCCAGAACACGAAGCCTTGTATGCTTCCAGGGAAAGAAAAACAAGGGAAGAAACACACTGCCCAACCCAAAACACTGTGCTAATTGCACAGAATCACAGAATACAAGGGATTGGAGGGGACCTCAAAAGATCATCCAGCCCAAATCCCCTGGCCAGAGCAGGATCCCCTAGATCCAGTTGCACAGGAACGTGGCCAGGCGAGTCAATCATCCTGCTTGGAGCATCTTATTCATAGAATTAGAGTGTTCTAGGCTGGAAGGGACCTCTAGAAGGCACCTAGTTCAATCTCCCTACACAGGGACAACTCTACTTAGACTGTTCAGAGCCTCATCCAGCCTGACCTTAAATGACTCCAGGGATGGGGCCTCCACGACCACCCTGGGCAGCCCGCTCCAGCCATCAGCCACCCTCACACTGAAGACCCTTTTTCTAATATCAAGCCTAAATCTCTCCTTTCCAGGCTTGAACTCGCTACTCCTTGTCCTATCCATACAAACACCCTTGTAAAGACCTTCATCTGTTGTTTTCTTTAAATCCTGCTGTGGCAGGGGAATTGGACTGGATGGTCCTTCGAGGTGCCTTCCAATCCTTAATGTTGTGTGATTCTTGGTGGACCATCTCTACAGTGATTTGACCTCCATCCACATCAACTCCATTTCTGCTTAACCTCTTTCCTCTTGTCGTCTCTCATCATTGTCTCAGCGGTCATCCCTCCAGTGACAATTTACCTGTGTTTCTGGCAGGTTTCTCAACATCCAAGGTCCATATTTGTGCCCACAGCCACTTGGTTTGGTCGTTGACTTGGTCTAGGGGATCCTGCCGTGGCAGGGCGGTTGGACTAATGATTTTCGAGGTCCCTTCCAATCCCCAATGTTCTGTGATCTGTGATCAGGTTGCTGAGTTCAGCCATTCTTTAATTTATCTTGTTTTCTAATCACTGAGAAAGGGTAGAATCACAGAATCCCAGAACATTAGGAATTGGAAGGGACCTCGAAGGACCATCCAGCCCAATCCCCCTGCCACAGCAGGATCCCCTAGATCCAGTCACCAAGTCACAGAATCACAGGGCATTAGGGATTGGAAAGGACCTCAAAAGATCATCCAGCCCAATACCCCTGCCACAGATCGAGTCACAGAGTCACAGAACATTAGGAATTGGAAGGGACCTCAAAGGACCATCCTGTCCAACCACAGAATCTGAGAACATCAGGGATCGGAAGGGACCTCAAAGGACTTTCCAGTCCAACCCCCGTGTCACAGCAGGGTTTAAGGAAAACAACTCGTATTTCAAAGTATCAACTCAACATTCAACCAGGAAACGTACCTGAGCGAAACATTCCCGAGGAGGCAGAAACGCTGCTGGGTTCGAAATGGAAGATGGTGGTTTCACGTCACAGAATCACAGAACATTAGGGATTGGAAGGGACCTCGAAAGATCATCCCGTCCAATCCCCCCACCACAGCAGGATCCCCTAGATCCAGTCACACAGGAACATGGACAGGTGGGTTTGAAACATCTCCAGAGAAGGAGACT
>JAOXOE010000632.1:23866190-23888190 GCA_028565055.1 Phoeniculus purpureus | reverse complement strand
GCCCATCCCAGTGCCTGACCACTCTCTCCAGGAAGAATTTCTTCCTGATTGCCAGTCTAACCCTCCCCTGTTGGAGCTATGAATCCTTCCCTTGAGGTCTCCCCTCAGCCTCCTCTTCCTCAAACAACACAGCCCCAACTCTCTCCATCTCTCCTCATCACATTGATTCTCCAGACCCTTCCCCAGCTCTGTTGCCCTCCTCTGCACCTGCTCCAGCACCTTGATGTCTCCCTTTTACTGATGTGCCCCAAACTGGACCCAGTACTCAAGGTGCAGCCTCACTAGTGCCAAGTACAGGGGGAAAATCGCCTCCCTACTCCTGCTGGTCACACAGTTTCTAATATAAGCCAGGATGCCATTAGCCTTCTTGGCCACCTGGGCACCCTGCCAGTTCATATTCCCGGCAATTAGAACCTCCAGGTCCTTTTCTGCCAGACTGCTTTCCAGCCACCCTGCCCCAGAGGATTCACTGTTTTCATGGGAAGACCTCACATATTCCTGTAAATGTATTCAGGGAAGACTTTTTCTTCCTAGAGGCTGATGAGTAGATAATCACAGAGCTACAGAAAGGTTCTAAATAACCATCTTGACTAAACTTATTTAAAGTACCAGCCTTCATTTTGTCATTAGATGACTATTCTAGTAGATTCACAAGGAGTTTATGTAGGAGGCCATTAAAGGATCAAGTACGGGTTTCTAAAATCGCATACAAGAACGACTTCTGCCTCCACCAGTGAAGTTTGTGCAGATAGAGCAAATACCTTCCAGGATTCTGCACAGATTATTCCCCCATTGTTGATAAGAGAATGAAGAAAAATGTGAAACACCAAACAATTTAATAAATGTGTGCCCCAGGCAGGGAATCTGTTCGACATACTTTTCATTCCAGAAACTATTCCTGGTAATGCAACAGGAAAAGAAGTTATTTCAGAAGGAATCTAGAAAAAGCACAGTGACTCCACTGAACATAACTCTTCCCACTGTCTTTTGAGGGGATTGAGGACTGAGTGAACAATAATTCAAATGTACGGTACGATTAATACAGCCCAATCCAAAACATGACTTTTAATACTGGCACAGTATTCAACACTGTCAGCATAATGACTATTGGTGCAGAACACAAAGCCTCATCTCTCCTATTAAATTCCCCACAGGTTGCACTATTGGAAACAGTCAAGCTGCTGTTTCATGCATTTCACCATTCCCTCCTTCAAAGAATTAAGTACAAGGTGCTGTCTTTTTTTTTGCCTGTTTAGATTCTTCAAGTCAATCATCAGATCTTTTAATGCTACCTGAATCCCATTTTACTCGACTGTATTTGCATCACTGTAAGAGCTAATTTGCTTTTCCAAGTCTTCTCTGCTATTCACAGTTTCTCAATCACACAACTTAATATAGTGTCAAGAGCCAGCCCAAGCGCTTTTGGTCCTTCGGAATCAATCTGTCCTCCAGCCCTCTTCCCAAGGACAAATACTGACTGTTAGGCCTTCTTGTATTTATTTTCCCCCAGACAAGTTAAGAGTTTGTGACTGGGATAGAAAACCATGATATTTTCATATAAAACACAGTAAGAACTTTGCAGCAGAGCTATGTGGAACGTACTTCCCTCCGGCCTGGCTGAAGGAGAGCTGAGGTCACTCTGAATTTCCCCCCAGGTAAATGGCATCTTCAAACTCACCCATAAGTCTGGCCCCTGGTTCTTGCGTTTTAAATGGAAAAGTGCTTTTTGAGCAAAGTCCAATAGGTATGATTTGCTGGTTTATATAGAAAAGAGATGCTATTTCTCTAAATACCACGAAAGTGCTTTCATTTAAGACTTCTGGAGACCAAAACCACAGCAGGTTGCCTATAATCTGCCTTAGATGTGAAAGATTTCTGTTATTCATAGCGCAGAGGTAGTAGCAGCTGACAGCATTGTCTGAACCTGCGGACTAACAGTATGAATATAGAAAATTATGGATAATGGGAAAGCAGTTCTGAAATCCAAGAGAGATAATAACCGTTAGTGCTTGTGGCAGATCAGAGGTACAGCTCAACATTTGAATTGATTTTAACACAAACAGGGGCCAGAGTTTTAGTGGAATTTAGGCACTGAGAGGCGCAGATGGCCACAGCGCTGCATTTACATCACCAAACTATCGCGCTAAACAGCTGGAGGCAGGAAACTCGGAGCTTTTAACAATAGCACTAATCACCTACATACCTTCAGAAATCCAGCCTTATCTCCTACGTCAGATCATTTCACCCGCAATCTGTTCGTGCAAAACTCACATATAAGTGACAGCGCCGGAATTAAACTTCTCCACCGACTGACCACGCTGGTTGCCCAAGATTGTTCAGAGGGTCAGGGGAACCGGAAGGACAAAGGATGTAGTTCCCGCCCCGAGGCTGGGCACTGGGGAGAGGCCTTCGCGCCCCGTTCCCGCCCTGAGGCTGGGCAGTGGGGAGAGGCCTTCGCGCCCCGTTCCCGCCCTGAGGCTGGGCCCCTCACTTCTAGAAAGCGATGGAGGGGCCAGAGCAGCTCCAGAGGAGCAACAAGGCTGGGGAAGGGACTGGAGGGAAAGGCAGATGAAGAGAGGCTGAAGGAGCAGAGGGTGTTTAGCCTGAAGAGGAGACTCAGGGGACCACCTCCCTCTCTCCAACTCCCTGAAGGGAGGTTATAGTTAGGTGGGGTTTGGGTTCTTCTCCCAGGCACCCAGCGCCAGGACGAGAGGGCAGGGCCTGAAGCTGCCTGGGGAGGGTTAGGTTGGACGTTAGGAAGCCCTTCCTCATAGAAGGGGTGATCAGAGCCTGGACTGGACTGCCCAGGGCAGTGGTGGAGTCCCCATTGCTGGAGGTGTTGAAGGGCAGCCTGGCTGTGGCCCTGAGCGCCCTGGTGTGGCCACTGTGATGTTAGGCCCTGGGCTGGGCTGGCTGAGCTCAGAGGGCTTTTCCAGCCTCAGTAACAGTGATTCTGTGAATAAAAAAAGTAGCCTAAAACCAGCACTGCTGTGCGAGATCTGTGTGTAGAATAACCTGTTGGGGGGGCGGCTATGGTGGGTCTCTGTAGTCCCTTTGACTATAACCCATCAAGGCATGAGAGCATTTCCTCACAAGCAGCACCTCTCAAAACACATGCACTGGGCTAGATGCACATCGAGTACACAAAAATATGATGAGGAATGGATTTCTGCCTGTGTGGATCACTGGTATTTACATAGTATAACCCCAAGGAAGTGTGGCAACACTGGTTTCAGCCTTAGGAGGAGAAAACACATGTTAAAGCTGCATTAACCCTCTCATCCATTCCACCACAGGAGGGACTGCACTTGCTGAGGGATTTCATTAGCTCTAGATCCTTTGAGTCCATTTTCCCCCCCCTCCCTTTAAGCTGTTCCTAAACTGAGCAAACCTCTTCGCCACATTAACCGACCCATCTTCACCCCTTCAGCACAGAAGGCAATCCGTGCATATCATTTAGTTTCCTCTGCAAATGCTTCTGTGCGGTCAACGGACCATTGTTAAAGGCTTTCCGTGCAACAGATGGAAATGTGAAATGACATCTTGAAATGTAAAGGCTGCACTGACTCACACACAATTAAGGAGGTATTTAAAGAGAAGTAGCTTGACAGTATTTGGAAAGGAAAAAAAATAAATCAGCTTTAGTAGGAGTGTTCCAGTCTGGTACTTGTTTTGGGCCAAAGAAATTAAATCACTATGTATATGCCTTTGTAGAAATAGTCTTCATCCTTAAGTAAAAATCAGCACCAACATTAGTTTATATGAAAACCTCATCCGAAAGGAAAGGCCATTTCCCGTTTTATTAACTTTATACTGGCTTTATTTCTCTCCCTCCCAGCACAGGTTCCAGAGGAACATTCGATTAATTTGTGCTGTCTGCAAGTCAGGCTTTTAACCTCTGGGAAAGCTCTAAACACTTTAAAAGCTTGGAGTCTTAAAAACAGATTGTCAAAGTAAACTTAAACTAAATAGAGGTCAACAATCTAAGGTTATTTTAGCTTTTCCAGGGAAAACGGATGCTCAGTGGAAAGACTAGTTCTCATAGGCTGGTTGCACTGCTGCAGTTAACCACCTGCTCCTGGAACACAGAGCATCCCTTGCCATTTGAATGCTCTGCTACTTGTGCAAAGGAATTATGACTGTGTAAGCAACCCAGGAAAAATACAAGCTGCTGCAAGCCCAATAGATTTGTAGGTTTAACCAGCAATTGCTAGGGCTATTGCTAGGGCTTACCAGAGATCCTGAGCATTGCTTAGGAGAAAAGGATGCTGAGACCCATGTGAATCTGTTGGATCCCTTCTAGATATCTTAGGTGCTCTTGAAAACGCCAAGTTTCACTCTTAAAGATTTCAGACTGAAAAACATTCCTGTTTTGATGCAGACTGGATGTGAACGTGCTGTTAAGTCAATTAAAACCGCTCTCCAGGTATTTAAAGGGGCCAAAAGAAAGATGGGGGCAACAGTTTTTAGAAGGGGCTGCTGTGACAAGACAAGGGGTGATGAGTTTAAATGAGGGGAGGTAAGACTAGATAGAAATTAGTTTGCTACACTGGGGGTGGTGAAACACTTGCCCAGAGACATGGGAGAAGCCCCATTCCCAGAACCATCCCAGGTCAGGTTGGACACTGGCGCTCTAAGCAACCTGGTCTGGTTGCAGATGTCCCTGCTCACCACAGGGGGTTGGACTGGGTGAGCTTTACAGATCCCTCCTAACCCAAACCAGTCTGTTGTTGTGATCTTTTGCCTCTTGCCTCAGCCCAGGATAATACAACATCTCTTCCCTCAAGACATCCACTGTTTAAATGATTTGAAATACACAAGGACTGACACAAGGTAGAAGAGAGCCACAAACAGGCTGCATCTTGTAAATACGACACAAAAGCAAGTTCTTTATGCGAGTAAACTCCAGAATGGTGGCTTCTATCACCTTTAATCTGGTTTTCCCATCCTCTCCTCACCCCTTTAAGATGCAATCCAGTGAGCTTCAGTAATGACAGAGGGTCATTCTCATTCACAGAAACAATGAAAACAAGATCAGGCTAAGAAAACATAAGTGAATAATTCACCTTCTTAGCCAAAAGTTTCTACTGTGCAAGATTAGAAGGAACAATTAGAGCCCCTAGTTTAATAAAAAAGCAACAAAAAATGGAATCTTACTTTCCAAGGGCAAAGCACTCCAGCTTAACAGACGATCCCTTCGCTGCATATGTTGTTTCTGGAAAGCGTACTTCGATCTTGGGTTCGTACTCCCCCATCACGCCTGTTGAACATCAAAACAGCTAGAAATCCAGGTGAGCCTCAGACCCATCTCACACAACAGAATTTCAGTGTAAAAAGAAAGGCTGGCACTAAGAACCTTAGAGTCTCACATTCTACCCATGGATACCAACATGTAGTGTCTACAGAACAGGCTCAGCCTGCTGGTTGAAACTGAACCCAGTGCTGAACACTCACATTAAAAGCTGTTAGTTGTGTGGGTCCAAGAATCATCCTGGCTGGAAAGGACCTCCAGGATCAGCAAGTCCAGCCCTCAGCCCAGCAGTTCCTGAACCCCTAGGCTTCAAGTGCTCTACCCACTCAATCTTTAAACACCTCCAGGGACAGGTTCTCCACCACCTCCCTGGGCAGCCTGGTCCAGTGCCCAACCACACTCTCAGGAAAGAGCTTCTAAGATCCAACACCCACTGGACACTTCAAGACACTGACTAGATTCTTCACTTGAAGATAACAAATTCTATACTTCAAGACACCAAATAGATTCTCAGAATAAAGAATTAGGAGATTCTACATCCAAAACCTAGAAATTCCTTAAAAGATCCTGAAGTGAGTTTGTGAGCTGATGTAATTACACCTAACGATCTCATGTGGAAAACATCTGAACAGCTGATTAATTCTCGGTTTGGGGCATATCCCACACTGAAAATGAGCAGACTTTCATTGCATATTTAACAGGGATCAGGCCAACATTACACATACAAACAGCACCTTCACCCCAGAGGCAGCCTCTTTAAGACCTACTGCAGAGGAGTGACGTAGTGAAGATAAAGAGTGAGCCTAAGGAAAAAAACATAGGGTGATGAAAAGGAAGAAAATAGTCAGAATTCTAAGATCTGATGCAGCTATATCCAGTTTGCACCCAGTAATTGCCTCTTGAGCTGTGGATATATAACTGACCGGAGTGGGGCAACTCCTTGATGAGGAAAGGCTGAGGGAGCTGGGGCTCTTGAGCTTGGAGAAAAGGAGACTGAGAGGTGACCCCTTGCATGTTGATCAATATGGAAATGAGTGGATGTCAGGAGGATGGAGCCAGGCTCTGCTCAGGGGCACCTAATGATAGGACAAGAGGCACCAGGTACAAGCTGGAACAGAGGAGGTTCCACATCAATAGGAGAAGGACCTTCTTCCCAGTGAGACAGAACTCTGGAAAGGGCTGCCAAGTAGGTGTTGTGGAGTCTCCTTCTCTGGAGACATGGAAAACCTGCCTGGCCATGTTCCTGTGTGACTGGATCTAGGGGATCCTGCTGTGGCAGGGGGATTGGTCTGGATGATCTTTCAAGGCCCCTTCCAACCCCTAATGTTCTGTGATTCTGTGACCTGGTTTGAGAGCAGCACAAACCCATAGTTGAAGCATTATTTTACAACTTTATTTATCCTGGAAACACAACTCTATCCAGACTTTTGTAACTGACTGCCGCCAGTGCTTGGCAAACAGCACAAGTGTATTGAAGTCTCGCTGAGCAAACTCACCCAACACACTGTGTGTAAATATTTCCCAGAGATATATTTCTCCCCAGGAACGTTTAATTACAAGTGTTGCCAGGAAGGTATCTATGTGCGGGTGAGTTTCATCTCTGTGACTCACTTTGAAGGAGCTTTCTCAATTCACTATTTGAGCTGCACCAACATTATAAATTTCAAAAAGCTTTGCCAGACTTAAGCTTCATCCACAAGATGAAAAACATTAACATCCCGTTTGACATTCCCTTGCTATTTCTCGAAGATACTGAGCTATTCTGTCTTTGCATATGTTTGCCTCGTCAGCCCAGTCCTGACAGTTCAAATCTCATTTCGACTCAGCAGGAGCTGTGGGATCACATCCAACTGCACAGCTTCCTACTAGGAGCATTTCACTACTCTACCCTGGGTGAGACCTCACCTGGAGTCCCAAATCCAGTTTAGTAGCCACCACCACCACAAGGAGCAAGAGGGGCTGTTGGAAGGGATCCAGAAGAGGCCACAAAAATTCTCAGAGGTGTTGAGGCCCTCTGCCATGGGGACAGGCAGAGAGAGTTGGGGGTTGTTCAGCCTGAAGAGGAGAAGGCTCCAAGTGGAACCTTATAGTGACCTTCCAGTACCTGAAGGGGGCTGTCAGAAGGATGGGGAACTCTTTTCCCAAGGGTAGAGAACAACAGGATGAGAAGTCATGGTGTGAAGCTGGAAAAGGACAGATGGAGGCTGGACAGGAAGAAAAAGTTCTTGAGTCTGAGGGTGGGAGATTGTGGGAACAGGCTGCCCATCCCTGGGGCCATTCAAGGTCAGGCTGGATGGGGCTCTGGGCAACCTGGTCTGGTGAGTGATGGCTCTGCTTGGTGTAGAAGGGTTGGACTAGATGCCCTTTGGAGGTCCCTTCCAACCCAACATATTCTGTGATTCTGTTTTAACCTTCACAAGGACATACTCATTTCCAGTAACCAGAAACAGACCAGTTCACATCATACTACATCTTTCCAGCCAGGCACATCAACACAACTTACCATCGCTGCGGAGGGTGAGAGGAGTGGGTGGTCCCTGCACACTCTGCTCTGCTTCTGCATTGGTGACCACACAAGTGTAGCTGCCCACATCCAATGGCTCTACTTTGGCAATGTACAGATTCCCCGTCTCCTGGGACACAAAGCGGCGACCATCTTCCTGAAGATACAAGGTACTGTTGTTGAAGATCCACAAATAGGACAAGCCTAGGAAACACCAGACAGGTATTACCCATCATTTCTAGCATAACCTGCTGCCTGTTAGTGCTGAAGTACAATATTGCTGGTTGAAAGGATAAGCCAGTGTCACAAACACCTTCGGTTTTATGGAGGCAAACCACTAGGGATGCACAGTTTAGCAAAGGCAAGCTAAGCATCGCTTTGGCTTTGAGCATTGCTGTGGTTTTCAACTCCTTTAAGGCCCCTTCAGAAGGTCAAAGTTTTTGCCCCCTGCTACTTTCCATTTTCCTACTCCATCTACTTTTTAAGAAGGAACAGCAGTGCCGCAGTGCCAGGAGAAAGCTGGTTTAGTGGTTAGTTTCCATTTATTCCACTTTTTCCCCCTGAACATCCAGGGAGCCAATTGCCGGTCGCAACGTTACAGCTTCCTTTTTCCATATTCAGAGTGAAGAAAAGAACTAGTAGAGCAGAGATTTATCATCAGGTTCTCATGCAGGGACGTGCTCAGCTGCACATAGAGACTTTGGAAATTATTTAACATTTGATCCTATTGCACATTTGACCCTTCACATCCTCCACACTGAAGTGTTCTGCACTTCTTTTCCCACTGTAACTTCACAGAATCACAGAACATCAGGGATTGCAAGGGACCTTGAAAGACCATCTAGTCCAATCCCCCTACCACAGCAGGATCCCCCCTAGATCCAGTTGCACAGGAACATGGCCAAGTGGGTTTTAAACATCTCCAGAGAAGGAGACTCCACAACCCCCCCGGGCAGCCCCTTCCAGGGCTCTGGCACCCTCATTGGCAAGAAGTTCCTTCTCACATTGATGTGGAACCTCCTCTGTTCCAGCTCACACCCACTGCCCCTTGTCCTATAATTAGGTGCCACTGAGCAGAGCCTGGCTCCATCCTCCTGACACCTACCCTTTCCATATTGATCACTATTCATGGGGTCACCCCTCAGTGTCCTTTTCTCCAAGCTCAAAAGCCCCAGCTCCCTCAGCCTTTCCTCAGCAGGGAGATGTTCCACTCAATCTTTGTGGTTCTGTGCTGGACTCTCTCTCCACAACTTCCTAACCCTCTTCTGTACCTTTCTGCTCAGAAGGGCTTTTTGGCCAAAGCCCTGTTATGCCATCAGCACTACAGAGAGCAGGTTCAGGGCTTATAAACCAGCATGGGTACAGCCGAGGTGTCCTGCCAACCCCATGCTGCAGCTGCTCCACATCCCTGCCAGCAGCAGGAGCAGGACCGAAATTTTGCCTTTAATACGGCACAGTAAATCAGAAGTTTCAAGATCTACCAGTTTAGCTTTCCTTAATTAAATGCATAATTCATAAGCTAACAGTGGCTCTGCCAACAGCTTCATTTTTACACATTTCCCCCATCAACAATCCCATTTAGAAGGGATTATTTATGTTTCTCCCCCCCCCCTTCAGTTACAACATGGGTACAGTATGGTAATAAGTCTGCAAACTCCAGTAGTTCTGTTGAGTTTTATGTTATCATCCTCTAACATTTTAGGGCTCTCATTAGAAACGATGCATCTCCAGGGAGCAATCAGTGACAGTTTCTATACTTGGCTAAATTCTGCAATAGGCTCTGTTTTACTACAGCTTAATACTAAACTTTTTCCTTTTTCCTGATGCCCAGTAAACTTTGAAGTTGCAGTAATTGCTGCAATAGGGCAACACAACATGTGGGCACATCTGGCTGTGTAAACACACCAGGGAAATGCTCCCATTTCACATCTGTATGACAAAGTACTCTTAGGTACCTGGTTAAACCACCCATTGGTAGAAGAAATTCTGGAAATCGGTGGATTTGGTCTAGGTGATCCTGCTCTGGCAGGGGGATTGGACTAGATGATCTTTTGAGGTCTCTTCCAATCCCTAAAAAACGTTCTGTGATTTTCCACAGGGAGGATCAGCCTATAACTAGATGCAAGAGCTGTACCCACGAACTGATAGGTTTTCCATGGAAATACTCCATACTGACTATGCTCCTGTGTCAGCATTAAGCTTGACCATAGAACTTCAGGGATTGGAAGGGACCTCAAAAGATCATCCAGTCCAACCCCCCCCCACCACAGCAGGATCCTCCAAATCCAGTCGCACAGGAACGTGGCCAGGCAGGTATGAAATATCTCCAGAGAAGGAGACTCCACAATCCCCCTGGGAAGCCCTTTCCAGGGTTCTGTCATACTCACTGTGAAGAGGGTCCTTCTCAGATTGATGTGGAATCTCCTCTGTTCCAGCTCAAACCCATTGCCCTTTGTCCTGTCATTGGGTGCCACTGAGCAGAGCCTGGCTCCATCCTGAAACCCACCCTTTCCATATTTACCAACATTTGTGGGGTGACCCCTCAGTACTATAGGCTGCCTCTACAGATAAACTAAAGTGACTGGTGTGGGCAAGAGTCTGGGTTCACCTCATCTTTTGAGGTTCTCCAACTTGCAGATTAGGGATTGTAAAGCAAACACTGAAGGCTTGCAGGGGAAATCATGTTGTCAATTAAACAGACTGCAGTAAACCTGAGCTTTCTGTGAGAAATCTACCCTGGATCTGCAATCCCCTCTGACTTCACACAGTGACATGATGGATGGTGCCCTGATGCCCCTTTCATGAGCCCTGCCTTTCCTCGATGGGCATAACGTACCACAAAACCACTGTGAGTGGTTGAACCCAAGAGCTGGAGTGCAATCCTGCCATGACACGATACTGTGTCTAATGAGACACCAGACACAATTAAAACACCTTCATAACAGGAAAAAGTACTTTGGAGGTTTCCAAAGCCCAGTTCTTGTGCTGGCATCGAGAGAGCTGAAGAAATCCCTGATCCACACTACCAGGGTACTACTAACACCTGCTAAGACACCAAACAGATGCCCATGAAGAGCCTTTAAGCCATCATACAACCAAAAACCAGATGCCTGCTGTAGAATCTAGCAATGCAGCTAAAATCTCTATGTAGGATTGAGTAGACAAACCTTAAAACTCTATTAAAAGCAACTTTATGCTGCATAGACTCTTCACGAGGTCAGTCTGTGAATTAATTAATCAGGAAAAGAGAGCCAGTCCTCATCTGGCCTGATTTCAGTTCTCAAGAGGTTCCAGCTGGCTTCATCTTTCAAACTTTGTTACTTTCTCCCCTCTCTGTACTCCACCACTGCCTTAGGGCCTATTGATGAGTTCCTCCACTAACTGGGAACAAGTGCAGGCCCCTCTTTTTCATGTTTAAATCCTTTTCCTCCTTCCCAGTACACGGGATATAAACACTGCCCCACTCCTAACTGGAGGTTCATCATCACTGCTTGCCTAGAGCCTAATTCAGTGCCACTAAACTCTGCAGAAACCCTGATTTTAATTGACTTCAATGGGAGTTGGATGAAAACACAAGAGAAAGGAATCAAACTTTGGAGGTAAAGCTTTTTTTCTTCTTCTACCACATGATGTGAGTAGTCTACATCCCACTCCATCTTTGCTTGAAGCATCATTACACTGACAGAGGTCATCATACACATCCAACAGCATGAGCAACAGCTGCTATCCCTGGGTGCACTTAGGTTTCTTAACTCAAGGCAGGTGACTGTGTGGTGTCTGTGTCCCATCCCAAAAGCTGGTTGACTGCACCTCATCTTCCAGCCAAGCACTGCCTGGTAGCATCACCTACTCCATCAGCAATGAGGACAACTGGAAAAGGAGAGCCAACGTACTCCTGATGTACTAGGCTAGGCTATACAGTGTTTGAGTACTTTCCCTCAGCCCAAGCAAGTTCCAGCTGTTCACCGCAGGAGAACTGTATTGGGCTGGTCTAAGGAAGGGCCTCTCCTCCTTCTGCCAGAGCTTGCAGGGAAGGATTAAAGATTCATCGGAGCATTAATAAGCAGGAGCAGAAAGCAAAGAACTCTAAACTCATGGCTAAGGCACTCAGCTTCAAAATGACAGACAGCAGTTTCATAAAGGGAGATACCCATCAAACCTTTAACGTTCTGCACTTTATCAAGGGGAATGTTTCATATAAAATGCAGAAACAATCTAAGGCAGAAGTCAAGACCCATTTTATGTAAAAGGCAGCAGTTCTCATCCATTCCATCACTACATGGCCAGTTTCTCAAACCACCTCTAATGCTCTTGCAGAACCTTCACCATCTTCCTGCTGGCTGGGGAACATCCCTCCACCCCCCCAACACACTGAGGATTTGGCATATTCCCCCCACTGTGCAGCTCCACAAGGCTCCTACAGACCCTGAAAAGGGCTTGGGGTTATTAACACAGCCTTGCAGCATCAGCACAGAGAGAGAAGCCTAAGGACTCAGCATCTCTGCTCCAAACCCTGGCAGCTCTCCTGCCCAAGAGAATGCAAATGCAGGAGCGATCCCAGCGCTCCTAACAAGATTAGCAGCTTCCTTAAAGCTCTGCAGGGAGCCAGCCTGAAGGAGCCAGGCTCTACATCAGCCTTTGCTTCTAAGAAAATAAATGAACAGCAGCCCACCCTACAGCCTCGTGTCAAGCAGCAACATTTAGGCAGCAGCCTCTTAATCACACGCAGGTCAAGCTCACGTGTAGCTACAGAAAGGACTTCTTCCCTTCTCTCTGCATGTTTTTCTCTGCCTCCCAAGTCCATACAGAGCTCTGATGCTTAACAACACGACAAAAACACAACGTGTCAACCTGCATAGGGGAAAAAAAAGAGCTGACCTAAAGAACCTGAGCCAGGGAAGAGGCACAGCTCAGACAGAGAAATACAACTTACCTGCCCAGCCCTGCTCTCCAGAGCCTCGCTAACAAGCAGGGGGAAGTCACAGGCTGAACTTTGTAAGGTGCGTTAATGAGCCTCATAAATAACAACAGCTGAGGCTGGACAGCTGCGGCTGCTTAGACAGGAAGGAAGGGGCTAGCCTGGGTCAGGTAATGGGGGGCGCAGCTTTGCTTTTTCCTTTTAAAAGCTAATTACAGGCTGTGGAAGTTTTTTTAGCTTATTAACTGTGCTATTTAATTTGTATATTTCGGTTGATCTGAGATCAAATATAAACCCCTTTTAAAAATTAAAGCTTTTAGTTTTCATGGAATCATAGAATCATTAACAATTGGAAGGGACCCCAAAAGATCATCTGATCCAATCCCCCTGCCACAGAAGGATCACTTCACTGGAGAAGTTAGGTTTCTTCTTTTCTATGACTGTTAAAGCTTATTTGAAGCAACCTGTAGGTTCTCTTGGTGTGGAGTTTTTATGGGGGTTTCAGCACAACTGTGCAGGGGGTTTGGTCTCTGAGAGTTAGTTTAAGGTGTAAAGGCTGTAGAGTCTCCATCTCTGGACACGTTCAAAACCCACCTGCATATGTTTCTGTGCAACTTAGTCTAGGTGGTCCTGCTCTGCAAGAGGGATTGGACTAGATGATCTTTCGAGGTCCTTTCCTATCCCCGATGTTCTGTGATGTTCCGTGAAGCTACTGTGAATTCACAGATTCTCTTTGTTTGGAAGAGACCTTTAAGATCATCAAGTCCAACCTTTGACCCAGCACTACCAGGTCATCACTAAACCATCTCCCTAAGCACCAGGTCTACAAGTTGTTTAAATACCTCCAGGGATAGTGAATTAAGGTAGATGAATCATTCTGTGCTTTTCTTGTGTTTTTATTGTGAAAGGTTGGGTGTCAGGAGGATGGAGCCAGGCTCTGCTTGGGGGCATCTAATGATAGGACAAGGGACAATGAGTGTGAGCTGGAACACAGGAGGTTGCACATCAGTCTGAGAAGGACCTTCTTCCCAGTGAGGGTGACAGAGCCCTGGAAGGGGCTGCCCAGGGGAATTGTGGAGTCTCCTTCTCTGGAAGCATTTAAAACCTGCCTGGCCATGTTCCTGTGCGACTGGATCTAGGGGATGCCGGTCTGCCAGGGGGATTGGACTGGATGATCTTTCAAAGTCCCTTCCAATCCCTAATGTTCTGTGGTTCTGTGGATATGTTCCTGTGAGACTTGGTCTAAGTGATCCTGCTGTGGCAGGGGGATTGGACTAGATGACCTTTCGAGGTCCTTTACTATCCATAATTCTCTGTGATTCTGTGACTTAAAGCTTATTTGAAGCAACATGTAGGTTCTCTTTTGGTGTTGAATTTTTATGGTGGTTTCAGCACGACTCTGCAAGGGTTTTGGACTGTGAGAGTTAGTTGAAGGTGTAAAGCTGCTGTGAATTAAGGTAGATGAATCATTCTATATTTTTCTTGTGTTTTTATTGTGTACAGCATGAAATACTCTCTTACTCCTATTAAAGTTGTTTGTTTCTTGTGCATGAGCAAAGCCAAGGTTGTCAGTGCAGTTTTAGGTAAGAAGTATGTCAATGAAAAGCTGTAGTAGAGCAGCCACATCAGAGAGCTGAATGTGGTCCAGCTTAAGCTTTAAATGTTTTAGCAATAAGTGAGCAATTTAAACACATCCCTGGAGGTGTTTAAGGATCATTTGGATGAGGTGTTGGGGGATCTGGTTTAGGGGTGAACTTGGAAGGTAGAGTAGATGGTTGGACTCAATGATCCCAGGAGTCTTTTCCAACCAGAGTGATTCTGTGATTCTGAGATGAGAAAAGTACTTTTCTGCCTGGTAAACTGAGTGGCCTGATGATAGAAAGTGGAAAGAGGGGTGAAACGTGTTCCTGTGTTACTATAGACAGAATGAGAGCTCAAGAAAGTATTTTACTTTCTGCTCTTCTTTCTTGATGAGGAGAAACTTCAATAGAAGGTTTTACTTTCCTATGCTCCTTTTCCTTTCTGTGTTCTGCTAGAAGAAGCTGGTACAGACTTTCTAGGTTGGCTGGAGGTTTTACCTAGTTGCATCCTGCTCCAACATAACTAATAATGATATAGTTATGTTCCTGTGCAACTTGGTCTAGGTAATCCTGCTGTGGCAAGGGGATTGGACTGGATGATCTTTCAAGGTCCCTTCCAATCCCTAATGTTCTGTGGTACCAGCTTTGAACAGCTGCTGTACAGAGACTTTCTGGCTTCCTTCTAGTCATAGGAAAGCAAAGCCCGTAACCCTCAGAACCATGTTCCTGTTCCCTCTCCATAAAGTGTAACTAGGTCCAGGTCTGTTAATTGATTCATCCTGGGGAAAGAACATTGCTGAAGGGCTGTATCCATCTGTTCTGGCTCTCTTGTGTGTCTTTTTCATGATAGGTAATTCTTTCTAAGAGCAGAGTCAGTGTTTTCTACCAGATCACTTAACCTCAACTTCCCTGTAAATGCTCATAGCAGCAAAAATCAGTGGTGGTAAGTCGGAGAGGAAATTCTCAGAGCTGTTCTTTTCTAGTGTGTAGGACACGCTGCGCACCTTGGAATGTCTCTTGTGTTACTGTTATGGGAAAGGCAACTCTTTTCTTGCTGGTATGGTGCATCTTCCCAATTCCTTGATCTCCAATTCCTGTCATATTTGAAGTATCACAGAAACACGAAATATTAGGGAATTGGAAGGGACCTTGAAAGGTCATCCAGTCCTATCCCCCCGCCACAGCAGGATCCCCTAGATCCAGTCACACAGGAACATGGACAGGTGGGTTTGAAACATCTCCAGAGAAGGAGACTCCACAACCTCCCTGGCAGCTCCTTCCAGTGCTCATGCAAGGGATTATCCAGAGCAGCCTCTCTTTTCACTGCCTGGACACAAAAGAGCAGAGCCCCATCCACCACAGAGAGAAAACCCTGTTGCTTGAAAAGCCAAGAAACACAGCAGCGCATCACCCCATCGTCTAAAATCATTAGCAGGGAAGGGACGGCCAGGAGAGGAAACAATCAAGTGCTGAATCATGAACGGAGTCAGCAGATCAAGGTCTTTTCTCCTGAAACAAGAAAAAACCTTTAGCAGGGGAAAGGAAGAAGCAGAGGATATTATTTCCCATTATTTCTCAAATTGGAAGAGAGGAAGGAAAATAAAAAAACACAGAGGCACACACACTCGGAGAAAAAAAAACCCCTGACTTGGTGCTACTGGAGTTTGTAGCTGGAAGGAAAGTCCTTGCTTATATTGAAGGAAAGTTCTGAAAATAAGCAAAGAACAGATTTATTGATTTTTGGTGAAGTCTGGGTGTAAAAAAGAGAAAGAATAAAGAAGTGCTCTTTGCCCGCTATGTCCAAATGACATCCCCAGTGGCCTCCTTAATGGTGGGGGAGGGGAGGGGGCAGGTGCCTACCCCGGCACATGGACACAACTGCCCTTAGGCTAGGGCTAATGGTATTGGCTGAGCCTGCTGTAAGCCTCTCTTTTCTAATAGCCAACTTTCTCTGTGCGAGAAGACAGACAGATATTGATTGGTCCAAATGCCCTTGAGTTGACAACATCTGAAATGAAAATCCACAAGGCTAGCACAAACTTTCTGCAAGTTCAATTTCTGGAATCTGATTATGAGGCCGGGCTGCGAGAGCGGTCAGACATGTAAAAGGTCTCCCCCTTTTTTCCTGTCGCTGCCTTGCGACGGGTAATTATGGGGAGAAGGAAGGGCGCGCCGTCGCGTTATTTGGGCTGGACGAACGGCAAATTTAAGAGGGGATGTGTGTTCCTGTGAGGCTGGATCGAGGGGATCCTGCTGTGGCAGGGGGACTGGGCTGGATGATCTTTGCAGGTCCCTTCCAATTCCTAATGACTGGATCTAGGGGATCCTCCTGTGGCAGGGGGACTGGGCTGGATGATCTTTGCAGGTCCCTTCCAATTCCTAATGACTGGATCCAGAAGATCCTCCTGTGGCAGGGGGATTGGACTGGATGATCTTTCGAGGTCCCTTCCAAAGCCTAATGTTCTCTGATTCTGTGATTTCAGGGTAATAGCATTTTGATTAAAGGAAGAGAGCACGAGCCCATCCCCATCGTGAAGTCTAACGACAAAGGATCCTAAATCGCAAAGCCACGGGGTCATGTTTTCTTGCTCGAAGCAATAATTGGGTATAAATAAATCACAGGATCACAGAACATTAGGGATTGGAAGGGACCTTGAAAGATCATCCAGTCCAAACCCCCCCGCCAGGACAGGATCACCTAGATCGAGTCACAGAATATTAGGGATTGGAAGGGACCTTGGAAGATCATCTAATCCAATCCCCCTGCCAAGGCAGGATCAGATAGATCGAGTCACAGAGTCACAGAACATTAGGGATTGGAAGGGACCTTGAAAGATCATCCAGTCCAATCTCCTTGCCACAGCAGGATCACCTAGATCTACTCATAGTTCATTGAATGAACTATAACAAGGGTAATGTAGAGTCTGGCACCTGCGCAAGAACAACCCCAGGTACCAGCATGGGTTGGGGACTGACCTCTATACTCTCTTCTCACTGCAAGATGAGATGTCACAGAATCCCAGAACATTAGGACTTGGACCCTGTCACAGCAAGATCCACTAGATCCAGTTGCACAGGAGCATGTCCAGGCAGGTTTTAGATGTCTCCAGAGAAGGAGACTCCACAACCCATCCAGGCAATAAAATATGCATTTCCTTTTCATCTGCTGTGACGAGAAGAGCCCTCAAAACCCACCGTCAGACAAAGCCTCACGATTTAAAGACTTCACCCTTCAAGGAAGTTCCTTGACCTGTGCAAAGTTGAAGGTTCAAACTAAAAGGATTCTCCTTCTTTGGAGAAACTTCAAACTCGCCTGGCCATGTTCCTGTGTGACTTGGTCTAGGTGATGCTGCTGTGGCAAGGAGATTGGACTGGATGATCTTTGGAGGTGCCTTCCAATCCCTCATGTTCTGTGATTCTGTGATTGGACTGGATGGTCTTTCAAGGTCCCTTCCAATCCCTCATGTTCTCTGTTTCTGTGATTGGACTGGATGGTCATTTGAGGTCCCTTCCAACCCTTAACGTTCTGTGATCCTGTGACTCGTGGTGAGTCTCATTTCACGTCCTAAACGACTCTGTTGCCCGGAATCAAGACCCTCGAGTTGCAGTCTGCAAACGTTAAAGGATGGAGAATGGAGGAAGCCAGAGGAGTTTATCGGTACCTTATTAAGGATTCTTTTTTTATTCCACAAATTCCTTCGTGATCAATACATCGACTGGTGCATAAACCTTAAATAAAGCATTATTAAAGTGGAAGCAGTGTTCCTGTCTTAGTGGGTTATTTAGAAGCATAAAAGATACACTCTTAAGAATCAGCCTCACACCAGCTAACGGACGGCTGGAATACACACGAAATTTATTCAGCCATTGATTTGTAATGTTGATCCTCCATGGCTTCATGTTTCTTTTCTCATTAATCTTAGTTAACCCTCTCAAAACAATGCCAGCGTTGTCGCTTGATGTATTGAAGATCCAACGTGCAGGGGATGCTGCTCTCTGGGCTGCGTTCCCTGCCATCACTGGGGCTAAAGTCACAGGACTGAGAGAATCTGGTTGCTTGTGGTTGCGTTAGAAAGGAAAAAGTCTTCTTTCAAAGGGAGAAACAAAGCTAGAGGAGGTACCTGAACAGTTTGGCTGCACAGTATTCACAGAATCACAGAACATTAGGGATTGGAAGGGACCTCGAGAGATCATCTAGTCCAATCCCCCTGTCAGAGCAGGACCAACATTAGGGATTGGAAAGGACCTCAAAAGATCATCTAGTCCAATCCCCTTGCCAGAGCAAGATCACCTAGACCAAGTCACACAGGAACATGTCCAGGTGGGTTTGAAACATCTCCAGAGAAGGAGACTCCAAACCCACCCTGAGCAGCCACTTCCAGGGCTCTGTCACTCTCACTGGGAAGAAGTTCCAATATTTATATGGAACCTCCTCTGTTCCAGCTCACAGCCACTGTCCCTTGTCCCATCATTAGACAAGGGCAGTGCACTGATCGTTGAACCTCTGTCCCATTGAACCCCTGTCCCAGTGAACCCCATTGAACCCCTGGGAAATGGATGGGGTTCAAGCCATTATTCCTGTGGCCACCACTGAACAGCAGTGATTACCAGGCACTGCTGGAAAACCCTGCCTGATGTCCTTTCAGCATCTCTGGGTAGCAACATATTCATCATCATACGTCATGATGCATGTGACAAACAGCAGCTGCTCCGATCAACAGGTTTCTACTATCGCATCTCCTACCACGAACCCATAGCTCGGTTCATAGTCATAGAATCATAGAATCATTAGAGACCTCGAAAGATCATCTAGTCCAATCCCCCTGCCACAGCAGGATCCCCTAGACCTACCCCTTCTCAGTGCTTTTCTTACGGATCAGAATGATCTCAGCATCCAGCTTTCTTAATTAAAACGGCTTTTAATCACGTCCAAACTTCCCCGTCTGACCCCTCAACAAGCTTTAAATCCCAACAACACATCACCGATGCAGGATAACAATAAATTAAACAAGAAATAATTCCCAAGCTTCCATTTTGCCCGTAATTGTTTGCAGACTGGAGGAGATCAAGACACCAAAGAAGAATGGACATCCCCATCCCTACCCTTAGAGGGTCCATTTGGCACCAAGGGGGAAACACTTTAGCCAAAGACAGACTCCGCAGTAAACATCAGCAGCAAATGGGAGTCTTGTGTGGTAAATCCATCCCTTGAAACTGTTTCTTCCTTCAGGACCAAATAGTCTCCCTAATCTTTTTGTCTTTTCAAATAGCCGCGATGATATTAAACCCATGATTCACAGCAAAGAGCATTGCTGGGCTTCTCCTCAGAGACGCGGCTCTGGGTAAGAAAGTGCAGTCGAGTTAAAGCAGTAGGAGAGCCCCAGAGTCCGTGGGGTTTGTTGTGAGCCGCTGACCACTTCCCAGCAGGCATCGCCGCAGCCGCGGAGAATTGCTAAACACCACTTCAAGGAAGATGGGGAATTCAGCCAACCACGAGACCCAACCAGATAAGCCCAGCGCCACTTACACGCAGAAAACAACCCACTGGTGTGTGACACTGGAACTCATTCCATGAAGAAGTTCCTTGAGAGAGCAGAAAGCAAAAATCAGGTGGAGGAGATTTCTTAGGGTGCAGATGGGTCAGAAAATAGAGATTTGAGTCCCTGCTGAGAACAGAGCTTTGAGAGAGAGGAAGAGTGGAAATCAGGAGGGGGGGATTTCTTAGGGCGCCGATGGGTTCAAAACCAGAGATCTCAGCAAGAGAGTTTTGAGCGAGAGCAGTGACAAAGCCAGCGTCCTCCTCCCCGCACTCCGAACACATCACACCTCTCCCGCGAGCGCGTCACAACGATTTAGGGAGTAAATAAGAAGCCGCGATGCGAGATGACAATTCAGAGCTGAAGAACTTCCCGGCTGTCAGATACAAGCGCGTCGGGCTGGCCGAGCGCAGCTCTCTGTGGCCCGGCCGTGGGGTTTTGTTTTGCTGGAGCACTTAGGAATGGAAAAAGAACAAAAACCACAACGACAAACCCCAACCTTGCGATCCCTGCCACATCTTCTCTTGGTTTTTTCGTGGTGAATTGGAGCTGACTGATAGCAGCCAGGGCGAGCAGCTGAGCAGCGGTCACGCAGCGCCCGCGCGCGATGCTCCGGCTGCTGTCTTTTCACTTAGAGCTCCTGATCTATCATCAAGAAAAAACATCAGGAGGAGGAGGGAGAAATAAAACCAACCCAACCCCGCTGTAAAAAGTCCTCAGCAGGACTTTTCATAGCTGCTATCGACAAGTAAATCCGTGTCCGCGTGTCCACACAGATGTCCCGGGCTCTCCTAAAGCAGCGGCGGGTGCAGAATTGAACAAACGATATCTGCTCGTGTTTTATCACCATTGCACTTCTAAGACAATAGTCGGCCCCTCTATAAGGAGCGATAGTACGGGCGGGCTGGAGTAGCTGCAGGGGATCCTCTGCCTGTTGACTGCCAAAGCCGCTCACTACTTAACAACTGATCAACTGGCCCCCAAGGCAACGGCTTAACAAGCCCCAGTAGAAGTGGACTCAAGATTTCTTCCTCGGCAAAGCAAATGAAACCATTCACCAGGTACGACCAACGTCTGGAAGCAAGGGCAGCGGCGCCGGCACCACTCGCCGGCTCTTCTAGAAGTAGCCAAGGACGCTTTAGTGGGGGGTCCTAACGTCGAGCAGAGCTGAGGAGACAGGGGAGCACGGAGCGGGGCTGCTTTGCACAGACGGAGCTTGGCGCTCGGCGCCTTGCACAAGAAGGGATGCTGGAGGGTGCTCTGGGGCATCGCTGTGTCATACGTGAGTGTGTGAGAGAGAGAGAGAGAGAAAGAAAAGCTCCACAGCTGAAATGCAGCAATTCCTCTGGGGTGAGATGTGGCAGCTGTTTACCAGCACAAAGCAATTCCGTACAGCAGTTTCGGGGAGGAAATGAAGAACACTGTACTCGGGTGGAACTACAGGGGGGATTTCAGGAAGGCAGAATTTAATTACCCGGGCTGGAATTTGGCCAGGACACCAGGGCTCACACCTCTGCGCTCGTGAAAAGTGCCAGGGGGTCTTTAACGGGAACAAACGGCCAAAAAGACGCGGGGCTGGCGATGCAGCGCAACGCTGCCGCCCTTGGATAACGTTCTGCTCCTCGGCAGCGCGTGAACAAACCGCGATCCCAACGTCTTTGGGTTCACGGTGGCGGTGCCGCGAAGAGCAGGCTTTGTTATGAGGTCTCCGTTTCATCTCGAGGTCGCCTAGAACAAACCACCTTGTAGCACGTCTTCAGGTCCACAGCAGGAAATGAAAGGACTGTTTGTCATTTTCAGGCAGTTCTGGGCCCCTCAGTTCCAGAAGGACACAGAGCTGCTGGAGAGAGCCCAGAGCAGAGACACAAAGGTGATGAAGGGAGTGGAACAGCTCCCTGAGGAGGAAAGGCTGAGGGAGATGCGGCTCTTGAGCTGGGAAAAAAGAAGCCTGAGGGGTGACCCCCTGAATGTTGATCAATATGTGAAGGGTGGATGTCAGGAGGATGGAGCCACCTCTGCTCAGGGGCACCCAGTGACAGGACAAGGGGCAGCGGGTGTGAGCTGGAGCAGTTCCAAATCAATGTGAGAAGTATACGTTACTGGAGTGACCTGAGAAGAGTCTACAGAATCATTTAGGTTGGAAAAGACCCTTGGGATCATCGAGTCCAACCATCAACCCTACTCTACAAGGTCACCCCTAAACCAGATCCC
>JAOXOE010000632.1:23846472-23858053 GCA_028565055.1 Phoeniculus purpureus | reverse complement strand
GATCCAACCTGACCCTCCCCTGGCACCCCCTGACCCCATTTCCTCTGCTCCTAGCGCCAGTCCCTAGGGAGAAGAGGTCAACCCCCCATCACTGCACCCTCCCTGCAGGGAGCTGTAGAGAGCAGGGAGGTCTCCCCTCAGCCTCCTCTTCTCCAGCTGCACAGCCCCAGCTCCCCCAGCCTGTCCTCATGCTCTTCCTGCAGGAAAGCTGGGAGAAGCCAGTGTGGCTGGTGCCCAGCAGCTGCTCAGGGAATGAGTGAGAGGAGGCAGCAAGAGGAGAGGCTGAACTGAGGAGTTTCCATGGCAACCCAGTCAGGGAATCCCCCCCGCAACACTCCAGAGCTGGGAGCTTGGGCTGGAGGAGAGGGCAGAGCTGGGTGAAGACAGGGGGTGAAGGGCAGCCCGGCTCAGGCCATCCCTGCACAGCAGAGCCAGGCTCTGGCAGGCAGAGGTTTTACAGCTGAACAGGAGGCTGTGAGGAGAAGGAAATCCGCCTGTTCCGTGGGGATCCCGCAGGCTGATGAGAAGGATCCGAAAGAAAGTCCCACGTGGAACATCCTGCTCAGATGTCACCCACTGCCCTTCTGTCCAGGGCAAGATGTAAATTGCTGCTCTGGGAATTGGAAGCATCTTCCCACATCCCCAGCAGCCTCTTTGTCCACTCAGCCGCTCCCAGCTCGGATGATCTGAAGCACCAGCATCCAGCCAGCAGCATAGAGCTGCTCTTTCCAGCCCGGGTCCTCCCTCGCAGAGAAGGCTGCTCAAGCTGTATGAAAAGGAATTTTGAATAAAGCTTCAAGACAAGAGCCTTGATCAACCCCCAAGGGTGGGAGGAGGCAAACAGAAGCCCCCACCAGGCTGAAGGCAGCGAGTTAGGAAGTGACTGCGGGAGGAAAGGCAGTGCCTGGCACTCAGAGGCAGCATCAGCACCCACCCCGGGAAGGCAGGAGCTGCCTGTCCTAGAGAGCAGCTTTGAGAGAGCCCAGAGCAGAGCCACAGAGATGATGGAGGGGAGCATCTCCCTGATGAGGAAAGGCTGAGGGAACTGAGAGAAAAGGAGACTGAAGGGTGACCCCATCAATGTTGATCGGTATGGGAAGGGCAGGTGTCAGGAGGATGGAGCCAGGCTCTGCTCAGGGGCAGGGGGATTGGACTGGGTGACCTTTTGAAGTCCCTTCCAATCCCTAATAGTGTCCTTCTGTAATCTGCAGCTAGCTGGATGGCTCCATCAAGGAGCACACAGGGGGCTGGAGAACCATTTAGCATGCAGGGAGCAGCAGTCTGCCACAAACCCATTTGCTGCTGCTGCCACCACCAGTGACAGGGAGCTGCACTGCTGGGTGCTTCCTCCTTCTTGGAGGGCACCCCAGAGGACAAAGTATGGAGCAGTTCAGGCTTCTCCACGTATGTCCTGCCTGGCTGCAGAAGCTTCACTGAGGGAGACAGCAGATTCCCCCTGTGCACTGACCACGCTGGGGTCAGGCAACAGCAGCTCAGGTACCACCTGCTCCCAGGAAAGGAGCTGGGCTCAGGTCACACGAAGGGACTGAGGAATGGAGCATGAAGGCACTGAGGGACTCAACATGAAGAGACCAAGGGATGTAACACAAAAGGCTCAATCTTTCCCCACCTCATCTCTCAAACCCCATTTTCTCTTCAAGCTCTTTGCCCACACAAGTCCCACACCCCGCCCCTGAGATCCCACAACTCCCCCCGTGTTGGAGGTCAAACACCCAGTCACTTGTTGCCACCACTATTTATTTGGGTGCTGACCAGCAAAACAATTTTAAACCAGAGGACAGAAGGGACAGATCTTCAGCCTCAAGTCACAGGAGGCTCTGGCTGCTAAAGGCAGCACTGAGGATCAGAATTATCCCAAGAAGGACCCCAGGAGCAGCCCCACAAGACAACCTCGCCTGTGTGCTCCAGGAATTCTCCTCTCAGCAAACTCTAGGCTGTGGCACAGACGGGCTGAGCTCATTTTGTCACAGTATTTTTAGACTCTGGCTCAGGGCTGAAGCTGTTGATATAAACAAGGGTGAGTGGCAAGCACCAGCCCTTGAAAGGGAAAGAGCAATGACTGAATGAAGGGGGGAAGAGCAGGAGGATCTTTATTTCCCTTTCACGTCACCAGGAATTCAGGTCTGGCCTCTCCTCTGCTGGAGGAAGGAAATTTGCACTTGAAAGAGATTCTTCCAGGAGACTGAGCCAGCCCCTCCAGGAGCAGCCGCAGCTGGCATCCACGTTCAGGAAGGAAAAGTAAGGGAGATGTCACCTCTCCCCTCACCCACCTTCCCCCACACTCTCCAACGCTGATTCTAGTGACCAACATCCCCATTAAAACTCGTTAGATCCCAGTATTCCCACAGCAGCAGCAACACTGGGCCACAGGATGTTATTTCTCTTCCTTATTGAGCCGTTTTTTCCGCCGCTCCATCTTCTTCTGCAGTTTCCTCTGCAGCTGCAGCTGCTTTTGCTTCTGCTGGGTCTGCTGGATCTTCTCACGACACTCCTTGTTTTTCTTCCTGATCTTGGCTAGCTCTGCCTTCCTTTTGGCCTCCAGATCTGGGTCCTGCAATGGCAAGTGGCAGGACACTAGTGACAGAGTCCTCAGGGCAGTGGCAGTTCCTCTGCCTCTCCTGGATGCCCAGTGCTGCTTCCCAGCCCGTGGCTGCAAAGCTCAGACACTGCTCCACCACCCTGTTCAACAGCAGGTCCCCCTCAAGATAAAACTTCACCACCCAGTGTGACAGCCCCAGCACAGCAGGGAGGGAGGAAGCAGCACAAAGCAGTTTATGCAGCAGCAGCTCTCACCTTCCCTTCCAGGATCAATTGTTTCCGCTTATTGATTTCTTTCTTCTCATCAAAATCCATCCCCTCCAGTCTCTGTCAAAGCAAAAAGAGCAGTCAGTGACTGAGCACTCGGTGTAACAGGGAAAGAGGTGGCTCTGAAGGGTCAGGACCTCACCAGTGTCCCCTCATCTGGTACAGAAGTACCAACGTCAGCACCGAGCAGCCTAGAGATGCTGCATTAACAGAGCAAACCCAGGGTCCAGAGGAGGCCGTGAGAATGATCAGGGGGCTGGAGCACCTCTGCTGCAAGAACAAGCTGAGGGAGCTGGGGTTGTTCAGCCTGGAGGGGAGAAGGCTTCTGGGGGACCTGATAACGACCTTCCAGTGCCTGAAGGGGGCTACAAGAAGGCTGCAGAGGGGCTGTTTACGAGGGGCTGGAGGGACAGAACAAAGGGCAGTGGTTTCACAGTAGAGAAGGGCAGACTGAAACGAGCTGTTAGGAAGAAGCTCTGTAGCAGGAGGGGAGTTGAACACTGGCACAGGTTGCCCAGGGAGGGTCCCTGGAGCTCTTCAAGGGGAGGCTGGACAAGGCTCTGGGCACCCTGATCTGGTTGAGGCTGTCCCTGCTCCCTGCAGAGGGGTTGGACTGGCTGCCCTTTGGAGGTCCCTTCCACCCCAGGTCAGTTTGCAATTCTATGACAACATCCAAAGCAACCCTCTCCCCACAGATCCAGGTGCTTACACTAGAAAAGGGAACAGACATTCCTATCCACGTGCTCTGCCTATCCAGAGCCACAGAGAGACTGCAACAAATCCCCAGTCACACCAGCGGCCCCAGGACCCCCGATCCCATCCTCTGCACAAGGGGCACTTACAATTTCACACTCGCTCCTGGTCAACTTCACTTGGGTGAAGATGTCGAGCACAGGCTTCTCCTCCACAGAGAACTCCAGCAATTTCACTTCTAAACCAGGACGAGACATTCACAGACCAACAGCTGGTTATAAAACCCACGGGCAGCTGCTTAACCAGTTAAAAACCCCAATCAAACCCCACTGAATCAGAACCTGGGAGTTGGAGCAGACTTCCAACCTCTAACAATCTACAATTCCATGAGTTGTTGTCGTATGCAGCGATCGCTCTGACTTCTTCAGCCACAGCAAAAGTTACATCCTCCCTCTCTGCCTCCCTGAAGCAGCAGAGGTTGTATGTTTTAGCTCTACTCCTAAAGAAGAACCGAGTCTCAGCCTACACAAAGCAACCTGCTCCTTCTGCCCACAGCAGCAGCGAGGAGGTAACGATGTTTCCTAGCTGATGTTCTGACCACACTGATGGAATCAGGGCCCCAAGCACCAAGGAACAGGCTTGATCCCCCGTCTGGGCTGAGTTAATGGTGCTCTACTCACTGATTTCCTCCTCGATCGCGTGGACGAGGTGGATGTCGTACTGGGTCACCAGCGTAATGGCCATTCCTTTGCGACCTGGGTGATGGAAACACAGGGAGAAGTGAATCTCAACAGGCAGAGGGAGATGAGGCCCTGAGTAACCTGATCTAGTGAAGGTGTCCCTGCCTCTGCAGAGGGGTTGGAAATTCCACACCAAATTCCATCCATCTCCATGAGGCAGTGGAGCAAAGAGCGGTGATGGGGTGCTCAGAGGGGTCTTTATGTGCTCTGAGATCTGTTAAACACTGGTGCAGGTCAGACACAACTTAGGGAGAGCCAGCACCACAAACTCAGGCAGAGCCAGTGATGAGAGCAGACCTGGCACTGACTGAGAATCCCAAAATGATTGAGGTTGAGCCAGCCCAGCCCAGGACCTAACATCACCCCAGCGGCCACACCAGGGCACTAAGGGCCACAGCCAGGCTGTGCTTCAACACCTCCAGGGATGGGGACTCCACCACTGCCCTGGGCAGTCCAGTCCAGGTTCTGATCCCCCTTTCCATGAGGAAGGGCTTCCTAACATCCAACCTAACCCTCCTTTGGTAGCTTCAAGCCCTGCCCTCTCATCCTGGTGCTGGGAGAAGAGCCTGACCCCAGCCTGACTCCAGCTCCCTTCAGGGAGTTGTAGAGAGGAAGAAATTCCCCCAGTCTCCTCTTCTCCAGGCTAAACAACTCCAGCTCCCTCAGCCTCTCCCCCAGCCTCGCTCTCCTCTGGAGCCACTCCAGTCCCTCAGTATCTTTCTTGAAATGAGGGACCCAGCACTGCCCCCAGGACTTGAGGGGAGCTCTCCCCAGTGCCCATGACAGGGGAAGAATGATATCCCTAGGCCTGCTGGCCACACTATTGCTGATCCAAGCCAGAATGCCATTGGCCTTCCAGGCCACTTGGGCACAGAGTTGCAGCTCGGTGAAGCCTCCTCACACTGCTTCAAGCTCAGCCCCAGCACTGGGATCCCAGTGTCAGGCAGCCAAGAGCCTGAGCTTTTCCCCGCTCACCTGCACGGGCTGTCCGGCCAACGCGGTGAATGTAGGTCTTGGGCAGCCCAGGGGTGTTGTAATTGATGACAACCTGCACTGTGGGAATGTCCAACCCTCTAGAAGGCAGGGAAAGAGAACAGAGGTTGGGAAACACCAGTTTCATAAACACAGTCAGCTCTGCCAGAACACCCCTCCATTTCCCCCACAGCAAACCCTCAGAGCTCCAGCACATGAGCTGAGATGTTCTGCAATGGACAGGAACAGCCCTGTCCTACCCGAGGAGGGAACCACAAGCTCTCCTCTTGCTAAAGCCAGCCTGATGTCCAGCAGTTCTGGTGCTTAAGAGACTCTATTTGTCCCTCACCTGGCAGCAACATCGGTGGCAATGAGAATCTTAAAGATGCTGGACTTGAACTTGGCTAAAGCTGCAAATCGCTGTCGCTGTGAAGACAAAAAGAGTGGCTGAGGGAGGCTGGGATCCACAGGAGCTGCAGGATCTGGGGGCAGCTGGAAGCACCCACCTCGCAGCTCTGTCCATCACTCACCTGCTTCATCATGGAATGCAGAGCCACACAAGAGAAGTTGAATTTCTGCAGCATCATGGTCAACACCTGGCAGTCCCTTGGGGCACAGGAAGAAATGAAAGGAAGCAGAATGGATCAGGGAAAGGTAAAGCTGGCAGGTGAAGGCAGAGCTGGGGCTTCTCAAGAAGCACCCAGCTGTGTGGAGGGAAGGGAGGCCATCCAGAGGGACCTCGAGAGGCTCCAGAAATGGGCTGTGCAAACTGCATGGAGTTCAACAAGGGCAAGGGTCTGCCCCTGGGTCAAGGCAATCCCCTGCACCAATACAGATTGGGAGGAGAAAGGATTGAAGGCAGCCCTGAGGAGAAGGACTTGGGAGTGAGGGTGGAGCAGCAGTTTCCCAGGAGCTGTCAGTGTGTGCTGGCAGCCCAGCCAGCCAACTGTGTCCTGGGCTGCAGCAAAAGCAGCAGGGACAGTCAATCAAGGGAGGGGATTCTCCTTCCCTACTCTGCACTGGTGAGACCCCACCTACAGTACTGAGTCCAGTTCTGGAGTCCCCAACATCAGAAGGACACAGAGCTCCTGGAAGGGGTCCAGAGGAGAGCAACTCAAATGCTCAGAGGGCTGGAGCACCTCCCCTCTAAGAACAGGCTGAGCAAGTTGGGCTTGTTCAGGCTGGTGAAGAGGAGGCTCCCAGGTGATCTTCTAGCAGCTTCCCAGTCTCTGAAGGGGGCTACAAGAAAACTGGGGGAGGGTTTTTGACAGGGAAGGTAATGAGAGGACAAGGGGAGAGGGTTCCAGCCTTGAAGAGGGGAGATTGAAGTTGGCCATGAGGAACCAATTCTTTGCTGTGACGGTGCTGAGATGCTGGAACAGGTTGCCCAAGGCAGCTGTGGCTGCCCCATCCCTGGCAGTGCTGAAGGGGAGGTTGACTGGGGCCCTGAATAACCTGCTCTAGTGAAGGGTGTTTGAACTAGCCGGACACTGATCCTGCTGTAGCAGGGGGATTGGACTAGATGACCTTTTGAGGTCCCTTCCAATCCCTAATGATTCCATGACTCTATACCTCAGCACAAGCAGACTCGAGCTGCAAGATCTTGAATTGTTAGGTGCAGTTAAGATGGATTTTGGGAGATAGGACTGGATGATCTTTCAAGTTCCCTTCCAATCCCTAATGTTCTGTGATGCTCTCATCTTTAAGGTCCCTTCCAACCCTTCCCATTCTATGATTCTGAATGCAAACACCTCCCCGAAGAACTAAACCCGTGGATTTTTGGATAAGCCGATGGATTTTTGCTAGAAACCATCAAAACAATAAATCTGGGTCAATAAATCCTTTGTCAGCAACAAGATACCTGCGAAGCCAGTGATTCTGTTCCACTTGACCCGATGCTCAGCTACGCAACCGACAGGAGGTGCTCCAATTATTCATAGACCACCTTGTCACTGAGGACCTGACAATCCTTCAGTAACATGATTCACCCAGAGAAGAAGTCAGAACAGAGGGAAACACATCTCCACGCCTCCCTCGATCTATTTGCAGCTGCAAATGTCTTCAGTAAAATACTCTCACATTGTAGAGATATTTTTGGGAGCTGACAGCGAGTGAAGCCAACGGATGGAGGGATGACAGTTGACTGCTTAGAAGCAGAATGTTCTTTAAAATTGAAAAGTTTACAAATATCAGGGTGAAGTGTCACTTAGGGTTATTAATAGGGTCCTTAATATTAATATTCATAACAAATACAATTCAAACAACAAGCTGAGACAGCAGCATCACTCTCACTGGGCCACGCTGGACATGTTCTCCATGGGAGTAAGAAAAGTTCCTCTGGAGTGGCCAGGAGCTGCACCAGGTTTAGGTTGGATTGTGTCTCACATCACCCTCTTAATTCACTCTCTCAATTCATTAGACAAGAAGAGTTTCTGTTGACATCTCATGTCAAGTACTCGGGGCAGTGCTGGGCACCTCACTTCAAGAAAGGCATAGAGGGGCTTCAGAAGGTCCAGAGGACCTACGAGGCTGGGGAAGGGAACGGATGGAAAAGCTGATGAGGAGAGGCTGAGGGAGCTGGGGGTGTTGAGCCTGGAGAAGAGGAGACTCAGGGGGGACCTTCTCCCTCTCTCCAACTCCCTCAAGGGAGGTTGCAGTCAGGTGGAGGTCAGGCTCTTCCCCCAGGCAACCAGCACCAGGACGAGAGGGCAGAGCCTGAAGCTGCTAGGAAAGGGTTAGGTTGGATGTTCGGAAGCCCTTCCTCACAGAAAGGGTGACCAGAGCCTGGACTGGACTGGACTGCCCAGGGCAGTGGTGGAGTCCCCATCCCTGGAGGTGTTGAGGGCCAGCCTGGCTGTGGCCCTGAGTGCCCTGGTCATGCCGCTGTGGTGCTGTTAGGTCCTGGGCTGATCCAGTGCAGAGCCACAGAGATGATGAAGGGAGTGGAGCATCTCCCTGAGGGAGCTGGAAAAAAAAAAGAGTGGGCGGTGACCCCAAGAATGTTGATCAACATGAAAAGGGTGAGGAGGATGGAGCCAGGTGCTGCTTAGGGGCACCCAATGACAGGACAAGGGGCAGAGGGTGTTAGCTGGAACAGAGGAGGTTCCACATCAATGTGAGAAGGACCTTCTTCCCATTGAGGTTTACAGAGCCCTGGAAGGGGCTGCCCAAGGAGGTTGTGGAGTCTCCTTCTCTGGAGATGTTTAAAGCCCGCCTGGACATGTTCCTGCATGACTGGATCTAGGGGATTCTGTTCTGGCAGGGGGATTGGACTGGATGATCCTTCAAGGTCCCTTCCAATCCCTAAAGACTGGATCTAGGGGATCCAGCTGTGGCAGGGGGATTGGACTGGATGATGTTTGGAGGTCCCTTCCAATCCCTAATGACTGGATCTAGAGGATCCTGCTGTGGCAAGGGGATTGGACCGGATGATCCTTCAAGTTCTCTTCCAACCCCTAATGTTCTGTGCTACCATGAAAAGCTGCTCCCAGCAGCTCACATGTCCCTACGTGGGTTTTTCCCCACGGGTAGAAAGGTGCAGGCAAACGCTAAAACACACTTCATGCTGGCAGCTCCAATCTCCTTTAATCCTCCCCTCTTGATTAACTGTGAGGGCTTCCATGAAGGACAATTGACGTGGAGCAAGAGGTCGCCTTCCGGTCTCAACCTTGGCGGTGTAATCAGATAACCGGCTCTTAGTCGAGGTCACTTCACGCGAAGATTAAAATTAACTGGAAGTCAATAAGGGAATTATAAAGGAAGATGATCACCCTGTTGCTCCCACCCTGTACAACTAAACCTCCCACTGCAGGCCAGCAGCAGAGAGGGGGAAGAAGACCCCCGCAGTCGCAAGCCGTCTGGTAGGACTTGGAAAGCCCCTCCAGCAAACAGCTTAATGATTTCAGGTACCCTTTAAGCTAAGCGGCCAATCACTGTTAAATCCTCTGGTATCCGTTGTAATAACATTGATCGTGATGAACTCGTCTGGTATTAATGCGGATGTAATATAGACCTTTTTAATTATAGAACAAGGAAATCCAATTACCCCTTTGCCTCATCAAAGTTCTTCTCTTGCTGCAGCTATTTAAACATAGACTACGGAGCCAGCAAACCGAAAGAGGGTTTCTTCTTTCTCTTGCGCAAAGCGAAGACCAAATTCTGCCTCGTGTTGACCAACGCTCTTTACTCTGGAATTCCAGGAGTAAGTGAGTGTGTTGAAGACTGTGTGGATGTGTTGTGGCCCCTTCAGCTCCAGAAGGACACGGAGCTGCTGGAGAGAGCCCAGCGCAGAGCCACAGAGGTGGTGAAGGGAGGGGAGCATCTCCCTGCTGAGGGAAGGCTGAGGGAGCTGAGGGTCTTGAGCTCCAGTTCCAAAAGGACGTGGAGCTGCTGGAGAGAGTCCAGCGCAGAGCTGAGATGATGAAGGGAGGGGAGCATCTCCCTGCTGAGGGAAGGCTGAGGGAGCTGAGGGTCTTGAGCTGGGAAAAAAGGAGACTGAGGGGTGACCTCATGAATGTTGATCAGTATGTGAAGGGTGGGTTAGGGTTAGGTGCCTTCCAGTCTCTAACGTTCTGTGATCCTGCGACCTCTGAGGAGACACACAGCCCTCTGCAGGATCTGGCTGTAACAGCACATGGTGAGGCAGAGGATGGAGTGAGCAGCTCCAGGAAGACCTCGATTCAAAAGGCTGGAATCATTTGTTTATATGATGGAGCAGAAGCTGACATGAAGAGTTAACATGATCACTAGTTGGGATGCAGTTTGCTCTGTTGAAACATGAAGAAAACATCAGCTGATGAACCCATTTGGTTCTATTCCATGTGCCACCGGCTGAACTCTCCACATTTTTTGAGCCTGCTCCAGGAAACAACTTGTGTTCCAGCCTAAGTCAACTAAAAGCAGCGGCTCACGTCCTCACATACCACCAGCCCACTCTGCAGCCAGCAGGTTGATCTTGCTGGCCTTGCTTCCATGGGTGGAGATCTGCTCCCTGCACCATGTGGGGCAGGGATTGTTGACATCAGGAAGAGTGCCAGGATTTTCCCTTCCATCAATAACCAGTAAGAGTCATCTAGAGGGAAAAAATAGCCTTCCCAGGAGATCAAATCCAGCCCTCTTGTTCAGCTCCTGCTTTGGGAAAGTTGTGACAAGCTGAATATAGAGCTGAAACTTTAGCTGTTGGGAGACAAGGTCCAAATAAACCAGAAGGTCTAGAATTAGACTCACAGAATAATCCTGGTTGGGAAGGAGCTCCCAGCTCATCGAGTCCAACCAGACCCACAACAACAAAAAAACCTGAAGAGCTGACTGATCGACAAACACAGACTAACCCCCCCATGCCTGCCCCTAGAGCGGGGCGTGAAGCACCATGAACAGGGATGGGGACTCAATCACCTCCTTGAGAAGGTTCCAGTGCCCAACCACTCTTTCTGGAAAGAATTTCTTCTTAAGATCCAGCCCAAACCTCACCTGCCTCAACTTCAGACTGTTTCCCATGGGTCTGTCCGTAGTTCCTAAGGAGAAGAGGCCAACCCCCATTTCTCTACAACCTCCTTTCAGGTAGTTGTAGAGAGCAATGAGGTCCCACCTCAGCCTCCTCCAAACTAAACCTGCCCAGCTCCCTCAGCCTCTCCTCATACAGCTGGTTCTCTAGACCTCTCATGAGGTTCATAGCTCTTCTCTGGACACCTTCCAGCATCTCAGTGTTTTTCCTATAATGAGGGGCACAGAACTGACCCCAGTGCTTGAGGAGAGTCCTCACAAGGGCCGAGGACAAGGGCACCATAATGTCCCTTCTCCTGCTGACCAGCTATTTGTGAACAGAATTAAGGAGACTCTTAGAAGTGCTCCCCTGCTGTAAATAAGCCCAACTTCACCAAGACGGAATGGCCCAGGCAGGTTCCCAGACAGAGGGAGTCAGCATTCCTAATGGATGAGATCGGCCCCTACCCAACGATTGCACTTCATTAGTCAACACAAAACGTGTGGGGTTGCTCTAACACCTTTGGTGCTGCCCCTTCCTAGCAACTGCTCAAGCAAACACCATGCGGGAAATTAATTTTCCTGACTTTGAATTCTTCTCACTTTGAATTTTATTGGCCACCCGCTCGGATCAGTCCCACAAACCCCACATCTGCCACAACAGCTCCAGCAGAACGTCTTAACGTCGCCAAGAAGGCAAAATCCCTTAATTATTTTCTCTTGCTGCACATGAAAACTACCACCAAAATCACACGAGAATCACAGAACGTTAGGGGTTGGAAGAGACCTCGGAAGATCATCCAGTCCAGTCCCCCTGCCACAGCAGGATCCCCTAGATCCAGTCACACAGGAACATGGCCAGGCGGGTT
>JAOXOE010000632.1:23818729-23833459 GCA_028565055.1 Phoeniculus purpureus | reverse complement strand
GAAGGAACTTCTTCCCAGTGAGGGTGACAGAGCACTGGAACAGGCTGCCCAGGTGGGTTGTGGAGTCTCCTTCTCTGAAGATGTTTAAAACCTGCCTGGACATGTTCCTGTGTGACTGGGTCTAGGTGATCCTGCTGTGGCAGGGGGGTTGGACTAGATGATCTTTTGAGGCCCCTTTGAATCCCTGATGTTCTGTGATTCTGTGACTTAAGGTACCTTTCTGCAAGGAAAGATGCTTACTGCTGGAGTTGTTCTCAGACTGTCTCTCTACTTTTTGGCTCTCAGGTGATCTAGAAAAACAGCCTACAAAACCCTACCTTATCACAGCAATCAGACCCCATAATGAAGTCAACATGCTTGGATCAGGTCTGAGATTTTAATCTTGTACATGAGATGGCAAATAAATTGTCATAACACAGCTTGAGAAGGCAAAAAGTGAACACAGATATGCCAGCCACACTAGGAAACAAGAACCTGAAATTCTGAAATTGAGACAAGATGGCTAGGACATGGCCACTGTATCCTCAGCAAAACTCAAGGCAAGACCTGTATGTAAATCAACATCCTGAGGAGGTGGGTGTCAGTAGCACAGCATGATTTCCACCTACTCTGCAGGAGCTGTAAGAGCTGCCTTCTCATAGGAAGGCAGTCATTCCTGTCTCCCTGGCTCCCACAGTGAATCTGCCCAGCACCCTCTTAGAGGACATCATGACTCAACTGCAGACCTTGCTGAGACGCCAGTGCTGCACCTCATTCCCACCATACCTTTGATTTTTAAGCTCTTCTCCCTTCAAATATGTCCTTTCATTCATTATGTAAAAAAAACCCCAAACGAACGAAATGCCCTTCAGCACTGTCCTCAAGAGCACGTCCTAAAAATAATTCCATTTGACAAATCATCGGAAGTGCACCGGCCTGACTGTTGCACTCGAGTCTCCTGGGTATGAAAAAAGACTAAGCAGGTGCCTGCACATGGACCGCAGCAGCGCAGTTACAGAGACAGCAGCCAACAAAGAAAACAGTAAGTGCTGGTGTGCAGACAAGGGAAGTGGGGGAGGAAGGAGGGAAAAAGTGATCCTCAAGGTTAAATTAGCAGTGGGCTGGGGCACACAAAAAAACCCCTGTAAACCGGAGAAATCTTTCTGCGTAGTTTTGAAACTAAAGGCAGACCGAATCGTTGTGCAGGTGCACAGAAAGTGCTTTGCTGCATTATGCCATCTCAAGTTCTTGCTCCTATGTGCTTTTGTGAAGAGGTCTTTGACTGAAGACAAGATTGTCTTACAAAGAAAGTATAAAATGTCATGTGAATAGCTCAAGTGACAGACTGCGATGTCTTGGATGCAGCAGGAAAAGCGACGCTACCGGATTTGTACAGTAAATAACACGGGGTGAGAGGGAGAGACCATCACGCCTAGCACAAGCACAGAGAAAGCTGCTCGAGCATCTCTAATTTGCACTGGGGCTGGAAGAGAAAGGTTTCCATATTTCCTGCGTAAAAATCAAAGGGACACAGTAACTGCTACATAACCTTAAGATCTGAAATTTTTATTACGTGTTTTTCACTTGCTTGTTCCTCAAAACTGCTTGTTTAGAAATGTCTTTCCTCACTCCTGAGGTATGGCGCACTGCTAACAGATCAGAGCAACTGCCCCTCAGGCTGGCACAGAGAAGTTAGACTGGTACCCGTGGTCATGAAGTATTTCTTCTGACCTGCAAGTGGATGGTCCAGACTTCCTAAGGCTCTTCTGTAGCCATGCAAGGTGAACTTTGCTCTTCAGGAGACCAGTCTTGCCTGAAGTTTTGCCGATTTGGTGGGAGATCACAGAATCATAGAATGGAAGGGACCTTAAAGATCATCTAGGGCAGGGACATCTTCACTAGATAGGTTACTCAGGGCCCCATCTAACCTGGCCTTTAACATTTCCAGGGATGGGGCAGCCACAACTTCCTTGGCAATCTGTTCCAGCATCTCCCCAACCTCACAACAAAGAATTTGTTCCTAATGTCCAACCTAAATGTCCCCTCTTCAAGTCTGTAACCCTTTCCCCTTGTCCTCTTGCTACACACCCATGTAAAAAGCCCTACCTCAGCTTTCTTGTAGGCCCCCTGCAGAGATTGGAAAGCTGCTAGAAGGTCACCTGGAAGCCTCCTCTTCTCCAGGCTGAACAATCCCAACTTGCTCAGCCGGTCCTCATAGGAGAGGTGCTCCAGCCCTCTGATCATTTGAGTTGCTCTCCTCTGGACACCTTCCAGGAGCTCTGTGTTCTCCTTATGTTGGGGACTCCAGAACTGGACACACTACTCCAGGTGGGGTCTCACCAGTGCAGTGCAGAGCAGAAGGGGAGAATCACCTCCCTCAAACAACTGTCTCTGCTTCTTTTGAAGCAGCCCAGGACACAGGTGGTTTTCTGGGCTGCAGGTGCACACTGATCTTCTAAGTAGGTGCAAGCAGGTTCTAAATGAATACCTGAAAGAGTAAAAATCACTCTCAGTGATTACAGGTGATTACAGTGGGAGGGATGTGGATGTGAGCTACAGCTCAGCTCACACAGACATGACTACACCTTTCCAGTCTCCCTACTTACCTTCAGCCTGTCAGCCCCTCTGCTCTGCTCTTATCCACTCACTATACACACTAGCCTTTCTCCTGATGATCCTTCCTCACAAACCTTTCTCAAATTCTTTCTCTGGCTGTAGCCTCCTCACTCTCCCTAGCTCCCATTCCTGTTTCCCTTCAGGTTATCTACTCATCCCAGCTCCCATCCCTGGCCCACAGCCCTGCACATGCTCTCATCTGCTCTTCTCACATCTCTCAAGGCTTCCTGCTTCTGCCTCTTCTCATCCATTCTCCTGTCTGGGTCCAAATCCTGTTCCTTCATGAGCTTGTCCTCAGCACTGATGAGCAGTTCATCAGAATGGCTGCCTTCTTCTTACCCTGCTGTGTCCCAGCACTAGCAGAGGAGATACCAATTTTCTAACGTATTGGCATCATAAAAAACCCCTAACTAACAAGATGGCTTGATTTGGGGTTTTTGCTTGAAGCAATTAAAGTAGTTGGCTTTGATCCGTGTGAATTTTGTGTCACGGGTTTCACAGTGGTGCCAGTTATTGTGTTCTTTCTTTTAGCTGGTGTTGGACCTCCATTTCTCCGCACGCTGTCTAAACGCTGTCTCAGAAAAAAACAGCTGTTTTGATGGGCAGAGATGGCTCACTGTGTTAATGTCCAACGTCACTCACTCGGGGGGAAGTTGGATAAAGAGGCATTTTGTCACCTTTGGGAGCAAACTCAGTCTCACCAGCAGCAAGGGCAGGACAGCAGCCAGGCTCAAGTGTTGGACTCTGCTTTCTGTCCATCAGCACATAACAGAGGGCTTTTCTGGACTCTGGAGAATATTTGGTTTCAAATACAAAAAAGCCCACTTCCAATTCCCTTTGGCCTTTTGGCTGAGATCAGCGGTAGTATCTGTTTGAGATCTGACGTGTGCTGTATCGGGGACGACAGCACTCACTGGCAGGGGCATGTGCTCTCTGATCTGACAGATCTTGCCTGTCTTTAGCTCCTCTGATCCTATGATTTGGCTGCCCTGTGGGTACACTGCACATTTACCTGAAGATGCACAAGGAGCTGTGGGATGCCATCACACTGTCAAGATGCTTCATGAGATACCTGCAGCAGAAGACTTTCTGGAAATGACACCACATCATCATCCACTTCATGCTGTTAACTTTGTGGTGCTGTTTCCTGGAGCCATCTCATCTCATTCAGAAACAACAGCCTGGGTAAAAGAGGTGAGGTCTGAACATTAAAAGCAACATTTTCTGTTTTTCTAGCTGTTGAGAGCCCAGAGTGAACCCCCCAGGACTTTGGGTGTCTTCGATCACTGAGATGACTCAGAAAGCTTGGGAGGTGGTAGTTATAGGAGAATTTGTAGACCACTAAATCAAACCAGAAAACAGAATATGTTAGTCCTTAAGATCAGTCTGGAACAGATCAAGGGGAAGAATGACACGGTTAGGGTGTCCTCAGTTTGGAAGGCATATGCCAGCGGTCTCATGCAGCTGGTAAATAAGGCATTGCTTGGATTTCTCAACCAAGAAAGACACAGAGAGAGAAAAAGTAACATAGAGGAGAATTTCTTTAATGAGAAAGGTACAGATCCAGTACATCATTCCTGACTGCCAGGAGTTAATTAGTTATACCCATGACAGACAGTGGTCACCAAGCACCTGTGGTCCCAACGGTACAAACAGGAGATTCCAAGCAAGCGACATACACAGTTGGCTCAAAAGAGCCAATAAATCAAAAATAAATTGAAAGGAATAAGAAAAGAAGACAGAAAAATGCAAATGAAGATTAGAGGTATTTTATAATGAATTTCTTAGGCAAGATAATTATGGAATTGCTGTTAAGTTTGATTCGCTTATTATTGCGATGGGAAAAAATGGTCTTTGCAATACTGAGAAGGCACAGGATGAATGGGTGAAGAGCTGGCTACTGGCAGATCTCCAAAAGACAATTGTCCACAAACAGTCATCGCTGAATGGGACTTTCCTTAAGGAAATTGAGCAACGAGTGGCACTGGTCTGCAAACAGCTGTGGATTCACTTAGTAGATGTCAATAGCCTCATCCACATGAATTAGTCTCAGTATAAATTATGGCCACATGAGAACACCTCTGCAAACTGGCTCTTGAAAAATTTTGTCTCATTGAGAATGTTTTCTGACCTGCTGTCTCAAAGTGTCTGGTGATTACAGTTATGGGGAGAACAGAGACCCTGACAGTGGGACAAAAGAAGGTGCCGCTGGTGTGAGGGTGCACTTGTAACATGCTGACGCTCTTGGTAAGGTGGAAAGAATTCTACGAGAAGGTGTTCTGATACAGCCTGAAGCACTACTGCATAAATAGAAGAGCACGCCCTTCAGAAGTGTCCATCTATCTCTGCTGACTATGGAGGAAGCCTGGGAGATGCACTGAACCTAGATGACTGACTTGTAGATGCTAAAAATTCTAGTCTGGCTAAACTTTGGTGGGATTTTTCTCACCCTCATAGCAAAGAAGAGAATAAGCAGGCTAGAGAGTGCACCCCAGGCGAGCATATGCTAGACTATGGGATCCAGTTGTCATGTTAAAAAATTGGAGAGGGCTCAGAAAAGAGCCAAAGAAGTGATTTACTGACTGCAGATAATGTTTGACAGTGAGAAACCTAAAGATCTCACGGTGTTTAATTTATCAAAAGGAAGATTAAAAGGTTACTTCATTGCAAGCATTATCTCATAGGAATGCCACGTACTGAAATGCTCTTTAATCTAGCAAGAATGGCACAAATATTTAACACTGAGGATGATTAGCCACTAGAATGAACCACCGAGGGAAGAGTTGGATTCTCTCTCTCCTGATGTCTTCAAATCAGGTCTGAATGCTTTTTCTGGCAGATGTGCTTTAATCAAACAAAAGCTGTGCTCCAGTCAGATACAAGTTACTGGGCTGAATGCAGTGGAAAATGGGCGGAAAAAAAAAAAGGATGCACTCCTGGCCTCAAAAAATCTACAAATCTGAGAATGCCAAACGTAATTTGAATGTACTTGCAGGAATCAGTGTGTTCAAAGTGTGCTCCACTTGAAGGGATAGGAACCCCAGGGGAGTGGGTGGAGACATGATCCTTGTATTTATGAACAGTAACTAGCTCAAAAAACTCGGTATCTCATCCAAACCCTAACACTGACTCCTTCCATGACCACTGCTTCAAACAGGGCTCTCTAAAAAAAAGGGTACAGCAAAGGTTTTCATAGGTGGGCAGGCATGCGTGGCTCTGAGGTCAGAGGGTTTTGTCAGCACTTAGCACTTATGGATGTGAATTTAGACACCTAATGAAAGGGGAACACTTTGGGAGTGATTTCAATAGTGTCTGAAAGACACGTAGGAAACCAGCTCTAACTTCCAGCAGTCTCTGTGCTCCCAGATCAGAGCAGCGCTTTAAAAATTCCTGCTTTTTGGCATCACCTTCCTTTGTTTCACTGCTCTCAGCTGCAAAACCATCACATTTCCTGGACTGGACAGCTGAAAGGATTAACATGAGAGTGCTGCTTTTCAACCTGGGTGTCTGCAACCCTCTGGGGAGCTCTGTGGTCTACTTCTAAGGTGTCTGTGAGAGGGGGCTAAGGAAAACAAGTCCATTTATGCTGTACAGCACTTTAAGAATGTGCATTTCAAAAGGGACCTGCTCCTCTGGAAAACACTTTATGGTCCACAAATCAAAAAAGGTGAACAACACAGAAACAGAAACTGAGAAACAGCCTGTAAGTGGTTGGCGATTTGTAGCCGCTTTCCATGCGCCGCAGCCGGGGATGCTCAGAAGCCAGGTGAGCAGCCCCCTGGGCTGGAGCCCTGCCCACATCTGCCTCCCCAGGCAGCAGTAAGGGCTATGCCCAGGGACCCCCTCCAGCAGGCAGCAGTGGAGGAGACCCACCAGCAGCAGGTGCAAAAACCAAAGATTAGCAAAACGGGGCCATAGGAAGCAACTACACCTAAAGCTTCCCCCATGTCTCATCACTCCCTGGCTGACACTTTCCACCTCCCACCAAACTCAGTGCCAGTTGACAGGTTTTTGATTGCCTCCTCTGCAGGGTGAGCAGTGGGCCTGTAGCACTGCCAGTCACTCTCCCAGCAGCCACAGGATCACATCTCATCTTTGTCTCCAGCCTCTGTTGCTTTCACCTATTCCCGTGAGCTTGGAGCCCTTTTTTCCCCCCCCTCCTTCTTCTTTTTTAAAGAAAAAGCTTTGCTTGTCAAGCAAGATTTTTTCTCCCTGAACTCTTAGACTTCCAGCCTTGATGCAGACACAGAAATACTATTCAAATGTGAAAGTTTACAGTCTCGAATAACAATGCCGGCTGCTAGCTGGGTAACAAGTTCCAGTGCTGGCACAGGAGGAATGAGAGGGTGGGGAGGAGAAGGCAGTAGCCTGGGTGTTGAAAGCTGTGGTACTGTTTTGGTACCGGCGAGCTGGGGTCTAAAGGTGCCCGTGTTTCCGGGTGGCCTGAGAAATGGCTCTGCTCCCAGAAATGGAGCAGGAGACTGCACCTGAGCATGGAGCATCTTACCTGGCCTTGAGGAAGAACATCTACCTCCCTCACGCCTCTGCTGTCTGAATGGATACCAGGAACATAAACCCTCTGTAGTTCACTCAGGGTATAGTCAAGTTAAAAGAAAGGAAGTAAGCGGGTAGGGTGCAATAAAGGAAATATATTCAAATGGCATCATTCTGGGCTTAGCTTCTCCTCTTAATGATAAATTTTGTGGTGAGCATCAGGCTGTGAATTTCACAGCTTTAGAAAGGTTTTTCCTCCTATGCATGTTTTTGAAGCATTTTGGACTATTCCTTTTACAATGCTGATTTATTTCTTGTTTTAGATCATTGCCAAACAGCCTCTAAAAATCAGACTAACAATACACATTTACAAGAGACATTCATCTCGCTTTTTAATCTTGGAATCTCAGTTCTTCTTTAATCTTAATACTCCAGCTTTGTATTTGAGCTTTGTATTTGCATAGAGAGTTTAAGCAAATAGTCAAGGTATCAAATAACAAAGTACAGAAGCTCTAAGAGCTGAGATGGTAAATAAACACATATCATAGTGCCCAGGCTTGACACTGGGCATTTTGATATACCAAACTAGTGAAGGAGAAATCACACTATTTCATTGATATCTGGCTCCAGGTTCTTTCATCATTTCAGCGTTATCAACTACATGATAAAACAGACTTTCTCTTTTTGTGGTTAGATACATAATTTATGATTTTATCAATAAAGGGTTATCTTTTTTAAACAAGCCCTAGCTGCAGAAAGCTCTGTGCTAGCTGTCTTAAAGCGTCACTAACACCGAGATGTATATATCTAGTACAACCATGGACCTGCCTTTCATATTTGTTTCACACGTATGAGAGTACAAATATACAAACCTACTGGTACTGATGTTTTAGAAAGTCTAAAGTAAACATTTCTTGGGGCAATTATTTGAGACGCTGCTACGTACGCTGGACACAACGTAAATGATGCATCTGAACCAAACTGGAGAAGTCAGGAGCTCACAGTAGAGGATGGAGAATGGATGGAGCATCAGGATTGAGTGAAGTCATGACTGCTCATGTGTGTGAGGAATGGAGACATGTCCTGTGCTGGGCATGGTGAGTAGGGGAGAGGCTGTGGCTCCCCACACCACCCTCCCCACTCCTGCCAGACTTATCCCACTATGGCTCTGCATCTGCCCCTGGGCTTGGGACACTGGGCAGCACCACAGGATGTGGCAGTGCCCCGCACTGTCCCCCATCTTCCTCCTCCTACACCTGTTAAAGGAAAGAAAAGTTAAACCTCGGTAATTTCACCCCCACACACCATCACTACTTCCTATCTCTGCTTGAATAGCCGGAGCTTTGTACATCTGGTTCAATTCATTCCCAGCAATTCAGGTTCTCGTTTTTCCTGTCCCTTGAGGACCCGTTTCCTGAGTCTTGCTGCGGAGCCTGACCCCAGTGCCAGCAGGACAGAGCCCCGGGAAGTCCCAACAGCCTCATCTTGACTGCGAATACCCAGCTGGGCTTTAAACATGCTGCATCACAGAGCAGTAGGTCACCACATTAATCAGGAACTCTGAAATCCTCCGAGACACCTTGTTGGGAACAGTTACTGAGTTCTGGCTAGTCTTAAACATAATTTAAAAGACTTTGGGGTTATTTTAAGGTTTTCCCTTTCCTTCAGCCTTATCTCTATGTAAACGCTCTCTTCCACTTCTTACTGACAACTGCTTCTAACAGACATATTATTTTGCTTCTCTGGCCTACTTTGTTGCAGACAAAGTTTTGACTATCCGAGTTCTTTTTCATTCCATTTTACATTTTTAATGCTATGTTGTAAAACGTCCTTCCTCTCGAGCAGTAATAAAAACCTCTTTCCCCCCCACCTCCCCCTCCCCTCTTCAGATTTCTTTTATAACACATTCAGCATTTTCTGGGACATAATTAAAACATCAAACAGTTTTCCTGCTGGTTATGCTAAAATCTGAATGCTGGAGTCTGCTGGCATTATTGAAAATTAAAATGTACCATTCTTGAGTGTATTTAGGATGCCCTTAAATAACTATCAAAAATAATTTTGCTCGGCTTTATGTACAGACTGGCACCATAATGCTAAAATACCTGCATTAAATGATGTCTCTAATTGGTAGCATGAGGATACTTTTTGAAAATATGAAATATGTATTTTTGTTCACTGTTTTTCCTAGGCTAATATGCCTAATTTTCCCATACAACTTTATCCCCAAGGAAAAATATAGATGGAAAGACCATTACCAATACATGAAGTTCAGTGGTTCTCTCTCTTTAGATGTAATTGCTATCAAGGAGGCTGGCAGCAGGGTAATTTTAGTTCAAATGAGTACATAGCCTGAAAAAGGATAAATCAACCTTTGTAGGTCTGAAATTAGATCCCAGTGTGGGATTGTTCTAGCCCAGTGTACATCAGGTTCATAAAATACATTTGCTAGAATGAAAAGACCCTAGAATCCAAGGGCAGCAGTGAGCTTGGGGCTGGAGGGGGCAGGCTTCATGCCCTGCTAGATGACCTCCTTCCTCCTCCCTTTGCTAGTAATGGCCTTAAATTACCTTTTAAATCCGGCAGTGAGGGCTCAATCCCGCTCCCATTCAAGGCAGTAGAAAGCCTCCTACAGTACCCAAAATCCCTTTCCTAGGATGATTAATACCTTTACCCACATTCACAAAGCAGCTGAGCAGTTTCTTCGGGAAACTAGAAACTATACACCTAAATATCCCTATGGCTCTGGGCCCCCGGTGCCAGTAGCACTCATGGGATGGATAGCTGGGACAACAAAACTTACCCATCACCTTCAAACATCGTGTCGGTATCTTTGCAGTGGAATTAATTTGCAATAATAGTTTGGATTGTTGCAGAGGTTTCTCTTTGCTCTGGCTGCCTCAGATACAGTGAGCAACTTAAAAAGAGGGGTGGCGGGTGCACAACACAGAATTTAGATCACACCTCTGCTTTGGACTGTGTGGTGGTTCTCGTGCATTTTTTGAGCCTCAGTACATGTGTTGGGCCAAATGGGGACAGATAGGTTCCCTAGTAGGGGGAGGGTATCACATTAGATACTCGGAACCTGGATCCTGTCCTCCTGTCATCTGGGAGTGCAATAGTTCCTGACTTGGGACAAGGGAAATCCTCTGTCCCAGGAAAAAATCTAGGACAAAAAATATCATTAGAAGCGTAGGGTAGCACTCTGTATCCCAGGTCTGTCCTACACTGAGGGACGTGAAGTAATGCTCATACTTCAGTTGGACTGCTAAATTCTCAAAGCTAATGGCTCAGCTTTGGACAATAACGAAGTGACATCAGCTTCAAAACTACAAATTTTCATCAGGAGAGGGTTCTATACTGTCCACACTCAAGAGTGCCTTATTTAAAGCGCACAGGTCCCAACCAGCATCTCTTGTTAACGATAAGGAATGTGAGGGGATTATAGATGCAGGATGCCTGGGAAGCAGCAGGTCCTCCATTGGTTGCAATTTCTGCTGCTTTGGAGTAGATCCTTTGCCCTATGGTCCATTCCTCTTTATCAAAAGATGAGCATTAAATGCAAAATGTCATAGGGGATAATTTTTTAAAAAATCTTTGACATTTAGTTGCTACTAGAATAAACCTGAATTTTACAGAAACAAGATAGAATTGTTGATAACTAGATATACCCTAAACAGTTTGTGATGTTGTTTCAGACACCCTCTGACAGCCATCCTGGGTACTGTGTTTCACGTATCTTTCTCAAGATATTTCAGTCTAAAAATCTGGGTACATGGACTATGTACAATCAACCTAAAACATTGAGATCTAGTATTTTAATTCATCATTGACCTTAGGCAAATGCTAATCACTTCCAGAAAGTCACAGAATCACAGAACATGAGGGATTGGAAGGGACCTTGAAAGATCATCTAGTCCAATCCCCCTGACAGAGCAGGATCCCCTAGATCAAGTCACAAAGGAACATATCCAGGCAGGTTTCAAACATCTCCAGAGAAAGACACTCCACAACTCCCCTGGGCAGCCTGTTCCATTGCTCTGTCACCCTCACTGTGAAAAAGTTCCTTCTCATATTTCTGTGGAACCTCCTGCGTTCCAGCTTACACCCATTGCCCCTTGTCCTATCATTGGATGACACTGAGAAGAGCCTGGCTCAGTTCCCCTGACACTTGTCCTTTCCAGTTCACAATCCACCTAACTACCTAATCATCTAGACCACACTTCCTCAGTTCGGCTGTGAGGATGCTGTGGGAGACCAGTCAACTAGTAAAAGCGTTCTTCGAAGAGTAGGTAGGTGACTGAAAATCAAAGGGTGCAGCTCATTTCCTGAGAAGCAGCCTAACAATTCAGCTAACTACAGGCCAGTCAGTCTCATCTCTGCGCCCAACAAGATCATGCAGCAGAGCCTCCTGAAGGCTATGCTAAGACAGATGGAAAACGAGGAGGTGACTGGTGGCAAACAACGTGGCTTCACCAAGGGCAAATCATGCCTGACTAATTCAGTGGCCTTTTATAATGAGCGACAGCGTTGGTTTACAGGAGAAGAGCAACTGAGGCACTCTCTATCTGGACTCATGCAAAGGGTTTAACACCGTCCCACTGACATCCTGGTCTCTGCATTAGAAAGACATCAGGGAGGTGAGACACTGGAACAGGCTGCCCAGGGAGGTTGTGGATGCCCCTCTCTGGAAGTGTTCAAGGCCAGGTTGGATGGGGCTTTTGTCTGGTGAGAGGTGAGAGGTGTCCCTGTCCATGGCAGGGGTTGGAACTAGAGGATCTCTGAACTCCCCTCCAACCGAAATCATTCTATGATTCTGTAATTATAGTCATTTCTGTTTTTGAGGAGGAGGATTTGGCTCAGACTTCCCCACTCCTCCTCCCAGCCTCCCACTAAGCATATTTTGTAAAGGTTAAAGAGAGTCTGCATAACCTCATGTGTACATCGTGTCTGCTTCCTGACCTCATCTCTCAGTGCTGTCCAAAGTGTTACTAGAGCAATAGAAATAATAATAACCTCAACCCCCCCACACACACCAAATGCGGATCTTTGCTGAACACATTTCTGAAGCCAAAGACTTCTGTCTTGCTACAATATGCTGAAGTAAAAACATATCCAGGAGTCGTCCCTGGAGTCTCAAATCATTCTCTTATCACACTGGGTTCAAAGACAATGTGAGTTGTGTAGTGTAGCTGAAAGTATCTGCATAAAGCTATTCCTCTATGATGTTGTTTTGTTTCTGGCTTGCTTTTACCTGGGCTATCTGAAGACATTGTTTGAGGCTAAGGAAAAAAAGTATGAATAATGTTTGGGCCTAGAGATCAAAAAATCAGGCTTATTTCCATAGTCGTTAGTAGCCAGTATCCCATGTGAATCTCTTCCTTTCTAAAGCTGCACAGAAATGCTGAGCGTATTAGGAAGGAATTCTTTTTATTTTTATTTTATTTTTCTAAGAGTTTGTTCTTCTTGATTTTTGAAGATGCTGGAAGCTTTTTGATGTCACAAAACCAATCATGAGAGGGAAAACACAGATTTAAATGTGAGATAAAAGGGGCTTTGCATGCATGCATAACAAGAAACCCATTGAACAAAACAAATTACTTACCACCTCCACAATGGCTCTCTGCCTCCAAGGGATATGCTGGTTCACAATGAGGAGGTGACGGTGATAAAGTCACTGTGATACTGTGATCAGAAAAGCTGCAGTAAGGGAAAAAAAGAAAGGATATAGGGGAAAGTAAACTACAAAGAAGGTAGGGTAGGAAAAACTGGCTCACTGCTCCCCTGGGACTGTGAGTGACTTTCAGTATTCCCCAAAAAGTTTCACTTCAAACATTACGAGGCCGAAGAGGTCTCTTTCTGCATGACAGTTCTAGCAGCTAAGGGAGGAAGGCAGAGGAAGCAGGATGGTTGAATTTTTCATTCAAATAACTTTGCTCCCGTTTGGATGTGCCTTGCCTGGAATTCTGGTTGATGGCCATGTGGCGCAAATTTCCCGGCTTTTGAGGGCAAAAGCGATCTCTTGGACATGAGTTTGTTTTTAAGATGTTTCTTTTGGTTTGATTTTGTTGGTTTGCATTTACAGCTCTCCCTTTTGTCACCATTTTAAAGCCATGAATAATGAGCGCTAAGGGCTGGGGAAAGGCCAAGAGAGAGACGTGGCTATAAATTTCCTCTACTGCTTTATATTTCAGTGTTTGAGAACCACTTCAGACTGGTGAGCAAGAAATACTCTTCCCTCCAGCTCCCCACTTCCACCCCTAGACAGGGGCAGGTCACGCTGGACACAATCCTTTTATATGCTTTTTTAATGTTTATTCTGTTCCCAAGTCAAAGAACTGATTTTTATGGTCTGAAAGTCTGCGGATGCCTCAAGGGATACTGTATCTACAGAATAGGAATATTAAAGAGACTTGATTTGTAGGACAAAAGTTATATCTTCATTTGGCAAGCTGGTCTTATCCAAAAAGCCTTGAAGAATTGTCTTAGTGCAAGCCCTTACTTAGGCGGATCTTGATGCACATCCTATGCCCAGGGGTCTAGTGAATGAATCCCTTTCCACATCCCAGCAAGCCCCACTTCAGCCGTGCTGTGGACATCCCACCATCTTGCGCAAGGTTCTCCATGCCCCATTTCTACTGGGGTTCAAAACCAGGGGGGGACAACTGACTAAAAACCCTGAAGTCATTTGCCCCCAAAGAACACCAAACACCCCCAGAGCACCTGGATATATTTACCTTTTTGTCATTTCGGTTTGCTTCTTCCTTTTCCTCTCTTCCTCTATCATTTCCTGCATTTCCTTGGTCACTGAAAAAGCAGAAGTTGAAGGAGGGGAGAAAGAAAAGAGAAGACGATCAAAAACAAAAATAAACAAGAGGTTAATTTGATTTTCGAGCAATGAACAAAAAACCTGAAACACTTCCCTGCTGAGCTGCTCGGCTGTGGGGTTTGTTTTAATCACTGAGATAATTTTGTTGCAAGGCTTTGAAATCTGCATTACTTTTCTTTCTTTGCACACAATCCTTCACTCTTCAGTACCCTTTTCCATGGGCAGGCAATTTTCCTGCCAGATCAAGCTCCTCTTCTGCTGTTCCATTGCAGCAAATCCTTTGGTCACGTTTTGACAGTCAGCTTTCGTATCTACCAAATCTTCATTACCTGTGAAAATGGCTGCTGTCACAGGGCTTCCACAGGAATCTTCTGCAGTCAGGAAAAGCTTACCCACGGCTTTTGTTGGTGTTTTGGGATCAGATCTGATCTAATCTGGTGAACCACTGATCAGTTCTTCCTCCAGCATATAAGGCCAGGCTTGCCATATGTTGTCTGATTTACGTTAGAGGAGTTACCCTTGATTCCTGAGACCTCATTGTTCTCCACAATTATCTGAATGGACACTTTAGAGATGCTGGTGCTGGTCTCTTCTCACAGGTAATTAGCGACAGAACCAGAGGGAAGGGCTTCAAGCTCCAAGAGGGGAGGTTTAGATTGGACATCAGGAAAAAATTCTTCCCTGAGAGAGCGGTCAGGCACTGGAATGGGCTGCCCAGGGTGGTGGTTGAGTCTCCATCCCTGGATGAGTTTAAAGTCACTTAGATGTAGTGTTGGGGGATCTGGTTTAGGGGTGAACTTGTAGAGTAGGAT
>JAOXOE010000632.1:23801591-23818629 GCA_028565055.1 Phoeniculus purpureus | reverse complement strand
CTCCCTGGTTCCCCTCCCACCCTCCTGCCTTTGTGCTCTCTTTGTTCCTTCCAGAGATGGTCTATAGTGCTGCCTGTTTGCCAGTGCCTGGACTCCCATGATGCAGGAGTCTGCAAGATCACAGTGCTGCTCTTAGGAGGCAGTGGATATGGTGTCTGATTTTCCATAGAGAAAATTCAAAGCGGAGGGAGAGGGGGAGGGATGAAATGATCCTGCGGTTCTCATATTGTAATGGTTATTTATTTTGTTTAGAGAGCACACATCACAATGCATCTGGTTAAAAAAGAAACTTCCTTAATTATGTATAGGGCTTTGACTCCCGAAAGATATGTTATGTAAAAAAAGAAAAGAGAAACCCAAAAAACAATCTGCTGTTTGTTTGGATGCTCGATACGTTCAATTGAAAAAGAACAGTTCCTCTCCGAGCCATCATTACCTATGTCTATGCATTTTTATTTGAGGCTCAGCTTATTGTAGGAGCCTTCTGCTTTGATTCTCAGCCTCTGTACCTTCTCTCTCAGACTACAGTTTTTAGGGGGCTGCAGAGCAGTGAAAATCAAGTGCTGCACAGAAACTGCCTGATTTCCCCAGGAATTTTTATGTGGGATCAATCTATGATTCCAAAGAAAGCAGAATAAACCAAATCAAATAACACTTGCACTAAGCATGTTGATGAGGGCATGGATCAAGCAGGACAGACATCCAGTTATATAAGTGATTGCCTAAAGAACACGGCTTTCTTAAAACAACTCGGGACAGCTCCCAGGGGCAGACTTTAGTTCAGAAGAACCCAGGGTTTAGTTCAGAGGAACCCAGGATTTAGTTCAGAGGAACCCAGGGTTTCCTCCTTGAATAAAGGTACATCAGCATAAATGAGAGCAGACCCATGTACTACAAAACCAGCATGTTTTCCCTGTTGGTAGGAGAAGAGACAGCAAAAAACAGCAAGGACACTTCAAGTTCCTACAGGTTTGGGTCAATTTTTCCTTACTGTCAGTAAGGCCCACAGCAGGCATGACGGCTGAATCCATGAGTACGCTGGTGGACTGGATCACTTTGGCAACAGGCAGCTGCGGTTGCATGTTGTCTCCCAGCCCTCAAAAAGAAGTGAGAACCACATCCATCATGCAGAACCTTTGTTCCCCCATGGCCAGGACAACTCAAACCACTCTGCAAACCCAACACTTCACGAAGTGGAAAGGCAGAAGCAGATCAGCACATCCATTAGCCAAGAAAACTTGCTGGGAATTGAAAGCTTTTTGTGAGGCCAGGGGCAGTCCTGTCTTTGGCTACCTGCTCCCCCAAGCATGACCTCCCTGAGCGCATTCCCCATGGGACATGTGGTGCCTCTTTAGTTTTCACACTATAACTTTTCAGGAATACGGACCAGATCACCTATAGAGAACTGGAGCCATGCATCCAACTTTTATTGGCCAATGGCTTTACAATCCATTAAGTTAAATCCTCTCAGTGTAACAGCAAATTCCATTTTTCCTGGCTGCTTTTGCAAAAGGATCCAGAAATATCAGGACTTCTGAGGATTTTTCTCTTGCCAGAGACACTTAGGGGAAAAAAACAAACCCCAACAAATCTGAGCAATAACCCACCTGAAAAATCGTTGGCCATTGCACTGATCCATTATTTGTTTCAAAACGTTAGTTTTTTGCAGTGTTTGCCTGATCAAATGATCAAGCAGTTGAAGAAGTCTGTGTTTGAAGCGAAGATGATCTCTGCAGAAACAAGGAACAGTTTCTCATCCCTTAAAATGAAGGGGGAGTGAATCAAAATAAAAATGGTTTTGATTATAAAACGAAGGCTTACAGTGAGCAAGCTGTATGTGGTTTTTGGCACCAGCTATTTGAGTGAGTAAGAATTGGAGCCAATCCTGCAAGATGAGTAGGTCTGAAGATAATGTAGACTATAAAGAAATATTCCTGTCCCTGCTCCAAATTCCATATGTTAGTTGACTTATTTGCACCTCTGAACAGCACTGAGTTTAACGTTCTCTCTCTCAATTGTTTCTAAGCTGGGTTTTGTGTCTTTTTTATAGGCTAATAAGCAGTGTCAGTGCTGCAGTTCTGGTTTGGAGTGTGTAAGGGCACCTAAACAAAGGGATTTTTAGTCTGAAACAGCGTATGGGTTTGGTTTGTGCGCGGCGGCAGTGCAGTACCGGATGCACAGGGCACAGAATATTACAGGTCAGTGTGTAGGGAAAGCATCTCCTTCCCACCACTGTTTCTAAGTCTTAAAAGCAATTAAAAACCTCAGAAATGTTAAACTGTATTTTATTTGAAGAAGTGGGACCAGGACAGAAAAACAACACTGCAGTCCATTAGATGGCATGAGTGCAACAATGGAAATTCAAGGAAATAAATTGGAAAAGACTCTTTTGTCTTGTGGATTAGTATTGCCCATGGCTTGTGGTTTCAAAAGAGAAGTGGGAGGGATGAGAAGGATGAGAGAAGGAACAAGACAACGATTTTCCAACGTTTTAGAATGAAAACCTGTAGCAAAACAAACTGAAATTTCCAGCTACAAACAAGAGGTATCTTTATGAATTTTGGTTGCTACTCATGTGTATGCATTAAAAAAAACCCCACACCGATGTGAGCCAGCGCCCCCAGCCCAGCTTTGGAGGTGTTTAAAGGTCAGGCCTGGATTCGTATTGCAGCAAATGAACCTTATCTCTGCGCTGCGCCAAACAAAAGCCACTTGAGTCTGAACAACCCTGAACTTTAAGCTGCTGGAAACCTTTCACCAGGCATGACTGTGGTGAAGTTTAGCCATTTCTAACCGTACCCTTTCATAATTTGTAGAGCTTAGAGCATTAACCCTTTTGTTTGCTTGATCTTTAAATGGGTGAAGAAAGAAAAATACTCTTAAGTAACTGTGTTATACTTGGAAGAACAGATCACTTACTGATGGCCATAGGTCCTGCTGTCTTGTGAATAAAAGTAATCTGGGGGAAAAAAAAGCTGGAAAAGGAAAATCACCCATTAGGATTATGTAAAAAAGCATTACACTTCCTTAAGAATCGAGTTACCAAGACACGTCCTTGCAGAAGGAAAAAAGGTAAGTTACCACTATTAAACTTGTATATTGTTTTATACTAAGCCCTTCCAATGGCCTCTCCGAGGGACTGTTTAGTTTGTATTACACTCTAATAAACTCCAGGTGTGGAGGACAAACTGAATAATAAGAACCCGATGGACCGGACTAGTTAAAAATAATGTGGTACATTCCTAGTTCTCTGCATTTAATTTATTGTTAATCATTGTTATTACTTACATTTATTGGGTAGTTTTTCTAGATTTATTAGGCACTACATTTAACAGTGTTATCGCTTGTAACTGACTATCAGTGGAATAGAAAACATATTTTCTTAAAGAGTCTTACCCTAATTAGTAAGTTGTTTCCCTATTGAAATAAAACAGACCCTAGGAGAGTCAAGTCAAGACTGACTTTTTTTTAAAAAAGACAGAAGAAAAGTTCAGCTAGGAAACCTATTTTTTCCAAGACCACCTGTCAGAGCTGACAAGTATCCATGTTCCCCACCCACAGCTCTGTTAGGTGAAATAACTTGGCTGAAAAACCACTAAATCAAAACCTAGAGGGTTTTCAGCTTGAAGGCTGAGCTAATCAATGGCGTTCTTCCTGACCAGTGTGAAGTGTCAGGAAGAGTCGTTAAAAAGATGAACAAAATACAGTTTGCTTACTCAGCAATCCCATATCACACAGCCAAGCTGGTAGGGCACATTCCACAGCTGGTAGGGGACCCAGAGGAGATGATGCTTCGGGAAGGCAAGATGACCCTAAAGGCAGGTGATGGTAGTGCTCCCTGAGAGAATTATAGAGCAAACTGGGCTGGCAGCAGCTGCTTCACATCATTTCAAAGCTGCTCATCTCCTGACAAACATCTCCTGGGCCAGCACAGCCCCTTGCAGGTCACCTGAGATAGCCTCAGGGTGGGAGCTGTGCTAGCTCTGCATGAAAATCAAGGGTTGTAGCCGGCCCACCCCTACTAATCATGTACCTGCTCCACCCAAACCTTAGGCAGATGTGCTAGCAATCTGCCAGCTGGCTATTTGCATCACCTCATCAAAATAAAAGAGCATGATCAACATAAGAAATGCTGTGGTTATCTGCTTGGATGGACAAATCAAAATCACTTCTTTGGTGGCAAGATCATTAGTCACCACTGATGGAAAAAGCAACAACCCCTCCCGAATGCCCAGGGCTCCTTTAAAAACTAGAGAGGATGAAGTCTGAGCTCACCTGTGCTGTATTCAGGAGGCCACATTCAATTAAGGGTAACCTGATATTCTTCAGCACAGAGTTTAAAGATCTCCAAGGATTTTTCATGGAGCACAGGTCAGTTAGGAGGTTCTGCATAAGAGACACATTGTCATGATCCATGTTGGAGGTAATAGCAGAGTCCGGAGGAAAACTCAGAGTTCCCAGGCTCTGCATTCAGCCACTGTAGCCAGAGGCAAAGGAATTGGTTTTAGAACTTAGTACCTCTGTAGGGACCAATATATTGTAGTCATGCCTTGGGCACTCACCCACACCATGGTTTCCCAGTTGGAACAGCCATGAGGAGGAAGATGCACTGCCAGATGACATTCATGGCTTTGCTTCCCATCCATGAGGACAATCAGTGGGAACAAATCACCAAAGTCCTCGAGGGTGAGAGTGAGGATGGAGAGGTAGGCTGGGTTTCTCTGGGCATCCATGCAGCTGCTTTTGCAAGGCATGAGCTCAGCTCCAGGTCTCTGGTGACTGCGGTGTCAAAGGCCGAAACCTCCCCTGGCAGCTTCTCTTCCTGTGGAACTGAACATAAATCAGTGCTGGAGGAAATGCTGCTTGCGGAGAGACAGAGAGAGGAAGCAAGAGCCAACAGATGATTTGCTGCTCTGCTCATCCTAAATCCCTGGTATTTAGCTCACAGGAAAACAGCAGGAAATCATACTATTTTGAAGGAGGAGGGGGTGAACAATAGTAGGTTAGCTGAATTCTGATGACAGCTCCTCTATACTGCCAAAATGGGAAAGTAGGGATCATCAGAGCAGTTCCTCCATTGAAAGGCCTTAAGTTGTTGTTGCTAGAGACACCAGATCTAAGGGAAATCATTTTCAGGTCAATAGGGACGAGGCAGCTCCTTCTAATTTGCAGAAGCCAGGATGTATGGCCGTAGCTGTAAGGGGACCGCTGTTCAGACCCTTGGCTGTCTCTGCCACAACTGGTGCCACAAGCCCTGGAATACCTGCTTCTGCATCTGGAATTTCTGCTGACCGTTGGAAATCCCCCATGAGCAGCACATGGGTTGTCTGAGTGCTCCAGCTTCTCACAGTTCAGCAGCACTGTGGGCAATGGGTGTATGTCGGTTATATGAAAGTCAGGCAAGCCCAGAGTCTCTTTATCCCAGTACCCCCCATCTCCTCTGTCCCATGAGATTCCCCTCACCGTGGTGCTGCTTTTGCTCAGATACTCCCCTATTCCAATTCCCAGTAGTTTCATTTTCTGCCTGTCTCTGGCCTTAAGCTTTTCTCCTTTCCTTCCCAATTTGGTGGTTAGGCAGGGGTGCGTGTTAGCAGAGGGTACAAATTGCTCAGAGGATTATTTTAAAGGGATGCTTGATATGGAACGTGTCACCTATAAGAAAATGTGTTGCTTGGCCAAAGACAGTATCTCTGTGCTCCATCACGATCCATCACTATTGTTGTGTGTCCTAGTGTGTAGCTCACATGCCAAATGCTCCCTGGTTATAAACCATCCCAAAAAATCCTTCGCCAGAATAGTGCTTTGCCCCTGTTCAAAGCAGACCTCTGGTATATGTGTTGGTCTGTGAGATCAACACGCTGGTAACAGGTCCCTGGATACTCTGTTCAGGCTATGGGTGCACTTACAGCAGGGAAGGAAGCCAAAGAATTGTGTTGCTTTGCATGTGTCAGTAAAACGATATCGCGGGCAGTGTCACTCAGAGTGCAGGGTAGCTCATAAATAGCAGTAATAACGTCTCATACTTGTATATTTTTACACCTCCATTAAGACCCACCAGACAGAGAGAGGGAAATTCCCTCTCATCCTCCCTCCTGTTGCTTCCTTCTATTTTGCAACGTGTCGTTAGTTTGGGGCAAAATGTCTGCGGTTTAACACTGCCAAAACATCATCTCTTCCTAATCTCTTCATGGAGGGGATGTGATACACTGCGTGGAGTGAAAAGGAAGCAAAGGGACACCAGAAGTGACAGAGCCTCCAAAACCTCTTCCCAAGACAGGATCCATTTTCCTGTAGAGCAGGGCTGCTCAGCGGGAGAGAGCTGGGGAAGTTGGATTACTTCATGTGAGATTCCAGCTCCTGGGGAAGAACCACTCTGGCAGAAGGGGCCATGTCACCTCTCAGGAGGTGGCCCCGATCAGGAGGAGAATCTCTCAGTAGGTTGCTCCGATCAGGCAGTAAGTGGGGCACAGGCATGCAGATGTGCTGTTTTCAGCAGTGGGATGGGATTTTCTGGTGTAATTGAGGGTTGTCTTCCCATCATTTGGTGTGCAAATGATTCCCAGATGTTGGAGGATAACCTCCTAAATATATCAAAACGTACTACTCAAAACAGAAAAAGAAAGCAGAATAAATATGATCCCAAGCAGTCAACAAGTAGTCTTCTGCCTCTCTCAACATCCCCAAATTTGCCTTTGTAAAGTCTTAATGGCACCTCCTAAGCTGGGCATGTGGGGAAGCAGAAACAGGACAAATCCTGAGTTCTCTTTACTTCATATAGGAAGACAGACATGAGAATCCAGCCTAGTGTGAGTAACTTTATACATTCCTGGTATTTCCCACCATCTACAAAAGCGGTTTCTTTTGCTGGTTGTTGTTTTGTGTGTTTTTCCAAACAATACCCTTTAGCAACGAGACCTCCCTTTCTTAATGCATTTCCAGAGGGAACGGAGTCCAGATCTCACACACACACACGAGGCAAGATTCCAGCATTCTTATTACTCCACTGGAAGAAATAACCAGAGCCAGCATCTCTGAACCATTTCCCAAACTGTTCTGTTCTTCTGACTCGAGTGTCAGCAATGCACTGTTTCTAATCTGCTGCAGGAATTTATCACTGTACGTGTCAATTTGTTTCTCTTCTTTCCTCTTCTCACTTAAAAATGACATCAGGAAAGAAACTTTACAGCACGGCTGCTTAGATCCAAGCTTTAGCGACAGAGCACTTTACTTAACTAGATCCTAACCGTGCACATTAAGTTTTAAGGGCATACACTAAACAGATCAGGCTTTACTGTAGTCTAGAATTTCCTTTGTTTCCTTTTTGGTAGTGATCTTTATTGCAAACAGTTTGCAACACCAGCAAACAAGCATCCAGATTTCCTTTTCTTTTTTAGTTCTTGCTTTTTTTTTCCCTTTTCTGAAGCAGCTTGCCCTAAATAGATAGTTTAATGCGTTTTGTGTAGGGAACATCCATGCTGTAATACAATGGGATGATCCCATCTGGCAACGGTTCCGATCTGGTACGGGAAAGACAATTTAACTACTGAAGAAATCTACAATCTAGACCTGCATGCTTCTTGCATCAAGTCCTTTGACAGGTTGCTACTCTCTTTACTTGCTGGAGTAAAGATCTTAGTGCTGAGTGTGTTTTCTCTGCCTGCATAGTCGGTGGTTAAAAATCACAATAACGAAAGAAAACACTGTGGAAATCTGCATCCTTGCAAGTTTCTAAATCACTTATTTTTACAAGTCATTGTGTGAACCGAAGCTGAAAGGATAAATCAAGTGTGCGAGGACTAATGCATGAGTAAAGATTTCAGGATCAGGACCCTAACTCTCAGCCTTGTAAATTTCCTACAGGAGAGGATTCAGTGTTGTTCATTCAGCTTTGAAACAGGGAGTGAGGAGGGAGTTGTGTCCTTTTTCTTTTTAATTAGATTTCATTTATTTAGATTGTTATGGAGATGGTCAACCACAATAGGAAACCAAAAGCACAGAATAGGACAATTCCTAGAAGCCTGTTACAATCAGCATGGGATCATGTTAAGTGCTGGACACTTCATTTTCATGACATGATCTTTGATTTCCTTGGAGATGAAATAAAAATGGGCATGACTGCAGTGTATGAAGGCAGACATCTCACTTCAAATGGGAACATTAAGACATCCCCAAACCAACAGCCAAAAAGGGCCAAAGAATGAAGGAGAGAAAGAGATTCAGATTCAAATGCATTCCCTGGAGTAATTACTGGAGAAACCTGGGGGTGGGCAGAATGGGAGGGTGGCCACTGAATGGGATGAAAACCACCAGCGTTACAAAAAGAAAAGGAAAAAAGTGGGGGCTATGGGTAAACAGGATGTAGGGAGAGAGCATGAGTGGCAGATGTCGCTGATTTCATTCCATCACCTTAACTTGCTGTTTGAAAAAAACTCCTCATGTGTGACCTGAAAAGAGAGAGAAACAAAATGAAAACAGGCATCAACAAAGCGCTCGCTGTACGATTTCAAAAAAATGTAAATTAATGACTGGCAGTAAGAATCTCCAAAGGAAACAACATCCCAGTTTAAGCATTGCCATCAACAAAAGCTCAACAGCATATGGTAATGTTAACTTTAATATGAAAAGATAATAACAATCTTTAAAAAGTGACTTGAGAAAAAACCTTGCTAGGTGCTCATCCTTTTCAACTCGCCTAAAAAGAAAAGATGTTGGAAGGTTTTGTGGTTTTCTCTTTTTTTTCTTTGCTTTTGTATCTCTTCCCCTAAACTGTTCAACTGTTCACATTGTGTAGTTAAATGAGGTTGAGATCGGTACAAATTTTAAATAAAAGTGCCTAGGATCTCCAGCTAACAAGGCAGAAAACCAGATTTGTATCGGATAATTACATCTAAACTTATTTAAATGGGGGCCTATTGATTCAAGTAAGTTCTTCAGAGCAGATTCAAGGTAACATATCCTCCCCTACCCCTCTTCTAAAAGTGTTGCTGGTTTGTGGTTGAAAAATGAGTTTCCTCTCATGGTCCACATGAGCCTCATCCTGCACATTTCTATCGGCTGGCTGCACCCTTGCTCAGCACCCCTGGTCAAAGCCTTGCCGTCGGAGCAGCTATCTCCCCACACGTTAGTGACTGCATCTGTGACAAGTTAAGCGCACATGCACATTGCATGCTAAAATGTTCTTTGCTCATGACATTATTGTGTGGGTTTATGCAAATTTCTGCCTTTCCAGGCACAACTGTTGCCTTTTGTCTTTGAAAATCTCTCTGCTGCCCCGTTGTATAATCAAACACAAGAAAATGACTTTAGTCAAGTCACCCCATGAAGGCCTGAGGATGCTGTTTACTAGCATGAGATGCCTAACATCGGTTCGGACTTCTGATATGAAAACGGGGTATTGATATGATTAGGGCACCCAGAAGCAAAGGCAGCTTTGACTGTTACTTCCGATCACTAACAACCACCAGTTTCTCAACATGCCTACGATGGGCCAAAGTCATTAATTTTAGAAAGGCGGATAGTTAAACCAACATCACCTCCACGCAAATGTGCATGACACTGCTGTTTTAGCCCATGATCCCACAGCAAGGGCTTGGAGTTATCATTTTGCTCTAAAGAGGCATTTCACGGTCAATTGGCTTTATCCAAAAATAATAGGAAAAGAAGCTTGCGGGGGGAAAACCAACCTAGTTTGGCACAAAATGCTAGCACTACTGGATCCGAGCAGAGAAGAGTTTAAAAGACTCTTGTGCGCTTCGGCGTACGCTGAAAGAATGACACACAAACAACAGCCACCACATGAATGCGTCCATTATATCCTTTATTGAAGATCACAACAATAGTAGCACTTCATTGAAGAAAAGATGATTCCTCTATTATAGACAGGCCCCTCAGATCGCCTAGCTCAGCACACAACTGCAAGACGTACAGTTCTCTCTGCATTTTCATGTCATTGCCAAAACACACAAAGTAGATTCTCAAATGCCTGGGGCTAAATTACAGCCCCTACAAACCACGCTGGAAGTTTGAGAGCCCAGAGAAAGTTCTGAAGGTTTTCTCTCTCTCTCTTCATGAGAAAAGCCAAAGCTCGTGGGTACAATGTTTGTCATGTGAAACAAGGCTATTTTATATCATTTGGGGTTGTTTTATTAATGGTGCTGAAAAATTGTTCATTTCATTTCACTTCTTGTCTCCTTTTGAACGTAGCGGGATGAAGGTAGAGTGTTTTTAACACATCCAAGACAAGAAAAGAATAGACCCTTTTGTCTCTAGAGCTGTATGCCATCACTATTAAAAATCTTTCATCTCATCTCAGACAACAAGCAGAGAGCATGACAAAAAATAGGAGAGTCAACACTAAAAGGTGTATGGCAGGGGGTTGAGGCTGACAGGTAGATGCAGCCACCTCTTTGCCTCAAGTTTTGTCCTAGAAGAGCTGGTCAGGGCAAAAATCTTTACTCTTGGGTGGTTCATATGCTTCATGTGGGACAAATGTCAGAAGCCTGCTTGCAAAAGGGTCATCCATGAGTGGGTGAGGAGAGCTGTCCTGCAGGATGTAGGACTGTCAGGTGATGGGGGGATTTTGTTTGCCATGGCATAACCAATGTCCTATAAAACATCAGCACTGGTCACTGCACAGGAATGCTCCAGGGCTGCCACGCCAGCAAAACAGCCTGGCCAAGGGCCTGCCACAGAGTATACACCTGAGCTGGTTTGTGTCCCCTGACAGCTGACACGTGCCATCAACCACCATTTGCAGGAGAGCAGAGATGGCATCAAGTGTCAGGCTGAGCACAGCCAGACATTTTAGCATCTTGACCACCCCTCCCCATGCCAGAGCTGCAATAAGCTCTCCGCACAACAGGATTGAAAAGAGCTCCTTTTCAAGCCAAGCAAAGGTCCTTGTGAATCAAGGCTAAACTCAGCAGATCATCCTAAACCAAATTACAAATGGATGTTTCATACATTTCCCTTCTCATTCCTGAAATAAATGCTTGGATTTTTCATTTTGAAAGAACACTTAATTTGGAAATGGAATTAAATTTCCCTTTTGAGGGGATGAAAAAACAACAACAATGGCTGAAACAGAATGAGATGCTTTTTTTCCCATCTGAAACGAATTCCTCTTATGGTTTGATTTTTCTGTTCCATTTGGGGGCTAAAGGATGGGTAAATATTTCTTTCAGGACAGCCTGAACCTTGTTCAAATCAGTTAATGATTTAAAGAAAAACCAGAGGACCAAATGCAGCCATCCCCTGTGCACACAGCTCTGCTCAGAAGCCTTTTCAGTGTGTCTCCTGGTGTCACCAGTCTATCTTCAAAGATTTGCCACTCATTCAGCATTTAGAAGCCCAGTGGCAACTCCTGTAGGTTTCAGGGATGTTTGTTTGCCAAGGTGGACCTCGCTGGTGCTATACACAAACCGAGAAACACCTACAGGTTATAATATCTATGTTCCATCAGAACTTGTAAAGATCAATTTATAGACCTCCTCCCTGCAACAGTAAAGTACTAAAACAGCAAAGAATCATTTTTGGCTAAAGAGAGCAGAACTGAGGAGGTAGATGGCAAGTAAAAAAGCCTGTAAAATCTTGGAGGTCCCTTCAGCAACTGTGATTTATTTTTTGACCTTTTCTGTTTGTTTATCATCACATTTTGCCAAAAATATAGTGGTTGCTGTTTCTAATTTTTTTTCTTGAATAACCTCGCCCCTCTCAGATTTCCCCGAGATGGCAGCACTGAACTCAGCGCAGCTATCGGAAAGTACACTGTGGCCTTGAAAGTATGTCCGTCCAAGAGCAGCAAGGTTTCTGCTTCTTTCCTACGGATGACCTTGGCCAAAAACTGGTATCAGCTGCACGTTGTCTTGCTTTCTAAATCGGGAGGGGCACACAAAAATTCATCTCAGAAAACAGCTGGCCTCTTAAGAAAGAGAGTGTGCTGTTCAGATCAATGGGGTGAGACTTGTTTTAAAGACGGATCAACAGAACAGGTACAAAACAGATTTTTCAGCTCATTTGAGCATGATGAGCTTTTGTTCTATTTCTTTCTGTTGGGCATCAAGACAATTAGACTTTTAATTGAGCAATTAATCAAAAAGTATTATTCTCAAATTGTTTAAAGCTGTTGGAATTGGACAGAACTTGCAGCTCTTGGATCAGGTGATTTGCAATTAAAAATAAGAGTAATTTTTGGATCTTAAAGAAAACTCCATCATCAAAAAAAGAGCCATCAGACCCTCATCAGGTCTTGGCATTGCCCCAAAATGCACTTTTCAGTTAATTTTTTTCCCCACAAAGAATTCAGACGAAAAGCTGAAGAGCGTTTCAAGGAGGAATGCAAACAGTAAGAAACTGTTAGCTCTAGAAGTTACATTTTTCTCAGCAGGATCCGTTGCTGTTCTAAACAGTGTTTAGTCATCAAATCAGTTTGAGGAAAGCATCCGCGATGCTGCCAAATAACTAATACGGATTCAATGTGTGTATCTTCTGTGGCAACTTAGTCAGTGTGTTTATTGTTCGGTTTCTGAACAAACTGTTATGCCTGGCATTTTTAAGAACTAGCGTTGATGTCCAAGCTTCTTTAAAATTATGTGAAGTCAGAATCAAATCACCAAGCCTCAAATGACTTAGCTGATTTGGTTCCAAAATTCAAACTGGTTTCTGACCCAGAAACATGGCAAAGTACTGGCGACGGGCTTTGTGAACACAAAGGATTTGGACATCTTGCGATTGAAATCACTGAACAGTGATTCTTGGATTACTAGCTCCAAGCCCAAAACTTACCTTAATTCAGCATCAGAAATTAGTCTTAAGACCAACTACATCCTTGTCGTGAGGCAAATGTGGAGAAAAGTCTCTCCACATCAGCCCTATGGCCACATTGCTTTGCAATGAACGGCTGAACAATGATGATTTCTATAAAATGTCATAGCCTGGGTTCATAGCCTGAGCAACAAGTAGTGCCAGTTGGGGTCCTTTCAGGAGCATGGACCTTGGCAAACCTTACTTTTGCTGCATTTCTTACCCCTGCATCAGGCACCACGAGAAGTTCCCCATGTGCTGGAAGTCAGTGTGATGTGTGGGAGCTTCCTTGTTACACTTGGTATCTTCTACATAAGAACAGAGAATAGAAGCGGGCATACACTCTGCTAAAGTGTGTTTTTCTTAGTTTAGAAACATTACTTCTAATTTCCTTTACAGATCTGACCCCTTTACTAGTGGGTTCTAAGAGTGAGCACTACTGGTAACTCTTGAGTCATGACACAGGAAACATGGCCCTACCTTCGGATCACCAGACTGCAACTGCAGGAACCTGTGACCACTGCCATCCTCACCATGGGGTGACTTTGGGTACCTCCCTTAATCCCTTCCATAAGATGGAATGGTGATGATACACCTTGTCTCCTCTCCTGTTTTATTCCCCTCTCATGGGTCTGTGGGCAATTCTATGTCCTATGGCTGTTGGCAGGGCAGGGAGGTTGCAGGAGCACGTCCTGGGAGAGAGGGAGCTGCCTGAGGTTGCAGGTCTGAGGTGCCATGGGACTGTCCGCTGGGCTCTGCAGAATGCCTCTCCAAAATGTCCTCTTCAAAATCTCCTGGAAAAAGAACATGCCAGATCTTTTTTACTTAACAGAAGAGACAAAGAAAAGAAAGAAAAATAAAAAGCTTTATGACTCAGTGCTGCATCTAGGAAAAAAGTGTTAGCCCCCTACCACCCCCGCCTCCCCTGCAGCGTGCGGTTCTGAGTCACAGTGACCCTCCCAATTACTGCAGGACTATCCCCTTCAGGAAGCATCAGTCAGAGCTTTGGCACTGGTTAGTCCCTCTCTTACATTACCTGATACTTTGTTGGATGAAACCCGATTATTTTTCTCTGTCTCATCCTACAAGCTGGCTACTGTTGGTGCAATAGCTTCTGCAGCTCCTGCCATCTGGAACAAACTTCCCACCCTGCTGATTTTGGCCTCTTTTTCATTTCAATTCTGAGATGAAATTCTCCTCCCTCGTCTATGAGTCTTTATTTCACCCTAGCCTTGCTATTATGTGTTATTTATCCTAGTAACTGCTTGACAGTGGTCACTTGTTAGTATAGGCTAAAGACAAGAGGCGAGACATTTCCAGTCACAAACCGGCATTGTTTTTGTTCCGAATATGGTGGCTCTCCCCGAGCAGTCTCCCTTTTCTGGCTGAAAATATTATTGCATGATCTCTCCTGAAATATGATTAACATTAGTTTGAATTTTTGAGAAAGCTTAATCAAAGTCGCTTTCAACCATTTTTAATTATGTATGCATGAGAAAATACACACCCTTCTGCCGTGGAGAAATTATTGTCACACGTCCCCATCCCACTATAGGCTCACAAACACATCAGATGGCTCAGATGTTGGTAAAGCTGGAAAACGAGATATCAAATTAGCAGAGAGGAACTTCTATGGACTAATTGCACATATAGATCAGGGAGGGAAATAACAGTGTCTCTCATAAAGGAGGGAATCCTCCGATTCTTTTGTTTCTTACCCTTTTCTCATACCACAGACCTGTGAAATTAAACGTGCCCAACAGGCAAGCAAAGCTAAGTTTGCCTTAAGAAGAAAGCAAACCCCCAAGTATTTTGGAAAGGGTTTAAACCCTCATTCTTCCAGGCACAAAGGAGGCTTTGGCACTAGGGTCAGGGAGACATTTTGCAAAAGGTCTATACAGAGCCTTTAATAGCATCTTCAGAAGCATGGAGCAACTGCCTTTGCTTGAGACACTCTTTTATCCTACTGTTTTCCTCTGCTCTTGCCGTTCGTCTCCAGCCACTGAACAAAGATGGGTCTTTGTTCCATCACAACATCTCTTGGATATGAAGGAGTGGACAATTAGTCTTTGTGAAGCCCATCAACAGCATTCTCCGTTGGCCACATTGACCTGGCAATGTTCTGCTTGCTCTCCCCATTTAATAAGGATGTCAGGAAAACCAATTTAAAACTGAGTCATCAGGGTCACTCATTGCCACATGGCATCATCATCAAGGCCAAATATTTAATAGGATTTTAAAAAAAATCCAGATTTGTATTTACCCATTTGTAAGGACACCAATAAATGATACTGGGCAGGACTGGGGGATGTCAGGAAGCACAAAGGCCTCTGTAGCTGTAGAGCATCAACAGTTCTTGTGTCAGGACTTAGGTACCCTAATTGTGGAAGAAAACCCCTTTGTAAAATAAGCTGTGTGAACACGGAAAGAGACAATGGCAGTGACCTGAGATGGCAAGATAAGGAGTGACACACAGGACTGGACTTCTCTGGCTGTGGGTACCAGCAGGAGCCGAGCAAGAGCAAGCAATATTTGGGGAGGGCTTCTGGGGAAAGTCTGGAAGGGGTGCAAGTGGCATCAGGCAAGTGGAAATGGTGGCAGCAGTAGAAGTTATCGTGGTGAGTCACTGGTAGAGCAGAGGCGCTGGGAGGTGGCACAGAAAACAGCATAAAGACACAAGTATGGGGAGGCTGAGCAGTGAAGAGACTTGTGTTTGAAGACAAGAAGCCTGAAGGAGAGATTTGTTAGTTCAGAGCTCCTCTTGGCCTGGAAAGTATGAGACCTTATTGAGTAATTGAGCTGGGAACTGCAGGGTATCACAGGAATGAACCACTGGACCCTGATGACTTTGCTTGATTTTTCGCCTTCCATTTGCTGCTCCTCTGTGTTCCTCTCTCGTTTGACTGTGGTTGATTTGTGGAGTTTGTTTTTCTTTACTTCATTCCACCTTTTCTCTTTCCTTTCATGTCTTAAATTGTTATTCAGCTGTTTTGATTTAAATTATGTTTATGTACAGTTACTCACAGTTCTGACTGTTGCCTCCTCCCTCCTGCGACTGTCTCTGATGCTTGCACATTCGCTTTGGCTCCTTTACAGCAGATGCCTGGAGCAGTAAATGAAAGCAGCTCTTTTATCAGTGGGCCCTTTCACCTCCAATTTTTATATTTCCTATTAAGGCTCCAACCAGCCCTAGCTTTCTTTTCAAATGTAGTACATGCAACGCAAAACAACAGCAGCAACCACTGCCGCCACCAGAAACCCAGATAAACTGAAAAATTATTGACTCTCCTAACCCGTTCCTCATCCCCCCGTCTCTCGCTTTTCAGCAGCGCAGCAATGTTACTCGTGGAGGGTGTCACACAGACCCCACTGTGGCACTCTGAACACCACATGTGGCCAATCTAATGTAGCCTATGGCTAAACAAATCCCAGATTGTGAAATAAACCTGCTTATGATACTCACAAACACTGTGAGAAAATGTGTAACTCGGCTTTGTTTAGGAGATGTTGAAATTAAAAAAGAGGCTCATAATTTCTTCCAGGACACAGCAGTGTTTTTGTGGTCAGCAATTCACCGAAACATGAATATTCAAATATATAATAGATACACGTATATGCAATCTGGTGTTTTAAAAAATTGAGGGGAGAGATATTTTCTTCTACGGGAGATTGCAAATAATCAACAACGATGATCTGGAGAGTCCTTGAAGATTTTCCAAGAAAAGTGGGCAGAAGCAGTTCAGTTTTTACTTTAAAGCCTCTGTGCTTCCCAAGGGGTTTGTGGGTTCTTCATTAAATGAGATGCTTTTTCATAATTTTGAAAAGAGATGCATCCCCTCCATAAATCCCATCCACAAGACTGCCCTTCTGCAGACAAACGCCATATACCCATGTTTGAAAGGAAGATGAAGAAAAGCCATAAGGGTTAAATATTTTTCTAATTCAGATTTTTTTTTTCAATTTGGATGTTATGCCACATTAGCAAGGAACAAACAAAATTAAAAGAAATGAGAAACCCCCTATTAGCTGTAAAATTTCCAGAAAAAACTTGTTTAAAAGAAAAATACAGCCAGTTTTGCAACAAAGTACAGTGCAAAGCCAATGGAGTATTTCATTGAGGGACTGAGGGGTGACCTCATTAATGTTTATAACTATGTGAAAGGTGGGTGTCAGGAGGATGGAGCCAGGCTCTGCTCAGTGTCATCTAGTGATAGGACAAGGGGCAATGGCTGTGAGC